>WAAE01001265.1:1927-73590 GCA_013400495.1 Nicator chloris
CCCTGTGAGCCACCACAGCAGAAAAATGGGTGACAAGAAGAAGGAAAAAAGGACAAGGACCACACCCAGGTCATCCATGTTTTTCTTTTGACCTCTTTCTAAAAACCCCAATATTCTACATTTGCACCCCATGATCATTTAACTACTATTACTAACTATTATTTTTGTTACATTCTCGTGACTTGTAATTCATTTCCCAAGCTGAAAGCTCTCCCATGGCCCGAGATCCAGGACAGTGTCTGTCTGGGCTCTGTGCAGGGGGGTCCCTGACCCCTGCCAGGACCTCAGACCCTCCAGGGCAGCCAGAGGAGTGCCCTGGACTCCCACACCTGGGCAGTGACCTGCAAGCCATGGGAAGGGAATGCATAGGATCTGCCAAGGAGGTGAGTGGGACCACTGGAGTGCCAGCGTTGCTGCTGAGCCTTGCAGAGCAGCACCCCAGAATGAGCATTTAAAGAACAGATTTTGCAAATAGCCGGAGTCCAAATCACGGATCAACAAACACAGCCAGATGGACACTGCTGCCTGCTGGACATCTGCATCATTAATTGATGCTATCAGGACTCAGCCACGCTGCCAAAACTGGAGGCACAGGCCCTTTGCCAAGGCTGTGCCCAGCACAGCCTCCTGCTCTGCCACAAGGACAGAACAAACTAACCAGGACTCACATTGTGAGCAGGAACCGGGCCCGGCTGTCCAGCCTTCCAGTGAAAACCTGCCCTGAAAGACAAGCTTCAGGAAAACTCTGTCCTGCCAGTTGAACCATCTGTCTTCTTCCAACTTATTCATGAGCCACATTCTTACCTTGGCTTGTGTAGTTGTTCAGCTCTGCTAGCTGAAAAAGCAGCTTCGCTTTAGCTTTATATTAACAACAATACTACCCTGGAAATCTGTCAGTTCAAATGATGGCCACATCCACAACTTTTCCAGGTCTGAGTGGCTGAATTCAACATTTCCCAAACTGGCATGAGATCAAGCTGCCCAGACAACCTTGCCATCAAAATCTTTGAGCCTCCAGAAGAACGCGGTGGATGCAGCCTGTCTAAGGGGGCTGGTGTCACTCCCCAGGGAGCCCTGAACATGCCCAGGAGCCATTGGAAGAGCATCAGTTGCCCCGGTGCCCACAGTGGCATGGGCTGTCTCTTGGCATCATTGACTCAACCAGTGCAATGGGGCACAAGAGGATTTGGGTTATGGACAGTGGCTCATCTTTCACTCTGGTTTTACTCCACATTAAGGCCGTGGCAGCAGCCAGCAATACTGCAGCCTGCTGCCTTCAGAACCCTTCTGGAGTGGTTGCTGGAGGCACAGGGATCTCCAGTGCTGACACATCATTAATGATCTCATACAGCTCCATATGAAAAGAAGCAACCAACAAAACCATAACAAACAATTTAAGCCTGTAGCACAAGGAAGAAGGCTGCCTCTATGTAAATAGAGCCAAAAAATCCCCAGACCATATTCCTGGAGGCACTGCAAAAAGTGGCTGAACATAAAAGCCGTGGTTCTGTTCTTCCCCCTTCTCAGTGTGTGGTTGGGATTAGAACAGCATTGAACACGTCAGTTAGGTACAAAATTGTTGTCAGCACTAGAAAAATCGCTTGCCCTGTGGACAAGCTTAGTGCACAGTGAGCTGCTGTGGTGAGGGCACAGATTCAGCGTGTCCAAACACAGGCAGTGAGCACAAGAGCTCCTCTCTGGGATGAAAAAACTTTTCACAGTAAGAGTGGTAAAGTACTGGAATGGTCTGCCCAGGGAGGTGGTGGAGTCACCATCCCTGGATGTGTTTAAAAAAAGACTGGATGTGACACTTGGTGCCATGATCTAGTTGAGGTGTAAGAACATGGTGGGACTCGATGATCTTGAAGGTCTCTTCCAACCTAGAAATTCTGTGATTCTGTGAATGAGCTGCAACCAACACACTCCTGGTTCAAGTGCCCCAGAAAAGCTTTGATTCTGATTTACACTGATAAAAACGTGGCCCTGAGTGTGCACAGAGCCCCGGGTCGGTGTCAGCCTGTCTGTCCCAGTCCACGCCCAGCACCTCCACATCAGTGCTGCACATTAGTGGTAACCTGGGTGAGAGGGGAAAAGGGCAGCAGTGAACAGATGCCATCTGCCAGGAGCTGAACCTGAGCCACTCTGCCCTGGAATAGGGACTCGGGTGTCAGAGCAAAGCTCTGCTTGCAGGGGTGAAACTCAGAGCAATTGACCTTTAGGTGACAGTTTGCAGGGAGGTCAGCCCGAATGGCACTGTAGGGAGGGGGGTGGGTGTTATTAAAGTATGAGATACCATCCACAAGCAGGAAAATAACAGCATTCCCCTAGGAAAGAAAAAAGCCTGTGATTTGTCCCTCCATGGGTTAGACTTCTTGGCTCACTGCCTCCCAGATCCTCGATGGGAGACACGAGCTTACCACCAGGGTACCTGCATTTCTCATAAGGTGTAAATTCCCTTTTAACTCCTCTCCACTGCTTTAGAAACGTCCTACTTAGATCTAATGATGTGCAAAAGTTTACAAAGCATTTTCCATGACCTGGAATGCTCGGCAGCTTGTGAGCAGAGCAAATAGCTTAGCTGGGATAATAGAGAGGAAATCCACCACTGAAGAGCTCAAGTCATTAAGATGTTTGCATTTGATGAGACAGCCACTACCAAGGGCCAGAGCAAAAGAAATGAGCCAGTGGTGCTCATGCAAGGTGCTTCCAGGCCTTTCTGCATCCATCACCCACCTTCCCAGCACCACCAGAGCTGCTGGCTCGAGTCTTTTCCCAGTGCACCAGCTTGATTGCTTTCTGCCCAAAATCTTGAGATTCAAGCGGTTCTGCTCAAGGAAATCAATAACAAATTAAATCCCACAGTGACCACAACTGCACCACTCCCAAAACTTTGAGGGGAAGGGCTGAGGCAGCAGGTACCTCACTGGAGCTCTCTTTGGAAAATATCATCAACCTGAAGTTAGAAGGTGGAGTTAAATAACTCTTCATTCCCAATCTCCATCGCTGTAGCTTTCATTCGTAGTTTAAAACTTTAGGGAAACTGGGTTTTTTTTGCTTTATTGCTGAGTGAAATGCATCCTTTTTCCCAGGAATAAGGAATTTTTCCCTGGGAGCTGCCTGGAGGGTGGGGAGGATCATTGCAGGAGGACAAAGTGCTGGCACTCTGAAGGGTCAGGAGGAGGTGACAGCCTGCAGACACAGGGGCCCTTTGGGCTCTTTTGGGGTATGTCCATTCGTGCCACACACCTTGGACAGGGAAGCTGAGGCAATAACAAACACCTTATGAGCATCAGATGGAAGGGAGGATTTTATCTTTGTCACCCAGCCTCAGGGACACATACAAATGGAGGCAGACAGGATTGCAAGCAAGTAAGAAAAGCTGTTTCACACTGATGGTTTCTGTGAGGAGGCCAGGAGTCAGAACCTTCAGAACCTTGTCCCTGCCCAATTCTCAGCTCCTCTCTGGGAGACCCTGTGATTCCATCAGGACTTCTGCCCAACACAAGTTCCAAGACACTTGACCTTCCTCCTTCTCAGTCTCCTACTGGTTTCTGACTGAAGACTCCAGTTCCTGGAGCACAAAAATCAGGGAGCTGCCAGTGCTCGGGTGGGAGATGTCACACTGGGGCTTGTGTTTTACCCAAACTGTCAGAACAGCACTTGAGGACTGGCACTGGTGGTTATATCTGAACTAATCCAGATAAACTCCCTGCTTTTTCTCTCCAACTCACTGTGGCAACTCAGCGTGTCCAGGTGGTATTCTGGAAGGACAATGCCTGCCCTTCCAGAGGGATGTTAAAGCCATCCCTAATTTGGCTCACTGTCTGCTGAGTCCCTGGGTGTCATTTCAACACCTCATGAGAAACAAATTACTTCAGAGCAATGGACATTGCACACAGTTGCATGGAATTCTTTCCCAACCCTTTTTCCTTTATAGGAATCACAAAAATGCTG
This sequence comes from Nicator chloris, assembly GCA_013400495.1. Lineage (NCBI taxonomy): Eukaryota > Metazoa > Chordata > Aves > Passeriformes > Pycnonotidae > Nicator > Nicator chloris. Next base: position 5,882 of record WAAE01001265.1, read on the forward strand.
GATTTTTTAATGACTAATTGAACACTGTGACAGCAACAATTGTCTGCCATAATAAATGCCTCAATAAATGCCAAGACTAATTAGATTAGACACAGGTACAGTGATGAAGTCTTCAAAATCCACTTTTCCGTGGGGTGTCCTCCTGCCATGTCATTGCTCTCAGACGTGACCCTCTGCTGACACAGCACAGGTGCTGTCCCAGGCCTATGGAGTTCCTCTCCCTGCACCAAAACATGAAGTTTCCAGACAGGAAATTGCTGGGATTCACATAAAACTGCCTTAGTAACAATTTCATGGGTGCTCAGTGCATGCTGGATTTGCACGTATCCCCCTCCCCACCATTCATAAATATATGCACAAGCGTCATTTTATTCACACAGATTTTGGCAAAAGGCCCAGTGAATTCAGCAGAGAGGAGTCCATTGACTTTGGTAGACTTTGCACATTGCGGGTGAGAACAGATGGAGGCTCCATTCACCAGTTGCCACTCGTTAGTTAAAGCTTATTATTGCTCAAGAGTTTTGTTAATGCGTTTACAAATGGAGCATGATCCGGGTGATGTAACCACGGCGGAGTGCTGCAGAGCAGCAGATGTGCTCTCCCAACAGGCAGGGAGTGAACAAAGGACACCCCTGCATGCACAGCCCTTACAGCCTGCACTTTGCTGGCCCACTCTTCTCTCAGCCTTCAGAAGCCAGCAGGCCTGCAGCCGGGGCCACTTGTCACAAAGGAAAATGTGGGCCTGATATTCCTGGGTCTGAGAGATTTCAGCCTGCCAGCAGCTGCTGACTTTCTCCCAAGGAAAAAAAGTTCTCAAGAAAGCTTCTTCTCAGAACAATCTCGGCAAACAACTCTCTCAAAGCAATCTTTCTCCAGGTGGGGTTTTGCTTTTCTAGTTCTCAAAATGTTTTTGCTGTTTCTCTGCTTTAACCAATGGGGTTGGAGAGGTGTCGTTCCTGTTCACCAACCATGTTCAGTCTGTATCAGAACACCTTATAAAAAGGGAGTAAAAATTAGACAAGAAAGCCTTTTTTCTGTGCTCTTTGCCTTCTGGAATATTTGGAGTCTCTCATCTTTTTTTCGTGTCCTACAATGACAGGAAAAGGCGCTTTCCAGCAGTCCCAGGGTGAGACAAGCCCAGGCACAAGACAAGCAGAAGGAGGGCACGTGTGAGCACAGAGCCTCTCTGCTGCCTGAGGAAGGTCCCGTGGGTTTGGGCAGGAGCTACACTGAGCTTTTCCACCAGCTACAGCTTCTCCTTGCTTTGTGAGGGAACAAGGAGCCACATTTCCTGAGCACAGTCAGGGGAAGGGAGAGAAGATCTCCCTACACATGGCTCCTGCAGCTTTGGCCAAGATCCTTCCTCCAGGGACCCACACCATTGTGTTTCTCAAAGCTGGATCTTGTTTCCATGGAGCTCCACAAGTCCATGTGGCAAAGAAGGAAAGGTGGGGACTGCCCAGTGGCTCGTGGGCAGGCAGTGCTCGGCAAGCAGCTTTTGCAAAAAGCGGGAGAATTTACATTGCCCATGGAGCCACAGGGTTATAACAGCCTTCAAATCATATAATGCCCTTCCCTTGGGTTGGAAGGGACCTTAAAATTCATCTTGTTCCACTCCCTGCCACGGCAGGGACACCTTCACCTATCCCAGGTTGCTTCAAACCCCATCCAGCCTGGCCTTGGGCACTGCCAGGGATCCAGGGGCAGCCACAGCTGCTCTGGGCACCCTGTGCCAGGGCCTCACCACCCTCACAGGGAAATGTGCCAGTAGTCTGGCTGGGACAGTGTAGAGCTGACCCAAAGCTTTCATTGAGAGCTGACTCCCCAGAGAGCTCCTCATGAGGCATGGATGAGCCAGCAAGAGCTTGTTCCAGTGGTCAACACTGGGAGAGAGGCCCAGAGGGACCAGAGAGGGTCTGTCCTTTAGGATTTGCCCAACTTGCCTTCCACAAACACTGAGCAACCTGTGCCAGCAGGGCAGTGGGATCTGTCTGATCTGTGCTGTGATTTTACACTCTATATTCCAGCGGTGCTGGAGCACGTCAGAACTGAAATCCTTGCATGAAATCATGCCAGAGTCACGTAAGATGAACAAAACCTGGTGTTTCTACACGTCTTAAAACGGTTCAGGGAAGAAAGTGAACCTATACGAGTTGTAGAGGAACTGAACCTTCCCATCCCTGCTTTCTCTTTCTGCTTCAGGGTTTTTGTCAAGACTACAGCAACAGCATCTCTTGGGGCAGAAAATGGCTTGAAGGGTTTGTGTTGGGTGATTTTTTTTCCATCTCACACGTATCCTACCCAGGCTGGGCTTGGTGTTGTGTGGCTTCAGCCATGGTTAATGAGCACACTTCCACGGAGCCAAGGTGTGTGAATGCCTTTGGTACAACAACAGAAACGTGCAAAAAAGAGCAAGACAGAGGCTCCCTTAACCCACCAGGGTGATTCATATGAGGAAGCACGATGTGTGAAAATGCATCTGTGGGCTGCAGGATGTGCGGGCTAGCACGGGTGGGAGGCAGCAGGTACGTGGTCAAGCCAAGTGGTTAAAGAAGAGATGTTGCAAAAAGAGCTTTCAGAGCTTTCAGGATTTATCTTTCAAAGGTGAGCATTCTGCTTACCTATCAGCAAGCAATAATCAGCAGACTTTAAAACGTGTAGTCTTATACCCAGAATGTCCTCTGTTAAAGTTAGAAAGGATTGGTCCTCTCATCTGACACAGCCCCAGCAATATTTTAATTATAAGTGCACTCAGATGCAGGTTGTTTTCTTGACATGGATGTTTCTTGACTATCTGTAGTTGAAAGCAGCAGAACACTCAATAGAAATCATTAGTCTGTGACGATAGCAGGTATGATTAGAGTCCTGTTGAGCAAGTACCTTGGCCAGAATTCAGTGTCAAATCTAAATTCTAGCTCGAGGGTCCCTTAAAGCTAACCTTATGCTAAGTCATATTTCTCATCCCATTTCTAACTGTGCTCTTGACCTTTTCCTTCCCTCCACTGTGTTCTTTCATGTGCTGACTGAAAGAAATGATTGTCCATTGTTACACCAATTAGTCACATATTTGGTTTATTAATTAAGAAGTTTGTCTTTAAGGTAGCCTCCAAGACACTTGGCTTCAAGTAGTTCATAAAACCTGGGCTTGGCATGGAGAATGCTACAAACAGTTGAAAAAGCCTTTATTTAAGGATCTCTGACCTAAAAACATTATCAGGGCCAAAAGCTGCAGTAAAAACTCAGTGGCCTTACTGAGTAACAATTTCGTTGGTGCACAGTTGGAGGTTTTAAATTAGAAAATTGCAAAAGAGTTGCAAAAAACCGCTGAGGAGACTTGAGGTGAAGGTAACCTGCCCAAGACACACAAGTTTTGTTGTAGGATGAGCTTAGTAACAGTCTGCCTGAGTCTACAGGTCTCCTCAGCGGTGAGCTCTTTTTGCAACGTCTCTTCTTTAACCACTTGGCTTGACCACGTACCTGCTGCCTCCCCCCGTGCTCGCCCGCACATCCTGCAGCCCACGGATGCACCTACACACATCGTGCTTCCCCATACGAGCCACCCTGGTGGGTTTTGGGAGCCTCTGTCTCGCTTTTTTGACATCTGTGGGCAGGCCCAAAAGCGTTACCGAGAAAGGCATGAATTTCTACCCAGGATTAATTCATATGCTCACAAAAAGGCCACTCCTTTGGTGTCTAAGGCCACGTCTGGCCCAGGCAGGACTCTTTCCACCATGTCCCTGTGCTCTTCTGCACCCAATGCAGCTACTTAAAACGCATGGTGTCCTTCCAATCAGCTCCTGAAATAAACACATGGTGTCCTTCCAATCAGCTCCTGAAATAAAGGCAGAGGGAAAAGTGTTTCTTTTATATTTCAATGCCAATTCTTCAAAATCAAAGCCTACAAAACTTCTTGACCCCAGTCCCACCAGCGAAACCGGTTCAGGCAGGAGAGGGCCACAAGATGCTTTTCTCCCACAAGGCATCATTGTGCCAAGCTCAAATCCAAGTAGTTCTCAAGTTGTCAGGTTTGGGTGGTTGGACTCAGTAAATAAAACTTTCTGCTACAAACAGTTGCCATAAAAAACAAGGTAAAAATCAAACTCCCGCGTTTTCGGCAGAAAACGACGCAAGCCAAAGACAGCAGCTAATGCCAGAGCAGAGCTGCCCTTCTCACCCATCTCACCCATCTGCCACGCCCTGCCAGCACAGGGGGCAGCGTGGGCAGGGGCCACCCCCTGGCACTGTCCACTGGCACAGCCCCTGGGCTGGGCAGGAGGGTCACACCTCCATGCCCTCCTCCTGCTGCTCCTGCCCAAAACCAGACCCATCTGTGACGCCAAACCAGACCCAGGGAGCACCAGCGAGCCAGGAGAGAGGCTTTGCAGCTGTGACTGGCTGTGGAAGAGCAGCCTGGCCCTGTAGCTGGTATCAGTTAGTGTGTGCAGAGCCTAAAAATAGAGACCCTCTGCTCTCACAATGACTCAGAGATGCAGAAGGGAAACCCACAAGCTCAGTGCTTGGCTGTCCCCTGAGCTGATTGAAAGTTTGCATCTAAAACTTTGTTTTGACACAAAACGGTTTTTTGAAAAACAAACTAATAACAAAAAAAAATAGAGAAAAACCAAACCTCCTCTCTCACCACCAGAGCTGCTGGGAATTCTTCTCGTTTGGTCTAAGTTTGGAAGAGGTCTTGGCCAGTGAAGCATGACATTTTACATTTTATAGTTTTTAAATGCTAGCTGGCAAACCCCCTGCAAGTATTTACTTGCTAAGCTCTTTCTTGGAGACCTTTGAGACCAGATGAAATGGTGCAAGGTGTCCTGGTCCCCTGGAACTTCCTTGGGGACACAATTCCTTTCCCAGACAGCTCTGATTCCAGCTCAGGAGGAGCACATCCACCAGCTGCCTTGCTGAATCCCATGAGGAGGGGATCCTTGAACTCCCTCTGTTTGTCCCATGCACTGGGGGCTCCAGGCAGTGCCACCCGGGTTTTGGCCATGCCAGGGGTGGTTGTAGGCTGGAGGGGAAGCAGAAGGGAACAGGGTCCCATGGGGAGGTCCATTGCTGCTCCAGCCCTGTCCTGCCCATGATAAGAACAGGTCCTTCCTCCCCCGTGTCTGTTTACCTGCCCCATGGTCACAGGTCATTTGGGGACTGGTTGAGCTGCTGCCTGTAATTCTGGAGATGAAATCCACAGAGATTTTCAAAATTGCTGGACGAGGCCAGGAGCATCCTGCCCCATGTTTGACACGGGAGGTTGGATCAGTGACCTCAGGGATCCTTCCAATCTCGGTGTTCCCACAGTGTCCCCTCTCAGGCACAGCCTGAACTCCTGGGAGCAGAGCAGCAGAGCAGGCCAGGGCAGCCAGGCACCAGCACAACTGCTCTGAAGCCTCCCCTGCTCCCACCTGAGCCACAGCTGGGCTCACCTGGTCCTTCCCCGTTTGGAGGTGAGGGAGGAGAGGCAGCACTGAGACACTCCCCACTGGAGTCAGGCACCAGGACAAAACCCTCACAAGGTGAGCCCTGTGTCTGCTCTGGCAGCTGCACCTCTGTGGAGGACCCAGCCCCCAGCCAGGCTCTTCATCTCCTTCTGCAGCCCTGGAAGGCCAGGTGGGCTCCGTGGGGAGCCGTGCTGGGCTGTGGCTCTGTAAGAAGTGCATCCATCCCCATGGCACACGTGGGGCTGCGGGGGGACAACCCAGCTCCCTGCCACGGCCAGAGAGTGGGGAGAGAGACCTGAGCACAGAGAGCTGCCCTGAAGTTCATTCTGTGGGAGACATCAAGCATTCACTGGGCAAGAGCAAGTCAGGGGTGGCCATGCTGCACTTCACACGCCCTGGGAGCCTCCTCACTGCCTGCACTCTGCTCTGTGGTACCCTCAGTCTGAGCTCCAGCTACAGCCCAGCCCCAAGCAGGAGGCCACGAGCTGACACGCCTGCAAGAGGTCTCAAAACACTCCATGAAATCCCTGCAGTGCCAAGGACCTCAGGGAAAACTGATGGGGAACCACAGCAGGAGCCTGGCTCAACTCCTGTCTCATCCCTGGGAGGGGCAGCCCAGATGTGGCACCAGAGCCAGTCTGGGCAGCCCTGGGCCCCCAGGAAGGGGCTGCCCCAGCAGAGACACAGGAGGACCCACACCTGGAACACCTTCCCAGCACCCTTGGGAACACCAGCACACGGCCCTGCCCCGGGCACAGGGCAAGGGGAGACGGTGAGAAGGAAATCAGCCGACAGTGATGAGCTGCCAGTAATTCCCACAGACAGCTGGGAGGAGAAAGACCTCAGGAAGGCTCCCCCCTTCCCTGTCAGGATCAGCCCTGCCTAAACTAATGGACCATCTGCCTGCTGGCCTGGCCTGTGGCCCCAGCAGGGCAGAGGCAGCTGGCAGCCAGGGCTGGGAGGGGACTGGTTCCTCCAGCCCAACCCAGAGCTCCCGTGCTTGGCACCAGGAGCTGAGATCTCTCCACTGTTCGCTCCTGCTGGGCCATTCCCCTTCCAGAAACCCACCCCCAGTTTACCCAGCCCTGGCTCTTGTCCCAGGGGAGGTGATGGAGGCTGCCCCTTGTCCCCACACACGGTCAGAAGTGTCCCCAGTGTGGCAGTGGTCACTGCTCCCATCACCTCGGTGTGGGCTTTTCCGTGTCCTGCTGAGTCCCATCTGGAGCTTCAGCAAGTCTGCCAGGAATGAAACGGCCTGTCCTGAGCTCACCTGGGAGCTGGCACTGCCACAGGCACCTGGCACTGCCACAGGCACCTGCCACTGGAGAAACAGCAGGTGGGGACCCCAGCTCTGGCTGGGGAGCAGCTGCAGGACCCGTGGCCACCCTTCAGCTCACTTGTGCCCGTGCCTCACAGCCAGCCTCTGCTCAGGACAGGGCCCAGCCCCTGCTACCCTTGGTTTGTGACACTGAGCAAACCCAGAGTCGCTTTCTGCCACGAGAACAACCAAATTATCAATTAATCCATTGAACCAGCAATGATTTCATGATCAATTCAGATCCAGTCACTTTTATATTTTCTCACCAGCAAAGTGCCGTGTTTGAGATTAGCCAGGAACATTTTGTTCCAGCTGAAACAAAATTTCTACTTTTGTTATGGCTTCTGTCCCAAAGTGAGGTCCTTGGCCCTTGGAGGTTGGTGCCCTTCCAGCTGAGACCCCAGGGCTCAGGCTCCTGTAGGACATGGGGCATTTGTGCTGCTTCTGTCCCCAGGTGTGGCTCTGGCAGGTTTGGAGATCTCCCTGGGCCCCTCACACCTCTCTCCTGGAGAGCCACCATGGACTGACTCTCACAAGCAGCAGCAAGATCCCACAGGAAGGGCCACAACCCCCAGGACAGCAAGATGTTCTCAGTCTCCACTAAATATTTCATTATTGTTCCCAGAGCAGAGGAGACGGGCGATTTTCCACCCCCTGGCTCTGCACACCCACAGCAGGACAAAGGCACTTCACAGCTCCACAGCTGTGGGAGTCCAGCCCCAAGCATCTTATTCAGACCAAAAGGTCTTGTCCAGTTTCCTGTGCCTGTCACTGGCATTTCCACGAATGCCACACTCACTGAGAGAAAAGTCACTTTCTGTTAGTAACAACACTTGAGTTGGTGGAAAACACTGGGAATTTCTCCCTCACGAGATGAAATGGTATTTTGTTTTGATCTGAATCAAGATTTTCTTTTAATTTTAGTCTGAAAATTTTGGAATTGATGGCTCTGTTACATTCTCAACTTCTCGTCTGTTTTTTCTCTGAGCTGCCAACCCCCAAGGTATCCTGGTTTAGCTTCGGAAATTTGTGGATACAGGGCAGGATTTGGATTGTCAGTTGCACTTAAATGCAACATTCTTACAAATAACCAGAATAGATGAGTGAGGATCTGCCCTGAAATAGGGCACTGGGACAAAGAGAAAAGCACAGCGTGCCCAAAGTGTTCCTGATGAATAACAGTGCAGAAATGTCACTGCTCCTACACACCAGCTCATCATTAAATACTTCCACTTTAGTGAAATGGCAAAAAACCAGCTGATGCTTTCAGCACAGAACAAACCAAACTCTATCCACATCTGCCTCACAGTGTCAGATTCGTGCAGGAAGCAGAAGTGTTCCTGTGAGATTATCATCTCTGTCTAGAACATGCTTGTGAAAGGTGAGAACACAATGCCAGCACAGTGCAAGGTTCCTGTGCATTTTAGTAGTGATATCGTTGATAAAATGAGATATCATGATCTTTAGTTCACTTTTTCCAAAAAAAAAAAAACTGACTCAAAGGAGTTTCTGGGCACTTGGTCAGAAATTTATTCTTCCTGGGCCTTAAAATAACCCTTCCAACTCAGTCCTTCCAGACCACAGAAGAGCATTGCTGTGTGATGGTTGATGCTCCTTTGGTAGCACTCAAGGGGTTTAATTCTGCCACCACTGCTTATCTAAATTCCCACAAAGAAATGGTGATTTCCAGCTCTGAACAGTGCAGAGTGTGGAAGCTCAAGGAATTGAAAAGTCTGCTTATTCTTAGGAGGAGCTGATCCAAACTTCCCAACGGCAGGAAAAGGAATGTAAGATGAGCAGCATCAAGGAGAGAAGTCCTTCTCTCACACTGAGAGACCAGGGGGGCTGTTCTGCCTCTCCCACCTTCTCCTCTGGCAGCACCAGGCCCTCCTGGGGCCAGTGATGGGCCTTCTGCAGGGTTTAAGTCAGCCTCTCACCTCTCTACCATGGCATGAGGAGAGCTCTCCTCCATCTGAACTAGGTGGCTGAGAGCTCACAGTGGGGCACACAGAATTTGGGATAATTTCACTCATTTCCAAAGAGCTGCTCCAGAGTTTTGGTCATTTCCTGTGTCTCAGAGCTCAGATCTCCCTCACTGTGGTGCTTGTGGCAATTCCACAGCCTTGCCCAACTTTGGTGGGTTTGGCTCCACCTGCAATGGCCAGGAAGGTGGGCTCAGAATCAGAGAAGTTGCTGTCCTGGGTTAGTAACCAACAGGAGCATTCAGGTATCCTCTACCTACCTGGCCTGTCAAAGCCAAACCAATTCCAGTCTCTGCAGATCCCCAGCACCAGGAGAGACCTTGGATTCATGGTCACCCATGAGTTCAGACCCAGTGCAGGAAAAGCCAAGGGTGTCCTCCTGAGCATTCATCACCTCAAACCACCATTTGCCTCCTTCCTAGGCTGCCTCATGGGAGACAGGAGAGCAAAAACACCTATAGAAAATACCCTGGGATTAGTTTAGGAGCCATGGAGATTTTTATCTAGAGGAATCAAGTGGGTTAGGGAGGTATTTTGGTTTTATGCTGCCAGTTATGGTGCCCGTGCTTCATGGGCACAAATGTGGACAAATTAGAACTTGCCTGGGATTGTTGGATTTCTTTGAAAACTTGCAGCAAAAGTCTTTTTAAGAAATCCTGCATTCTTTATCCAGAAGAAAAAATAACTTGAGGTGGTAACCTCTGAGGCCTGCTGAGTGGTAAATGACCTGACTCCTTGTGGCTTGTCCCCAGATCTGCTGGTGACTCAGTTGTCCCACACATGCCAGCAAGGATGGCCAGCCCTGAGTTCCCTTCTGTGCTTGGCTGGCCTGCCAAGCCCACTGAGCTGGAAAAGGATTCACTTGGGAAGCCTGTGAATGCTGCTCATGCAGCACCAAGCAGTCCTGCTGGTCCCTCTGCTCTGCCCTTTCCATCTCAGTGCCACAGCCCAAGAGGAAATGGGCTTGCATCAGCCCAGAGGAGCTGAGATGATGCAGCTTGTGGCCACACCAGCCTGGCTGAGCTGTGCAAGCAGCAGTGGCCTTTGGCCACATCCAGTGGTCACAGTCTGGCACGGAGTCTCACTGGCTCTGCCATCTCCAAGGCCTTCCCTTCCCTCCATAGGCAGCTCCTATATTTAGTAATTCTGTTGGTGGCAAAGGCCCAGCCTCCAGGATGTTGATTCAGACACCCAGACACTCAGCCACTTCCTGTTTGGATGCACTAAAATTATTTGCATCATTTAAAAAGTGATGTTGGTTAAGGGAAACAAAGTGTTATTGTCAGAGGAGGCTGAGCTGGGTTAAGTGCCCGTGCACAATGGAAAGAAAAAAGCAGAACAAAACACCTCCATCTCCCAAGAGCAGCACACCCACACGGCGTGTCCTGGGAGCCACTTTCACCCCTCCTCTGGCCCACTGGCACTGCTGGTGCCCAAGAGTGCAGTAAAGCACTGGGGTGCCCTGCCCAGCCTCCTCCCAGGGGGACCCAGCATCGTCTGTACCTAACTCTCAGGAGCAGAGATGTCCAGAGCTGTGGCCTGCTGGCTGGAACAGGCAGTAGGAAGCAGCTGCTTTCTCTGCCACCCAAGCACTCCCAGCTACAGACAAGCTTTTCCACTGGCACACTGCACAAAGGCGTGCAGTCTTTGCCACCCTGGGCATAAATGTGGCACCCAAGATCTTCACAGACTTCTGCTGAGTCGAGGCCAAGGAATGGATCTGCACCCTGAGGCTTTGTGGGTGGTGGCTGTGTCTGTAAGCTGGGCTCAGCTCTGTCACCTCTGTGCTTCATGTCCTGCCAGGGCAGCTGCTGAGTGAAAGGGCACCAAGGACTCATTTTGGGCTGGCTGCTGCTGAGTGAGGGGTGATGGGGAACCCCTGCCCAGCTCTGCCAGGGCCTGTGTTTGCCCTTCCACAGAGCCTGGCTGTGCCCCAGGGCCACCTGCTGCAGCCCCAGAGCTCAGGCAGGACACCTTCCAGGACCTGCAGGTACTTGGAGACATCCCCTGCCCTCTCAGCCCCTCAGCCCTGCCTGTGCCTGCAGCCACTGTGGCTTCTCCACTCCCAGAAAAGAGGGGAAAAAATTTGCAAAATGTTTTCAGAGAACCCTTGCAAGTGATTCCTTCTCCACTGCCTGCAGGACCTGCATGTCTGATAACACCCAACTGCTCCATGCCCAGCTCCTCACAATCTCCCAGACACAAAACACCCCCAGACATTTCCATGAAGGGAGTTGTCCTGCATGCTTCACATCCCATCCCCAAAATATGATCAATTTAGCCTTTCTCCTGGTTTTTTGTTTTTGTTTTTAAAGCCTTTCTAAGCTATTCCCAATGTCTAGGAAGGCTGATGACTCAATAGGTTTTTCCACACAGTCTGGACAAGCAATCTCTTGGCAAGGGTTGTTTATGACTTAGCTGCAGATGGATTTACCTATCCTGCCTTCTTTTTAGCAGAGATGTAATTAGTCATGTGGTCCAGGAACTTTAAAAGTGGATGGGTATCTTAGACTTTCATACCCACCTTAAAAACACAGCTGGGCACCTAAAAGAGAAGGTGACCCTGTTTCACGGTCCTTTCCAAAATTCTTTGTCCAAGTGCATCTTCCAAGCCCAAAGTGGGTGAGTGCACTGTTTAAGCTAAGGAATAAAGGGTGAAATGCAAAGAACAATCTCAAGCAGTAGGTTCTGAGTCACCCTCAGTCAACGATGGCAGCTCTGCAATCAGCATTTAGGTCATAACTGCGTTGCTATTGTCTGTCCAGGAATATCATCTGGCACCCACAGCAGCAGCTGTGTTGAGTCAGCAAGGCAAACAGTCAAAATAGTTAAAATCTTATTTTTGTTACTGGATTTAGCAACTGTTTCTGACTATCTGTCACGGCAGAGCAAACCTGCAAAGTCACATCCCTGGATTTCTCAGAAAAAAAGTTGCAGTTTGATTGTTGCAAAGTGTTTTAAACCTCGGGGCAGAAGTTCCCAGTTGGTGGCATCCCAGAGTTCTTCAGGTTTGAATATACTTTTTGATTTTAGCCTGTGATAGCAAAATGTCAGGTAAGCAGTGATGATAACAGAAACTACCAGTGTGAGAGGTTAAGGATGTTTCTCCAACATGAGACCTGGAGCAGGGCACACAGTCCCTCCTGCCACTCCAGCTGGCAGCAAACACGAGGTTCAGCAGTCCTGAGCCAGCCTGGTGCACGTCAGGGGTGATGGCAGGAGGATCCCAAACCCTTTGCACACTTCTGCCCCTGCTGCCACCTCCCTGAGCACTGCCTGCTCTTCCCAGGGCCAGCCAGGAGCAAACTCTCCCCAGATCAGCACTCAGGAGGGCTGGCCCCAGCAGCTCAGGGAGGTGCAGTGTCCAAGCTCAGATTCCCAGATCCAGCCCAGCCTGCAGGCCCTGAGTGCTGCCTGCACGTTTCCCTCTGCAGTGATCCTCTCCCTGTGGAATGTGAGACCTTGGATTTTCAGCTTCATCAGCTCTGCCTTCTCCCGGCACACACTGGACCTGAGAGCATGCAAGCTGACCACACTGCTGGACAGAGATAAGCCTTTGATTACAGAGCTGAAAATAAAGTTTAAAACATGGGAAAATACAAATACAAGGACACAAGGCAAGGGGAGGGCCAAGATCGTTGCTGGTTACTGCCCAGATTCTGTGATTCTGTGATTCAGACCTGGAGACTGCCTGCAAGAGCAGGATCCTAGAACATCACCCTGCTTTTCCCATCACATCTCTTTTATTCATTTCCTTTCTGTTTGGCGTTTGTTGGCATTTGATGCAAGTGCACAAGGGACTTCTTCCTCTCCACTCAAGTCTCCCTGTGCTTGCAGACCTCCTGATTTCTCTGCTGAGTTCACTCCTCCAGGCTTAAAACACTTTCTTGTGTGGGCCTGATATTTCTGGGTCTGGGACATTTCAGCCTGCTGACTTTCTCCCAAGGAAAAAAGTTCTCAGGAAAGCTTCTTCTCAAAACAAATCCTGGCAAACAACTCTCCTTTCTCAAAACAATCTTTCTCCAGGTGGTGTTTTGCTTTTCTAGTTCTCAAAACATTTGAGCTGTTTCTCTGGTTTAACCAATGGGATTGGAGAGGTGTCGTTCCTGTTCACCAACCATGTTCAGTCTGTATCGGAATACCTTACAAAAGTAGTAAAAATTAGACAATAAAGCCTTTTTTCTATGCTCTTTGCCTTCTGAAATATTTGAAGTTTCTCATCCTTTTTTTGTGTCCTACAACGACATTCTTGTTGCCTGCAGGATGTCACACTGTTTAGTGTTGCAATAGGACACGAAATGAAGAGACGGACTTCTGTCTGATTTTTGAGAGCTAATCTCTTTTATTGTAAATTCTGGCTTTTTTCTATAGTATTTTAAACAAGCTCACTGATTGGTAGGCAAAGTTAACACTTTTTTAATCACATGGGTTAAGACAGATGTCTATCAAAGATCTCCTCTAAGAAGGAATGAAAAACATACACAACACTAGGATAAACAAGTCTCTTATTTACAGCAAAACTTATGAGAAAAGAATTTTAGGGACTAAAACATTAGAAGGCTAAAAAAATCAGGGCAACATTTAGTAACTCTCAAGGAGCCTGCACTGCTCTCAACATCCCTCTGGTTTCCTCCAGGGTTCTGATCCGTGCCCACACAGCTGCATCAAGGGCAGCTACACCAGCCCAGAGCCTTTTGTCAAAGTTTCCCCCTCCTTCTGCCGCTTTGGGGGCTGCACTGTCACCCTGCTCACACCTTCACTCCCCAGGTTCAGGAGGGAGGAGCTGGGGATGTCCCCGTGCATTTTGAGCAGCTAATCCGTGCTTTGCAGGACTCCTGGGCTCCAGGCAGCCCAGCAAGAACAGCACAGAGAGGCCAGGCAGGCTTCCCCAGCTCCAGCAGGCAGCCCAGCAGCCTGGGCTGAGAAGAGCTGGGGGAAGCAGCTGGGGCTGGACAGGGCCTGGGGAGGTGGGGGCTGTGGATGTCACAGGCACTGCTGGAGTCGTTTGTTGAAAGAATTTGCAAATGACTGTAATTGATTAAGAAATGGAGTAATTGTGCAATCTACTGATTACAGAGAAAGGGGTTATTAATCCTGCAGGCAGGCCTGGTAAAGGCCCTGTCAAAATATTAGGGAAATGCTGTGAGGAAGAAAAAGGGCATCTCATGCTGGTCACACCACACCTGAGTGACTGCCAGCTCTGCTGCACGAAGGATTCAACTGGTTCAGCATCTGACTTGATCCAGAATCCCCTGGAGACCACTGGTTTGAGGTTCACCTCCCTGTGGGAGAACCACGTCACCTGAGGGTCCCATTGCAAACCATGATGAAGTTCAGCTCACCTGCTGAGCCTGTTCAGGCTGGGGTTCAGTCTGACATTTAGACACTGCTGTGCCTTCATCGGTCGATGGAGTTCAGGGGGAGCTGGAGGTGCCAACTTCAGGGTGAAGTGACCAGCTCTCATATCTCTGCTGGCTCTGAATTAACCAGCTCTCCCAGAACCTCCTGGCTGATGGGAGGCACTCACCCTAGGTGTAGGTGTGATCACAGCTTGAGTCTGATCCCAGATGTTATGGGAGAGGAAAGCACCTTCCCAGCCTGTGTCTCTCCTGCCCTTTTGACTTTCCCACACCCTAAGACGTTGTCAGCAAAGCTCCTGTTTTCACCAGCAGGCACAAGCTCAGGGCAGAGGTGCAGGCTGGCTGCTCCCTGCCCCTGAGCCTTCTCTGGCTGCTTGGCACCCTTCCTTTGGCCAGTCTCTCCAGACAGCAGCAGGGGTGCCCAGCAGGAGCCCCCCGTGCCCCAGGCCCCCTGGCTGCAGACAGGACATCCCCCATCACCCCCGCTGCCAGAAGGACTTTGTCCCCAAGGGTCACACAGCCCTGGCCGCTCACAGGGACCAGGTGGCACCTGAAGACAAAAGGAGAACCCAGACCCACCCTGGGGCCATCCTGAGTGGCTGAGGCATCTCCAGGTCTTGGCACATCTTGGCTTTACCAAGCACTGGGGCGTTATCCTGCCCTGAGCAGAGCCTTGCAGGCGGCAGAGCAGGGGCAGATAAACCAGCCACAGCCTGCCCGGTTAATCTGTGCTCAGTTCCTTGATCCTGTCTGCCTGTATTTAACCTCCCTGCCTGTATTTAACCTCCCTGCCTGTATTTAACCTCCTCCCTCCCAGCCACCTGCAGCCTGGGGCGGGGGGACCACCTGCCATGGGTGTGGGAGGGCAGGGGGGACGTGCAGGGAGCACCTCGGTGGCAGTTCAGTGGGAGGGGAGGACGTGTGAGCAGCCCCACGTGCCTGGTCACACCTGGTCACACGGGGGGACCACGGTGTCCCCTCCTGCCCCAGCACCAGGCTGGTTTGAGTGGCTGTTGCTGTTGGACATGAAAAGGCTGAGACAAACTCCACGATGTGGAAGGCTGAATGCTAATTTATTAAAATGAAGTTTCTTTCGTAGAGTGAAAGGACAGAGCTGGACTTAATTGGTCTTTGATTAACACACTATTACTCTGAGTGGCTAATTAAAATTAACACTTTTTTACATGTAAACAAGATAACAAACGCTAGCTGTGTAGATTTGTTTCAACTCTTTTTTCAGGTTGTTTCTGGGAAACATTATCGCTTGAACATTACTGCGGTTGAGAAAATCAGCTGCAGGCTTTAGGAAAAAACTAAAATGAGACCCACAAGTGGCACTGCTTGGTCTGGGATTCACAGAATTCACAGAATTCACAGAATGTCTAGGTTGGAAGGGACCTTCACGATCATCAAGTCCAACCCTAACACCTCAACTAAACCCTGGCACCCAGTGCCACATCCAGTCTTTTTTTAAACACATCCAGGGATGGTGACTCCACCACCTCCCCTGGCAGACCATTCCAGGACTTTGTCACCCTTTCTGTAAAAAACTTTTTCCTAAAAATGGATGCAACCATGGACAAGGTGGAGTTGGCATTTGGGACAGCCTCAGAGCGGGATGGAGTGGAAGGAGAGATGCAGGGGAACGGGGACACTTGTAGGGGTAAAAAATCCATGCAAAAAGGAGATTTGTCTTCACTTGGAGAAGCTGGGAGTGAGAGTTTGGGTAGAAATAGAGGTCGTGAAGACATGGCAGGGAAAATGGATGGAATCTGTGCCATTATGGTACTGCTGGGCAGGACAGAGGGACACAGGGGCCAGGCTGGGCAGAGCACATGGCTGAGGTGGGATGGAGGAGGCACAGGTAGGGATGTGTCTCCAGGCTGGTGCAGAGAAGAAATTGGGGTCCCCCAGCAGGATATGAGTCTTCCTCACCTTTGCAGGCACAGTGTCCAGTGCAGACCAGTTTGAATCCCTGCCACCTGCCCATCTGCCCACCTCCAGAGGCTTCATGGCACACACTGCCACTGTGGGCCTGATACTGTGGGGCTGCTGAGCCTGCTGAGGAACAGCTGGAAGGAAGCCTCTGCTCACAGGGTGCTCCCTGTAGGAGGAAAAAGAAGGGAAATGCCAGTTCTCCATGCTGTCAAGATGGAATTTTAGGCAATTCCCTTTCATCCTCACAGATATGTTTTCTATTTAAATATTGATCCTTCTACTTTGAATGTGCTCTGTACTCACTTAGCCCGCTCCTCTGATGGAGTTGAGACAAACTCATCTCTCAATATGCTTAAAAACCCCCCCAAACCGTGGTGTCCCCTCCCCTGGGTCTGTCAAGGGAAGGGAAGGTGAGGCAGCTTCACCCCATCCTGCAGCCCCAGGGGAGAGGCACCTGGCTGGGATCTGAGAGCTCCTGTGACAGCCCTGCAGCAGCCCAAGGTGGCAGCAGGGCAAGCCCCACCAAATCCTCCTCTCTTGCACCAGGATTAGTGCAGGGTTTGTGCTGCTGGTTTAAACGAATTTCCAAAATCCAGGTAGCACCAGGGGGGCTGGCTGTGCCCATTCTGACAGCCCTGTTTAAAGTAAGGAAGGTCTAAACTACAAACTCCCCTCACAACACAGATAATTGCTCATAAGGCAGAAAACACACCAAAACTAAAAAAAAAGAAAAAAACCAAACAAACAAACAAACAAAAAAAACTAAAGAAAAAAAAGAAAACAGCAAAAAAACCTTTAAAAAACTAACAAAAAATAGGCATTCAGATTCTTTGGAAATCAAAAAGTTGAAACCTTTCTCTATAAGAATCACTTCTTGGATTACCTTTCTGGTGCAGCAGGCACCTCCCCTCAAACAACAATAAATTCGTGGGTATTCTATTCAAAGGAAAATAGTCCATTAAACTAAGCAAAATAAATCAAAATGCTATAACCAAACACCTTGCTGTGTCTCCAAAACTTTTTCCTCATTCATTGCTTATTCTACTAGCTACAGAATTGTAAGGCTCTTCCAAAAATTCCTGCCCACTCAAATCCACATTTTTGACTTTGCTTAAATCAAATATTTGACAAGTGGAAACGACACAGGTTTACAAGTGGTCAGTGAATGTTGTGCTTGTTGCAGTGATTTATTTTAAAGCCATTTCACGTGAGGCATTTGACATCCCCTCCACCCTTAGGTAATTACATTCGCCCTTCCTCAGTGCTGCAAAGCCAAAACCCTCCAGCCTGATGGGATGCACTTGGTCTTTGTATTAAGGCAAACTGGAGCAAAATCCTATTTAGCTTATGCTTAGGGACACTCAGAGCTTCCAGTGGCAAGGGCTTATTCCAGGGGGATTTGTGGAGTTTAACACAGAGAGGAGTTCAGCTGGAGAGAGCAGGAACGTGTCAATAGGGCCAGGCAAACAGGATGGGTGTCCTGATTGCTGCCCCTGTGCAGCTGCTGGGAGAGGAACCAGAGTGTGCACGGGACACACAGACCCTGCTCCAGGCTCCCTTCTCTGGGAGAAGGAGCCCAGAAGGAACTAGAAGAGCTCTGGTGGGAGGGCTCAGGACAGCTGAGTCTACCTCCCAGTGTTGCCTTAGAAAGGCTGACCTGAAACACAGACTGGACAGAGCTGGAGAATAAAGTAGGTATTTATTAAAAGACAAGAGTCTGACTAGGGCTGCACCCCTGGCAGACCCAAAATGGCCACAAAATGGGAGCCCTGGTCACGAGGGTTTACATTTTTATAAGTTTTGGTCCATTTGCATATTGGGGTTTAATTGTCCAATTACAGCTTCAGGTTGTGAAGTCCCATCCTTCTTGTTCCTCCCTTTGGTCCACCCTTGTTTGTGCTTTTGGGCCTGAAAGTTGTCCTTGGTCTGCAATGGGAAAAGATTTGTTTTGTGTCCCTGCTGTGTGAAGAGAGCTCACCTAGCACCTAATATGAGACTTAAAACTACACACTTAGGCAGTGCAGAATCTGAAATCATGAAAGCTAAAACTTAAGGCATCATCTCCCCCCTTTAGAGCAACTAGTGAAGGGGATGGGATGAAAGCAGGAGGACAGCAATACCCAGGGCTTCTGCACCAGCAGCTGAGCCTTGTGGGCACACAGCAAGCACTGAGCCCAGGAAAACTGGGAGTGACAAGGAAACCAGAGGCAGTGCTGGCTGCTCGCTGGCCCAGCAGTGCTGGCTGTGCTTTGCTGGTTGTCTGGTCTCAGGAAAGCGTGTCAGACAACGCTGCAGGGAGCAAAGCCATGGGTACAGACTCTGCCCCAAGGCTGAGGGCTCCCAAACTGGCTCGGCAGCTGCTGGGCCTCTCCAAATGCTCCCAACCAGTGCCACAGCCTGGTCAAAGAGGATTGGGCCATCACCTAGTCCAAAAGAGGGAGACCTGTCCTGGCCATCCCATCCCAAGGTGGAAGGTTTGATCTGGTAATTCCTGGTTATGGCTGTAGATTTTTGATGAGCTACTGATGATCTCGCAGAGAGACACCTCTAATCACCAGTGTGATGGAGTGGGGATGAATATGGGTCAGTGGTGGTTCACCACAACTCAGATACTTTACAGAAACCGTAGAGCAGGTGAGGAAGCCCAACTCTGCAGTTCAGCTGAACGGGGGCCTCCTCTGCAGCAGTGAGCACCGCGCTCCCCGGGCTGGTGCTACAAGAGATCCCCGTGCAGGAAGCTGAGCCAGGCTGCCCCTGCTGTGGACATGGAGGATGAAGTGCATTCATGGGCTCAAAACACACCACTGGCCTCTGGCTGGGCCAGCTCTGCTTTTGTGGGAAGCAAAGTTCCAGCATTCCCTTCTGGCTGCCCAGGCAGGGCGCGACGGTCCGGGATCACCCAGGGAGAGGGGCACTGCACAGAGAGGGAGGCAGGGTGGATCAGGGGGTTCCCAGGCTGTCATGGTCCCTGGGGGACAGGCAGCAGGGTTTGTATCACAGCCACACTCCAGGGGGACATCCCTGGACCATTTGGTGCCTGCATAGCCAGCAAGGACAAACCACGCCAGGACAAACCACGCCAGGGCAAACCACGCCAGGACAAACCACACCAGGACAAAACACAGCAGGACAAACCACGCCAGGACAAAACACACCAGGACAAAACACACCAGGACAAACCACAGCAGTGGTCAGCATTGCTGTGAACACACCATGCTGTGCAGACAGAGGGAGGCAAATAATTTCATACAAGTGCTCTGGAAGTTGCTCTGTCCCATCAGGAAAAGGGACAGGACAGCTCCAATTAGCTGCATGGGTCTGGCCTCCCCAGCCCTGCATCAGGCCATGTCCCTGTGGCATTCACATTATCACACCCTCCCCTCTTCAGGAGGTTCTGGCAAAGGGGAAGGTTGGTTATTTCTGACAGCCCAGTCCTTTTTCTTTACTTTCAAGGAACCCACCACCATCACCTGCCTCTGCAGATGCAACCAGGCAGATCTGACTGTGGGTCTGCCATTGATGCCCTGTGACATAAATGGCTTTGCTGACCTTAATGCTTCAGAGCTTACAGCTCCTGATCCATGGGCAGCCGTTCTGCTCAGCTCACCGGTGGCAAAATTGTTACACAGGCACCTTGGGAGCTGAGAGACCAAAATGGCTTTGTGGTCCTGTCCTCCTGCCATGACCAGAGGAGGTCAGGCGAGCGTGTCCCAACCCTCTCCTGAAAGCACAGGTTCTGCTCGCTGCCTTGGTGCTCAGGAAGCAGGAAAGTCAGGCTGACCCATGAGCCAGTGCTGTGAGAGGGTTAAGCAAGAGGTGCTGATGGCATCTGTCCAGGAGCCAGCAGGTAAGTCAAGAATTTCCCCAGTACATGCCTCAACCTTGGAGCAGAGCGAGCCAAAGTGTTGTAACACCTCCTGCAAGCTCAGGAGACACATTAAAGGAGTTCACAGGATGGAAGCACTTCTAGGCCTGTTGCATAATCCAGATAAGTAGATAAGTCTGTAATATTTGCACAACATCGTGTCCCTTCCTTGGCCTTGTTACTGGTCTCATTTTGCAGGACTTAATTCGGGGGATCTGCTGGATTGAGGACACCTTTCAGGTCATGGATTCCTTGGGAGCTGGCTGTGACTCAGCTCTAGCATTGTGACAGTGTGAGCATTGAAGGGACAGGGACACCTTGGTGACACCTGTACCTTGTGCTTTGCAAATCTGTCCCAAAGGCATTTTGGAGATGGCACTATGACACCTGTTGGGAAGCTTTTTGTGGAAAGACACTGGTAGTGCAAAACCACCGTGGACACAGAAAGGTGTCCCACCAAAGATGAAATAACCTCGACATAAACACACAAACACACACAACTTGGGCATGTTCACAATCTATTCACTTGACCCAAAGGGTGCAGGATGTGGGAGTTGAAAGTGTCAGGTCTCAGGTGCCAGGGGAAGAGGTGGGACACTGCTGAGTGCACTGACTGAGTACAGACGTGGTCCAGAGCCTGCTGGGATCTGTCTTGCTTCAGTACCTCCCCTCTCTGGGATTTACCAGGCAGCCCGAGTCCAGGGCACGGTAGCATCTACCCAGCAAATGAATGGCATCACTTTGCACTTATCTTTGGACTGTGGGTGCAGGGAGGATGCAGCCAGCAGGCTCCAGGGACATGCCCTGAGCACAAAGGCACAGAACTGAGCAATCAGCGCTCTTATCTGGGCGCTGGCACAGTCCCACAGCAAGACAACAAGCAAGGAGCAATGTTGTGCCAAGTGCCAGGGCCAGCCTTCCCTCCAGGAGCTTTCTGCAAGGCAGTCCCACACCTCAGCCTGGAAGGGGCTGCTCAGAGCAGGAGGTGCAGGGCTCGGTGGGACCCTGCTCCAAACTGCCCAAGCCCCACACACTGTGCGTGAGCCTGAGCCAACAGGCTGAGGAGCAGACAGAGCTGGAGGTGCAAACTTTCTAACCCAAGTTCCCCAGCCTGGTTTGAGGTCACACCAAATGGATTTTCACCTGCCAAGTGACAGTGTTCCCCATTTCTCTGTTCAGAGCCTGGGATGCTTTGTTCCTGAGTGTGGATGATCTTCTTCAGGGATCTGCAGCATTTCTAAATTGCTGCAGAATCCCAGGAGAGACCACATTGCTCCTCACATTCTTTTAAGACAAACAGATTCCCTGTGCCTGTGGTTATCCAAAGGCTGTCAGCCCCAGCCCACTCTCACACCCTGGGGAAGGTCCCAGACCTTGCTGTGCCCCCACTCCTCTGGCCAGCTCACGCTGTTTTAGCAGTGGAGTTCTCCTCTCTCCCGGGGGTTTCTTTGACTCCTTCTCAGGCCACAGCCCTTTGTCAAAGTCCATTCAGAAATTCTCCCTGGAGTGCTCATGTGTGGGGCTTGCAGGGAAATCAGGCAGCACACACAGGATCATGGGATCAGGAGTGGCAGGACAGGGAGCAGGGCCAGCAGGGCCAGCAGAGCCACCAGGGCCACCAGGGCCACCAGGGCCAGCAGGACCACCAGGGCCACCAGGGCCAGCAGGACCACCAGGGCCAGCAGGGCCAGCAGGGCCAGCAGGGCCAGCAGAGCCACCAGGGCCACCAGGGCCAACAGGACCACCAGGGCCAGCAGGGCCAGCAGGGCCAGCAGCGCCAGCAGAGCCACCAGGGCCACCAGGGCCAGCAGGGCCAGCAGAGCCACCAGGGCCAGCAGGGCCACCAGCGCTAGCAGAGCCAGCAGAGCCAGCAGAGCCACCAGGGCCACCAGGGCCACCAGGGCCACCAGGGCCACCAGGGCCACCAGGGCCACCAGGGCCACCAGGGCCACCAGGGCCACCAGGGCCACCAGGGCCACCAGGGCCACCAGGGCCACCAGGGCCACCAGGGCCACCAGGGCCACCAGGGCCACCAGGGCCACCAGGGCCACCAGGGCCACCAGGGCCACCAGGGCCACCAGGGCCACCAGGGCCACCAGGGCCACCAGGGCCACCAGGGCCACCAGGGCCACCAGGGCCACCAGGGCCACCAGGGCCACCAGGGCCACCAGGGCCACCAGGGCCACCAGGGCCACCAGGGCCACCAGGGCCACCAGGGCCACCAGGGCCACCAGGGCCACCAGGGCCACCAGGGCCACCAGGGCCACCAGGGCCACCAGGGCCACCAGGGCCACCAGGGCCACCAGGGCCACCAGGGCCACCAGGGCCACCAGGGCCACCAGGGCCACCAGGGCCACCAGGGCCACCAGGGCCACCAGGGCCACCAGGGCCACCAGGGCCACCAGGGCCACCAGGGCCACCAGGGCCACCAGGGCCACCAGGGCCACCAGGGCCAGCAGAGCCACCAGAGCCACCAGGGCCAGCAGGACCACCAGAGCCAGCAGGGCCAGCAGGGCCAGCAGAGCCAGCAGAGCCATCATCCCTGAGCTCCCAGCCCTGCTGGGGTGGGTCACCCCACACACTGACACCAGCACCGAGGGGAGGGCAGGGACACCTGGCCCAGGGGAAGGGTTTTCCATGCTGTGCTCCCTGCCTGGAGAACCACAGCTCCTGCCCATCCTTCCACATCCTAAACGTGAAGCATCTCTGCTCCTTGCCCTGTTCCCCACCTCAGCCTGATCCACCTGCCGTGGGCACAGCCTGATCCTGGGGAGAAGTTCTGTCCTCTGCAGCTGCAGGAGCATGCACAGATGGAAAAAGGAAATAACAGAGCTGCTTCATGCTGTGGGTGCAGATAGCTCCCTATCTTCCCCAAAATCTCTTCCTGGGGCAGTGCCAAGCAGCCAAGCAAAGACTAGACAGGAAGAAGGCTAGAAAGGAAGGAGTTGGCATAAGTGATGGTAAAAGACTTTCCACTCGTTGCTTTTCCTTCTTAGTAGGGATTGTAGTACAATTACAAGATTGCAAAATCCATGCTTGGGATTTTTTTAAAATGCTAATTCTGGATATCCAATCTTGAGCTGGGCAGGGGGCCACACTGAAATAATAAAAACCCATTTGTTTTCCTGAGGGGGAAACTAGAGGCTTGTTTGTTTTTCCTTCCACATCAGAAGGTCAGATCTTGCACATCTAACTTTCTGAATTCTTGGATGAAAAGGAACAGGTGGTTTTGTAGCACCAGATGCACCAGGAAAATATAGTCCTATTGCTTGGGTTGTGACAAAATGGTTAAAGACATCAGTCATTGTTTGCTTCACTCAATAACTAAACAAACAGCTGGGAGAAAAGGTTAGTCCTCTTAAGTTTCTGTGCTCGTCAGTGAGGCTCAGATGAAGCTCATTTTCTGCATGTTGGGCCTCTAACAAGTCCTACAGGAAACCCAAAAAATGTCAGATGTGACCTTCCTGGCAAATAAAATGTGAAAAACAAGGAAGCCATGCTAGGCAGGCTTTTTAAGGAAGTAGAAAATGGGCACAGCCCATTTCTTTTTCCTTTCAGAGAGCAGATCTCTCTGAGGTCATTATACTCCTGTAAACTACATCAACTACATTTGGCTGATAAGAGAATTGAATACTCTGTGGCATTAGTCCTGTGTGGGTCTAAGTTCATCCAGAGGAGAGCAGAGCCTTGGAGAAAGAGCAGTGAACCTGTGGCCAGCTGTGGTGGGGAACTGAGCATTAATCACAACCTCCTGGTCCTACCCTCATCCAAACCCAGAAGACAGAGTGTCTGGGACTGGACTCAGTTAAAAAAAAACAACCAAACCTCTGTGTTCAAAGGAGCCAGATGTCTTTTATGGCTCCCCATTGTGAGGATCCAGCTTCCAACCAACGTGGCAGAGGGGTGCAAACCTGTCCTGATTAACTGCCCACATTTTCTGCCCTTTTGGCCACGTTCCTTTTCAAAGCCTCCAACGTGTCAAGATGTTTCGTGCTAATTAAAGTTGTGGCAGTCCCATCCCAGCTGAAAAAAGGCCCAGAGGGACTGTCTGAGTCACTCCTGAACCACACGACAGCCAAGACAAGATGGGCACGGAGGTCATGGAGTAAGTGCAGGAATCTCCAAGGCTGGTGTCTGTATCCCAGGGGTTACTCCAACTCCTGTGGCCACAAGAGATGTGGGGCACATGCACTCTTGACCAGACCAGAAAGAGGTACCCAGAGAGAGAGAGAGATGGACTCTGTCCTGCCCTGCCTGTGTGGGGAGGCTCACAGAAACTCCAGGACAGCCACACTTTGCCAAATGCATCTCATGTGCTGCGTGATGTGCAGTCAGCTTTCACTGCCAGGACACAGGCTGGCTGAGCTCTGCCTTTGCCAGCTTTCATCCACCCTCCTGACACCTGCAGCTGCTGGCCTCATTTTCTCCTGTTGGTATTTAGCAGGAACAGCAGTGAGGACCAAATTCAGGATTCCTGCAGTTGGAGAGGATGTTGAGATAGACAAGCAGTGGCAAAACTCCCCCAGAACTGTGAGCTCAGGCCCAGGGGAACAGAGAGCTGCAACAGGAACACCACAGGCACCACCTTCCACCATGGCAAGGTTTGGATCCCCACAGAAAATGTCTGGGGACATTTTGCCCCCAGAAAATGTCCTGCTCGCTGCCTGGGATGATCAGCTAGAACCAACAAATGACCAAAGAGAAGGAAAAGATGCAACACAAGGATAAGACAGGAAGGGTGGTGCTCTGATATCCAGTAGCCAACACCAAGATCTGTTCTCAGACCTGTGACTTTATTTTTGTCTCCTTTTCCCTGCCAGAGTGGGGATTAATTGCTCGAGAGACAAAGTTCGTGTTCAGACTTAGATGTTTATTAATTGTTATCTATATTACAGTCTCACAAGCTGTGAGTCTTGCTGCACTCTAAGGCACAAAAATGGAGTGCCTCTCTATCTCTGCAAGGCCTTTTCAAGGACAAATTGTCCAGTTGTGAACTAACAACTAAATTATTTTTATTTATAATCCAATTACTAACCACCCAGAGTCCACAATGAAGACCTCAGTAACCAATGACAAGAAACCACCCAAACACATGAAGAAGAAGGTGGAAAAACACAAGACCAATCAACACCCCAAAATCTCCATCTTGCTTTGTATATATTATTATATTCCAAAACCTTAAACTCTTAAACATTGACTGATAGCACTGGGGTTGTGAGTGTGTAGTTGGGATAGAAATTTCTAATGTCACAGGGTGGAAAACTCAGAGTTTAGGGTTTAGTATATAGGGTATATATATATATTATTTACATAGGGTATATATATTTTTTAGTATATAGTCTATATATTTAGTATATTGTATTTATCTTTAGTATATAGTATATAAAATATATATTAGTATATAAAGTTTATATTAGTATATAAAATATATAATATTTTAGTATATATATCGTATATAAATATATATACATTTAACATCTATGGGGCAAGATGGAGGATTNTTGCTGCACTCTAAGGCACAAAAATGGAGTGCCTCTCTATCTCTGCAAGGCCTTTTCAAGGACAAATTGTCCAGTTGTGAACTAACAACTAAATTATTTTTATTTATAATCCAATTACTAACCACCCAGAGTCCACAATGAAGACCTCAGTAACCAATGACAAGAAACCACCCAAACACATGAAGAAGAAGGTGGAAAAACACAAGACCAATCAACACCCCAAAATCTCCATCTTGCTTTGTATATATTATTATATTCCAAAACCTTAAACTCTTAAACATTGACTGATAGCACTGGGGTTGTGAGTGTGTAGTTGGGATAGAAATTTCTAATGTCACAGGGTGGAAAACTCAGAGTTTAGGGTTTAGTATATAGGGTATATATATATATTATTTACATAGGGTATATATATTTTTTAGTATATAGTCTATATATTTAGTATATTGTATTTATCTTTAGTATATAGTATATAAAATATATATTAGTATATAAAGTTTATATTAGTATATAAAATATATAATATTTTAGTATATATATCGTATATAAATATATATACATTTAACATCTATGGGGCAAGATGGAGGATTTAAGGTGTTGGGTAAGTCCTTCTTCTTCACCTTCTTCTTCATGGTGTAGGGTGTTTTTTTCTTACTGGGTGAAAGGGTCTGCATTGTAGAGCTTGGGTGGTCAGCTATTGGGTTGAAAGTATAGATAATATAGGTTATTGGGTAGTTTATGCTTAAGAAGACCTTGGAAAGAGTTAGAGGCATCCACTTTGCACCTGTTAATTTGAGTGTAGCAGGACTCACAGCTTGTGAGACTCTAACACAGATAAGAGGTATTAAACTTTGAAGTCCCAACACCAGCTTTGTCTCTCTGGAGCGATCAATCCCGACCCTGGCAGGGAAAAGAAGACCAAAAACCAGCCCACAGCACCATCCTCCCTCCTGCCAGGCTGCCGAGTGAGGAGTTAACTCTGCCCCTCAGCAGGGGCACAGAGGCAGCTCCCAGCCTGCCCATCTGCTCCTGCTCTCAGCGCAGGGCACCGCTCAGTTTCCCATCCATTCCCTTCGACAAAACCAGAGCTGCTGAGATCCTGGCCCGTGGGGAAGAGTGACTGGGGCACTCCCAGTGTGGCAGGAAGGCTGGGAGCTCAGCTCAGGGAAGCAGCCACGGGAGGGTCCTTCCCTGTGCAGAGCAGGGGGCTGTGTCCTCAGCCAGCTGGCAGTGGCTGCTGCCACCACCCAGAGCTGTCCCCGTGTCCCCGGGCGAGCAGGAGCACTCACACACAAGGAGCATCCTCTGTTTGCAGGGCATCAGGGCTCACAGCAAAGTTTCCCTCTCCTCCAAACCAGCAGCTACGCTCTGGGCTTTAACAGTCTCATCATGAACAACAGTAATCTGAGTCATGCCAAGAACCCCAAGAGTCTGCCCCAAACCTGGCCAGCTGAAATGTGTTGTTGCAAATGGGCATGGACAAAAATTGCAGTTGCTGGAGGGCAACAACCCAAACCTAACTCTTTTTTTTTTTTTTTAATGACTCATTGTCCTAAAAAACTAAACCACTCGATAGTCAAGAAAATCACTTTTCATTTAGACCTTTCTGGAAATTTATGTTTTAAAAGGTCTCTTTAAAAGGCTGGAAGAGATAAAATATTTATAAATTATTCAAATGAAATGTTTATGGTAATTCAAAGCAAACCAAATCTTTCTTTAAATGGCCTATCTTGAATGGAATTTTCAATAATTTGCCCTAATTCAGTAGTAAATGTAGAGTAGAAAATGGTTTCAGATACCCATGAACTATGGGATGGGAAGTGAGAGCTAGTGAAAATCCGCTGATAATTGCTCGTCTAAATCACTTGGCGAGGCCTGGTGAAAAAACAAGTCAGCAAAAGGAATGAAGATGGGCAAGGCGAGCGAAAGGCACAGCACTGGATTCAACACCGATGGATTCCTGCCTGCAGAGCCCTTGGTGACTCAGGGCATTTCCTGGTCCCCTCTTTTTGGCTGTATGCAAATACCCTTTGTGGTCTTTCCCCTGCCCAGGGTTTGTTCTCTGGAAGTCGGGGCTCTGCAGACAGCGGGGCCGGTTCCTGCTCTTGGGGCTGGAGGCAGTCCAGAGCAGCTCTGAGCTCAGGATGGGGACAAGCAAAGTTTAGAAAGCTGAGGCACAAAGGGGAAGCGATGGGGACAAGCAAAGTTTAGAAAGCTGAGGCACAAAGGGGAAGCGATGGGGGCAGAGAACGCTCGTGCTGCTGTTTTCCTCCCGTGCCTCATGGAAGGAATGAAGGGTTTGTCTTTGCACACAAACTGTAGGTCTGTTGATAAATGGAATTGGAAACCGAGAGATGAAAGAAACAATGGGAAGAACCATGAATTCCAGAGGAATTCCACTGATTGGCACAAGGAAAAGGAAAAGGGGGGTTATACATTCGAAGGGGATCTGTATTAGGTGATTCAGGAACTATGCACCTCTCAAGTACCTCAGCCAAAGGGGAAAGAGCGA
This sequence comes from Nicator chloris, assembly GCA_013400495.1. NCBI lineage: Eukaryota > Metazoa > Chordata > Aves > Passeriformes > Pycnonotidae > Nicator > Nicator chloris. Next base: position 33,799 of record WAAE01001265.1, read on the forward strand.
GGGAAATGCCCCCAGGATATTAGGATAAAAAGGAGGCTTCATCCTCCAAAATTTTGAGAGACCCCATGGGAAATGCCTCATGGCCTCTCTCTTTATTCAAATAAAGTTCCAAGACTCCTCTGTCTCCTTTCTGGACACAAACCTCTGGTGTTTGTGGATTAATTTTCCTCTCACTTGCTGGGCAGGGCACGGTGCTGGTGGGGCAGAGGGAGCACTGATGGTGCCAGGAGAGCCCTCACTGCAGGGTCCCATGGGTGGCATCCCCACTGCCCCCATGTCCTGCTCCTCCTGCTGGCTCCACTTCATCCTCCTTGCATCCCCCTTGTTGACCCCTTCCTGTTGCATTTTCCCTTTGCAGCCTAGCATCATTTTTGCATTCACTTCCCAGGCTGGGGGTGAATTGCTTCTGAGGAAAAACAGGCCAAGATATCCTAGAAACCCAGTTAACTTCCCTGCATCCACTGGGAATTCAGAAATTCCCCTGGCAAGGTTACCCGGTAGCCTGAGACACCGTGAGTGCTCCCTTGGTTTTGATTTCCCTTGCAGGGTAACTCTCCATCCTGACTGCTGGGACCCCTCCCACTCTGTTTTGCAACCCAGCTATTCCAGCAGGAGAGCTGTCCCCGGGAGCAGTGTCTGTGCCAGGCAGGCAGAGCCCTGCACTGGGTGCCCTTGTCTGACTGAATTCAAGGCAAAGCAGAGAAGGAGCTGCAACGGGTGTCAGGTCTTCAGCTACAGCCTGACAGCTCCCACACAGAGGTTCCATTCCCCACCTCCACCCTGGAGTTCCACAGGGGGATTTTGAGCAGTTGCAGGTACTGACCCAGGGCAAAGGAGGCATTGATCAGCTGGAGCAGGACAGAAGTGTGCCAATGATGCTGAGCAGTCACAGATCTGACACTGCCCGAGACCCTCATCCCTCAATTCCTGTCCTTCCAAGTGAAATAAACCACAGCAAGGGTTTAAAAGGCACCTGACAGCATCTCCAGGTAAAAAAAAGCCTGGGATAGTGGCTGAGAACAATGAATTGTGGTTAATGGTTGGATTCAGTGATCCTGAAGGTCCTTTCCAACCTGAGTGATTCTGTATTCTCTGATTCTAAGATGTGCAGAGCCCACAGGAGTTTGTTCCTGTGCACCTCCTGGTTCCAGTATTTTTCAGTTAGTTCTGTCTACAGAGGGTATGAAACTGCAGAGCTCTGCATTCCGTGCAAAAATGAAACTAATAAACCACATGTTTTTAATCAGAGGGTAATAACAGCAGGTTAAAACAAAACAGTTTGCATCTCCTTTGAGACTAAGGAACCAAACTTGCAACACTGACACCTGAGAGGCCCAGAGATGCTGGCTGGCATCCAGTGATCCCCATTTTGGGGGTTCAGACGTGGACAAGCTCTTCAGCCCACAACTCAGCATCCAGCACCAAGTGACCCCGGATCATTCCAGCTGGTTGGGGCTCACAAAGTCCTCTGGTTTCACAAGGAGAGGCACTGGGTCGTGCCTTACCCACCACCACCATCTCACATTGCCTGCTCTGCTGACTTGCTGCTGCCTGGGGGCACCACTGGCCCTCTGGACCACTTCTGGGTGGAGATGGAGAACTTCAGTCACTGAGAGCCCAAGGTCAAAAGTGTAAAATACCCACATTTTGCATCATCCTCAATGGGATAAACTATCCCTGCTGATCACAGTGCCCCTCGCTGCACCTGCTGATGGGATGGGTTTAACTCACTCCTTCCTTTCTCTCACTGGGGAGGGAATATTTGTCTTGCTCAGCAAAGAGAATGCTCAGCTCTCCTAGGCAAGTAAATCTCAGAACTGCACAGTGAAAAGGAAAGGGAAGTGCAGCCAAGCCAGGAAGTGGCAAACTATTTTCCTGTATCTGTGCAAGTCACCAACAGACAGAGGGGAACATCCCTGGCCAGTGGCCAGCACAGGTGGAACTGCTCACCCACCAGCTGGAGAGCATCCCCATACTCCAGAGAGGCAGGAGTCAAGCCAGGCTGCCCAGAGCAGAGCACAGGGACTGTTCAGCACCCAACAAACCAGGCAGGAGTCCAGCCAGGCTGCCCAGAGCAGAGCACAGGGACTGTTCAGCACCCAACAAACCAGGCAGGAGTCCAGCCAGGCTGCCCAGAGCAGAGCACAGGGGCTGTTCAGCACCCAACAAACCAGGCAAGGTCAAGCCCTGTGCTTGGACACAGGTGCAGGGACCTCAGGGATGACGCTGCTCTCAGCAGCTTGTGGCTGGCAGTGGAGCACCCACGGCACACAGCAAAAGGCAGCAGCACCCTGGGTGCACAAACACCCCTGGGAGCTGCTGGCCTGGGCACTCTTGGGGGTGAATGCAGCGTTGGGTGGAAGGCACAGACCCACTCATGTCTGAGGGGCATTTGGACACTGAACTCTGTGACAGCAGCACTGGGAGAGTGTCTGGGCAGTAGAAGGCTGTGAGGTCACTCTGGGGTGAGAGGGCTGAGCTGCCTCGGAGCTGAGCTGCTGGCCCAGCTGATGAGGAAAGATCCAGCTGTCCTGGTAAGAACACCCATGGCCAGGTACCCTCCGTGAGAAGGCAGGGCCCAGCACTTTGGGGTGCTGTCCCTGGGATGGAGAAGATTCCAGCAGTCACAGAAGGACATTCATGTCGTTGTCCATACCACACTTTCAAAAAAAAAGCTGGATTTCAAAAGCTCTAAGCACTTGTCAGGATTCATCTCCCCTCTACTGGCAGAGAGGGATTGCCTGGCTCAGTGCAAAGCACTGCTGGTGCTGCTATTGCCCTTTCCCCTTCTTCAAGCGTTGCACAGAACACAAAATGTTAAATAAATACATAATAAAGGGAACATTTTCATCACAGGAAGAGGACAGTGAGGGCACATCTGGTGCCAAATATTTTTCTGTGCCTGCTGTGTCACTACAAGTTGGGGCAGGTGCATTTAGAAAAACAGAACCCATATTTGTGCACTCTTTAAACTGTCATTGAGCTGTGTTTAGGACCCAGCAGGAAGCTGAAACTCCTTTTTGTGATGTGGAGGCTACAGATGTGTAAGGAAACCACATAATATCTGGTTAACAACATCAGAGCCAGGGACTCCAGGAAAGTCTGGGTTAAACAGCCCAAACAGCAATACCCATATAATTCCTATAACATTTGTTGATGTCAAGATAGCAAAGATGCAGAGAGGTTGCACGTGGGTGAGAGCTGTCCCAGAGTGGAGAGGGCAGAGGTGCCTTGGCTGCAGGGAGATGCACCAGCTACCCCAGCAGAGACATCAAAGAGGTGTAGCAGGGAAGCTGCCTGCAAACCCCCAGCCTGCTGCAGCCCAGCAGTGAGAGCAGTGATGCTGCAGGGGGGGTTGGCTTGGGGGGACATCCCCACAGCACACCCCAGCCCACAGAGGAGACCCCAGCCTCAGCCATGTGCTGGCAGAAGGCTCAGGCACACAGCTACGCTCTGGTTTATCCATGCAAACACATGGTTTTATTACAGGCAGCCCTGGCCAGCTGAAACTGGCCACAAACCATTTAATCTGTGTGCCCACAGGGTGTCAGCTACTGCCTCTGACCTGAGCACCCGTGGGAAAACACCTTCCCTGCAAAAGCCCCTTGCAACCTGCCACGCTTCCTGAGGTGCTGGAGGGCCACAGAAGTCTGGTTTACATAAAAAGGATGAAATCTGACACAAATCTTACACCCAGGAAAGGCTCTGAAATGGCTGAATGGCTGGGATTGTGGCTGCCCAGAGCCAGCCCAGCACTGCAGAGCTGACCCTGGGGGGCTCACTGGGGGCCAGGCTGTCCTGTGCACTGCTGGAAGCATTGCAAAGCCTCTGGGTTTTGCTGTACCACTACTAATCCCTGGTGCAGCCTACCTGCACCTGGGGTTATTATCCAAACCACGTCTGTCTCCCACAAGTCAGACTCCAGCAGCATCCACGGAGCCAGAGCTGCCACCTGACTCCTGCAGAAACACAAATGCAAACAGGAGAAATGGCCCTGGAAGCCACTGCAGAATGCAAAGATTGCAGTGGCAGCAGGAAACTCAATCCAGGGTCATCTTGTTATGAGTATTAATTCATGCCAAGTCTCCTTTATTTTATATAACTAATATTTTCTAAAGCTCATAGTTTTGTTCAGGCTCCTTTACGGGAAGTCAATTCCAGTGGGGAGCCTGGAAACCTTGCTCAGTCACAAACAGCTGCGGTTAAAGGAACAATGGAGTTACGGAAAAAGTCGTGGCTGACGACCCCGATACTTAACGCGCGATCGTTATCATCTGATAAGGATAAGCTCGTCAGCCCCCACCCTGACTCCCATCTGAAAATGAATCGGGACATCATCACCCCCGAAAAACCTATTCAGTGGAAAGGAGGACCATATTCAATGCTTTCAGTGGGACCGGAGAACAGAATTCGACAACTATGGAATACATCTACAACAGAAAAAGACTTTTTGTTCTCATTGCGAACTCAAGCCTAAGGGCGAATTTCGGGTATAAAAACCGGGGTACTGGCACATCCAATTCGTGACAGAGAGAGGGCGAGTGAGAGGGCTGCTCTGTTCACCAGTGCCAAAGTCCTGGGTCTTGGTACTTTGTCCGCTGACCGTGTGCTTTTTCCTTTTAAATTTCTGTAATCAATAAATTCTATTTTTTATTTTTAATTCGGCTGGTTTTGGCTTTTTATCTATAACAATCTCAAGAGGGGAACGTGGTTTTTATTTTTGACAAAGGTGATTCAGCTCACTCGGTCTCTCCCAGGGTTTCACTCACTGTCCTTTCATGCTCACATACGAGAGGTGTGTCCAGGCAGCCCGGCCAGGACTGCAGGAGGTGACATGGGCAGTGAGGGACACCAGCTCCCAGCTCCTCACCCACCGTCGTGGGTCCTCCCCAGGGGGGTGGCTGTGCCCTGGTTCTCAGGCATGCCTCTCCTGTCCTCTGGGAGCAGGCCTGGCTGTGATCTCTTGCCTCTTCACTCAGTCCTGCCTGGCAGTCAGGAGGAGCAGCAGATTTACTCAGCTGGTTGGGCTCCTCCGGGGGGTGATCTCTCCTTTGTTTTAGGCTGTCCTTTGTTTTACTGCTCCGTTGTCCTGAGGAGCTCAGGCCGATGGCTCTGCTCTCATGACCTGCTGATCAGGCAGATCAGCACATGCCATTCCTTTAACCCTTCCTCTCTTGCTGTTTCTCCTGCTGCTTTCACACCCGGACATCTCCAGTCAGGGCAACTTTAAGTTTTTGTTACAAATCTCCACAGCCTGAGCTGGATTCCAAATTGCTGACACAACGTTAGAGAAACTCCTAAAAGCACAGCAGGTTTGGGTCTCTCATTGCGTTGTTTCACATGTGGACAACTACAACACACTTCCCTCTTGCCAGCTCCTTGGAAAGCCTCCTCATCAGCATTAAAAGCTGAATTTAGCCATTCATTCTCCCTGCAGAAGGATGGGGGGCACTGAGTGTATCACAAAACTCTTGTTTGCCAGGACGTTTCCTCTGAAATCACTCCTTGCACCAGTCCAGTAGATTCCTGAAACTGTCCCACGTTTTCTTTACTGTGTTTTGTTGGAACCCTGCAGCTTTGAAACTGGATCTCCTTCATGTTCAGTTGGATACATGCACGGACAGAGATCTGGTTTATATAAAAAGGATGAAGTCTGACACAAATCTTACACCCAGGAAAGGCTCCGAAATCTCACACACAGCCTGTTGATTAGACGAGGCTCTTTCTGTGTGACATCTCCCCTCCTGTCTGATATCATAGAATTATAGAAAACCACGTTAGAAGGACCTCAAAGATCATCTGGTCCAACCTTTCTTGGCAAAAACAAGGTCCAGACAAGATGGCCCAACACCATGTCCAGTTGAATCTTGGAAGTCTCCAGCCCTGGGGAGTTCACCACGTCCCTGTGGAGATTATTTCCATTGTGAGGAATTCTCCTCATATGTCTAGTCAGAGTGTCCCCAAGAGTAACTTGCACCTATTGCCCCTCATCTTTCCATGTGACCCCTGGTAATAAGGGAGTCTCCATCTTCTTTGTAGCCACGCTTTAAACACCTTAAACATCCTTTAAACACCCTTTAAAAGGTCTCTCCTAAGCCTTCTTTTCTCAAGGCTGAACAAACCCAGGTCTCCCAGCCTTTCCTCACATGGCAACTTCCCAGCCCTTGGATCACCTTTGTGGTCCTTCTCTCAACCCCCTCCAGTCCATCTGCTTCTCTTTGTGTAGCAGAGGCCAAAACTGTGCACATTACTCCAGGTGTGGACTGATAAATGCCAAAGAAAAAATTCTAAACCATCTTCTCTCTAGTGCAGTCGTTGTTACATTTGCCTAACACACAAAAAGAAACCAACCAGAAACACCATGTACAGAGATTGTTCACAATTCCTTCTTCGGCCTGTTTTGAGAAAATATTATCCATCTAACAGGCTTCACTGCTGCCCAAGAAAACCAGCAGCAGCTTAGGAGACTAAAATGAGACCCACATCCTTAAGCCAAGTTCTTCTTTGAACCTGCCCTGTGCTCTTGCAGCACAGCCAAGGCATCTCTGCTGGCCTGAGCAGCACAGGCCCTGCCTGGGCCATCACAGGGACCGTGTCTGTGCCATCACCAGCTTCTGCTCATGCAGCCACCGAGTGCCTGAGCAGCTCCCACACCTCCAGACTGAGCCAGAGCTGCCAGAGCTGGTCCAGCAAGCCAGCCTGGGTTGCAAATCCACAGCTGACAGGACAAGCCCAGGGCAGACAGGACGGCATTCCTGGGCTGCAAGCTGAGCCTCTGGCACCCTCCATGAGCTGTTCTTAAAGAGATTATCCTTGCAAATGAGCTCAGCAGGCTGGGACTCCCAAAACAGCCCCTATGCACCCAAGGGACCATCCTCTGCTCCACCCCCAGCATTTGGAGGCTTCAAAGGGGGCTGTCACAATCAGGAAGATGCCACCCTGGCCCCTGCTCCCCTGGCCACAGCCATGTGAGAGGTGTCACCAGGACAGCTCTCCTTCCCTACCAAAGAGCTTTGCTCTTTGCCTCGTGTCAGGTGCTCACACAGCTCCTTGCAAGGGCAACCACCTTGATTTTTTCTTTCATTAAAGATTTTCCTGTTTCGTTTAGAAGTTCTCCTGCTCCCATAAAGCCTAGAGAAATGGGTCTCCTTATCTGCAGGCAGGAGCTGATAGCACATGAACTCTGGCAGCTCCTGCAGGAGGGTGTGTGCAAGGTGATTTCAGCCATAAACACGTTGTGGGTGAGGTGGGATTTTTTTTTTACCCTTCTCATTCTCCAGTTGGAAAGTCGCACAGATTCACAGATTCTCTGTGCCCCCGTGGGTTTATATGTGCTGAGGGACACTTTGACGTGCTCAGAAAGGGTGTCCTTTGCAGGGTGCATCCAGTGACTTCAGCTGCAGACAGCTGGCAGCCCAGCACGATGCTGCGATTTCCCCCAGAGTCCCCAGGCACCCAGCCTGATGCTGTGGGGTGATGGGGGGACAAGGGTGGGGAAGTCACCGTCCCAGGGGTGTGGGGATCCCTGCTGGAGAGTCAGGGAGAGCTGGGCTGCTCTGGGTGCTGTCAGGGAGCAGAGCAGGACAGCGCAAGGGGAGGGCAGGAAGGCACCAAAGAGCCCTTTTGGGGAGCGAGGCTTTTTGGGGAGTGAGAGGACGGGCTGTGGCGAGCAGCAGGAGGGGTCAGGGCTGCTTCCTGCAGGCTGGGAGCTCCAGCAGCGCCCTGGCCACCCGGACAGCCCCTCTCCCCGGCAGGAGGATGCCTTTGTGCACCGTTTATGCATAATAGACCTTCCGAGGAAAGAGATACTGTCTCCTTGCTCCAAATACAATTTCAATTAGATGAATAGCAGCGTAATCCCATGGAGGCACTCAGCTGGGAACTGACCATGTGAGAGGCAGGCAGCCCTCCCCCAGCCGAGCGGTGAAAGGGGATCCCCCCCTCAACCTGCTGGCAAAGAGGCCCCGAACCGTCCAACAGGGACCATCTGCTCCCGCAGCAGCCCCTCCTCCCGCAGCCCCCAGCGAAGAAAGAGCCGGCGCTGCCAGTGCCTTCTGGAACAAAGGCAGCGCTGAGGGACCACCGGTGCCTTCAGCCCCCCCCCGGGATGGAGGAAGAGGAGGGAGGGAGAGCCCCAGTGGCTCCCTGGGAGACCCCCTCTGCGAGCCTTTGGGCAGGCAGAATTGGAGCGAGTGCTCCAGGAGAAGATGGGGCACTGAAACGGGGAGAAGATATTGTCCCCCTGCACCAGATGATGCCAACACGGGGGAAGAGGAGAAGGGAAGGAGGACAGACCTCGGGGATGCTCCAAACTCTCCGACTTTTCCTCCTGCTCTGGCCCTGGCACATCCCAGGGTAGGGACTTGCTTCCCCTGCCATCCTGGCCAAAGGGCAGAGCTGCTGCACCGTCTGCCAGCGATGAGACAGCAGCAGTGCAAGTCCAGAGCTGAGCACCCTCTTTCCTCTGAACATCTCTGGGCTCTCGGAGGGAATTTCCTCTTGCATCGAAATTTTCAGACTTGTCCCTTAGTGCCAGAGAGGTAATTTGGGGAAAGTCTTGAGAAACTTACGTTGTGCAACTGGGAGTTTAAAGAGATTTTCAACCCACAAAGCAACTGACACCACTTTTGTCAGCAGCTCTTACCAAAGCCCTCTGTTACAGCAACCCCTTCCCAAGCAGGAATGCTCTTCACTCGCTACTGCACAGCAGATGTGCTCACCGGTATCCAACCACCAGACCCTTGGCTTTGCCGTGTCCTACTCCACACATCCCAACGCCCTCCAGAACAAATCTCCCTGCCAGGGGCACCCTCCATCTCCCTGCCGCAGGACCGATGGGACAGCAGTTCTGCAGCACACGAAGGGACATCACCCAGCAGAAGGGGCAGCCTGGCAAGCTCTGCAGGGCAGCAGCAAGTCATTTTCTCGCTAAAGTCAACAGCTCAGAGCCTGAATACACACAGCTGGGCACAAAGTGGCTGGAGATCACATCTGCTGAATAAGAAGTGGCCATTGTTATGCTTTGTCACCCGTTTCAGAGCAGATAGCACTTCCAAGCCATTTGGTGTTGCACACTGAATAGTTAAAAAGGTCAGGCTCTGAGCATGGGCAGTGGGGTGTTTTCCCAGCGCTGGAGCGTGATGAGAATATTCCCAGGTGCGAATATTTGTCTGAACATCCGCTGCCTTCCCAGCCCCTCCGCTCAGGAGGGGAGAGCTTTGATCTCTTCCCCAGCTGAGACCTGGAGCACGTTGTGCTTTCCCTGTCCTCACTCACCCTCTCCCCAGCCTGTTGCTGCGGAGCAGGACTAAAGCCGGGACTAAAGCTGGGACTAAAGCCGGGACTAAAGCCGGGACTAAAGCCAGTGAGACTGAACCACGGCTCAGCCGGAGCCGGGCGCGGGGGGACCCGGGGGTTCAGCGGTGGCTTTAGCCCAGCCTGACCCTGCAGTCAATTCCTTAACGTGCTCTTGATGTGAGATACAGCAGAACGTGCTCACAAAGGGCCGCTTCTTGGTGGCCAGCGCAAGGGGCACTGCTTTATCCTGCTTTTTGTGTCCCGGGATGCTGCTGGAAGCACAGCAGGCGCCCACGGCCAGCCCCACCACGCTGCTCCCACAGCGCAATCACAAACCCAGACATAAATCGTGGTTAACCTTTGCTCCCTTCTCCTGTGTTTGTCCAGAGGCTACAGAAATGTTGCACAAGACACGTGATTGCCAGAGAAACAAAAATGACATTTATTAAACTGTCCCGGAGTGGGAGGCGTGGGGAAGTTTTTGGTGAGCCAATGCTTCTCACATTAAGGGAATGCGTTTGGGGAAATAATGCAGAGCAGGGAGTCCTTGATCAGCAGGTAAAGGTATGTGTTGGGATCTCAAAAGGGACAGACACACCCCCTCATGACTCACCTGCAGCAGGGCTTTTTACTGACTCTGACTTTGACGTCTTTGCTAAAGCAAAACAACTTCTTTCCCATCAGCTCAGCTCCTTCCAGCCACCCTGACTTTTAAAACTCCTGCTAATTCCTTTTTTCCTCCCCTCCATCACCGCTGCAAAGCAAAGCTGAACATGTCCTAATGCCTTGTTATTTCTGAACGACGCGGAGTTAACCAGAAGAGGAGAACCTGATTTTGCAAAGCCGGCTGAGATTTCAATTGCCCGAAAAACAAACACCTTGCTTTGCCCGGTACGGACCTGACTGCGGGATGTTTGCTGTCTACCTGCAGAGAGAGATACCACCCAGCTGTGCCCGTGTTTGTGATGCTAAAACTGGAGTCATAAAGGCTGAAAGAACATTCCTGTAGGCTGAAACCCATGAAAGCACCAGAAAAGGTGGCAGGAAAGCCCAGTGAATATCCAGGCTGAGTTTATGGAGAGGAATCGTCTGTACCAGAGCGTGCAAACACAGCCTCACGCAGCTTTTGTATTCACTCGCCACAAACCTGCGACTGAATGAGTTTTACCAGCACAAATGTTGGAGGAAAGTGAAGTTCAAAGCTGCACGCATGAGTAACCATGGAAACAGAATTTTAAATTTGCACATGCGAGTGTTTGTACCCGAAGTACTTTGTACGCTGGGCCAATGCGGGAAGAGGGACACCCCCGTGTCACCACAGGCCAATCGCCGCTCAGAAACACGGCTTGAATTTCAAATATCACCTACTTACAGCAAACCTCCGTCCCGAGTGGAGAAAAAAGGAATGTGAAAAAAAAAACCTGCCCGGAATTGCCATCTGCTCGTGAATATTCCACAATTAGCAGGGATGGGATTCATTGGATACATTATTCATTGTGGATTATTCGCCCAGATCTAACAGCAATAGCGCAACGGGCATTTAAATATTGAGATGAGGAGCCCTTGCAGACATAGAAGGTGTATGTGACTGTCCCCAGATACGAATATGGACGTGCTCCTCTCCTGCAGGAATCTCTGGGAACAATAAATGTGTGGTAAATACCTTGTCTTCTGCACCAAGAGAAAATCTAGAACTCAATGAGAAACTGCTTTTTTTTTTTTTTTCTTTTAACCCTTTTCCTGCTCATCTGTCCTCTGCCTCAACCCCTCCTCCCTCAACTGGGTTACTCACGCCCCAAAATCAACTGCCATTTCAGCAATAAAGGCACTTGCTGTTTCCCTTGCTGTGGCTCAGGCTATGGAAGAGGTTTGGTGGAACAAGATTCTTCTCATGTCCTCCCCAGCCTTCCAGTGTGACCCACGTTAGGTTGTGAAAAGCATAAAAACAAAACAAACCAAAACCTCCAAGTGCAACACTCTCTTTGCCCTCGTGGCTCTCCCAGGAAATCTCCAGGAGCTGCCTTGCAGTTTGCAGTGGCCACAGCACAGATGGGTTTTAGGACCCTTTGCAGGTTCAGCTTTTACAGCACAGAGCCAAACAACCCTCGGCCGTCGGTGGCAGATTGACCCTTGCAGAGCTGTGTGCCAAATCAGGGCAAAACAGAGACACCCCAAAAACTCCTCAGCTGGAAGTGATGACCAGCAGGCACAGAAAGAAGCAGCCTTGGGAGGGAAACAGGTTTGGAGGGTTGTGTGAGAGGCTGGAGCAGCACAACCAGGCTGTGCCAGGCTTGCCTAAGTAGAAACAACACAGAGAAAAAGAAAGAGGAAAAATGATAAGAAAACGGAAAAAAACCCCCACAAAACACACAAATCCAATGAAAGAGTCCAAAGTAGCACAGGATGGGGTTATGCAATTTCAGTTTGTCCAGCGCTGCTCACAGACAAACACTCCCTGCAGCAGCAGGACTTGTGCAAGCGAGGGTTGTGAAATCCCCGTGCTCTGCCAGCTGTTGCCCAACGCTGCTGGGTAGCAGGGCTGCACTCCAGGAGAATCCAGGATCCTACAAACCCCATGCCAGGCTCTGGCACTGTGCACACACAGGGCTGAGCGGGGCCACTGCAGTCCTCTGCTGCTGCTGGGAATGGGGATGCAGGAAGAGGATGCAGGATGGAGATGGGACCACCCTTGTGCTGCTATCAGGAGCCACTCCCAGGCTGCTCCTGATGGAGTCTCTGATGGGCCAGGGCTCCCCATGCAGGATGTCTACAGAGATCATACACAGGCACAAGGTGACTCCCCAGGTGATTATTCACTTCCCCATTACCAAAACATTGGCTGCTGTGAAATGGTGGAATGTGAGAAACTCCCGTCCAGAAGGACTTGTGACGTCCAGGACTGTTTGCTCAAAGCTGGCAAGGGAACCAATCTTCCTTGGGGTGCACAGCGACATCAAGGCTAATTTTTTGGTCCCAAAGGTTTGAGGCAGAGGGTCAATCTTGGGTCAGTGCACAGACATCCAGGTTTAAGACTTTGAAGAGGATCCACGGAACCCACACAGGCCAGAGAAGGATCTGGAGATGCTCCTGTGAAGACAAGCACGTTAAAATCTTCACAGTGGGCTCCAGGAGCCAAAAGTCTCTGGGAGTTCCCACAGGAGGGCTGCTGGGTCTGGGGCTTAGCTAAACCTTTGTACTTAGATTCTCATGGTTGTTGGCTGGAAGGGTAATTCCCAGCTGGAAGAGTAGCTTTGGTAGGATTGTCCCATGTTTGGAGTCTGTACATCCATGGAGGTTTCCTCTCTCATCTCTGCTCTTGCTTTGACTTGGGTGCAAGCTGCACAGACCTGCTCCCTCACCGTGCTCTGCAGGGATTAGGCAATTAAACAGTGATTTGGCAAATAGTTTATTTGTTTAAAAAAAAATGTGAATTATTGAGGTTTAACTTGCAGCATAAATTTGGTCGAAAGTAACTTTTATTATCTGGACTTGCACTGCCTGAGGGAAGGGCCAGTCCCCTTTCACACACACATCCAGGGAGCCAGCCAGCCAAGGTCAGGGGCTTTGAGCCCCATTTCACTGCCACTTTCCTTCATTCTTCAGCTTCAAAACCCACATGGCAGGGCTTATTCATTCCACACAGGCAAATTCAAGAGTCACTGCCTTAGTGAGCTTCAAATGCAGACCAAGACCTGCCCACCTCTTACCCCAGGAGGGATTTCTGTTCTTGCTCAGAGCTGGATAAAGAGCTGCAGCTGTATTTCATGCATTTGCAGATGTTGGCTTCGTTTGTCCCAGGCCTGCAATGCTCCAGAGCCCCTTTGGAATGAGACAGAACCAGAGAAAATGTGATTTTAAAAAGGAAAGGAAGAGAAGAGATGGTTTTTGGAGAGACCTTACAGCACCTTCCAGTACTTAAAGGGACTATAAGAGAGCTTTGAGAGGGGTACAGAGAGCAACTTTGGGCAAGGACCGGGAGTGACAAGGGGGAATGTCTTCCCACTGCCAGAGGGCAGATATAGATCTGATATTAGGAACAAATTCTTTACCATGAGGGTGGTGAGACCCTGGAATGCATTGCCCAGAGCAGCTGTGGCTGTCCCTGCATCCCTGGAAGTGCCCAAGGCCAGGCTGGACGTGGCTTGGAGCCACCTGGTTTAGTGCAATGTGTCCCCGCCCCTGGCAGGGTTTGGAACAAGATGAGCTTTAAGGTCCCTTTCCAACTCGAACTGTTCTGTGGTTCAGTGCCAGGGCAGCATCAGACCCACCCCAAGGAGCCCTAGAGCATCTCCAAGCCATGTCTTGTGCCACACAAGCCAGTGGTTCTCCTTTCCCACAGCCCCTCAGAGCCTCAGCAGCCTGCAGAAGCAGCAGGCAAAGACAACTTTGGGGCCAGATGAGGGGCACAGGCTGAGTCTGGAACCACAACAAAGAGCCTTGGAGAGGGGAGATGGACACACAGCACAAGGAGAGAGGCATCAGCTACCCAAAGGAATCAAAGCAGCAGCTCCACATCTTCCCTGGTCCTGCTCCTTTTCCTCTCCATTGCTGAGATATTCCCAGGTGTGGGTGGCACTCTTCTGCCTCTCTTTGCTCACCAGCCAGATAAAACTCCAGGTGATCACAGCTGTAAAATGCCCACAGCCCAGGAGAACCTCTCCAACACAAGGGCAAAAGCCACCATCCCTCCCCATCATCCTGCTCTGCATAAGCTGCAGCTACAGAGCTGTAGTTCATTTGAAACTGGGAAGAGAATTCTCCATCATTTTGTCCCCCTCTTGGACAAAATCTTTGACCACATCCATGAAGGTAAGGGGTTTGGGAGAAAAAACCAGGAAGAATTATGAGAAAAGCAACATATTCCAGAGAAGTTAAAGGAAAAAGGAAAGGGGGTGAGGGTGGGAGTGATGGGGTCACTAAGTGCCAAAGTGCCACCTGAACTGCAAACCCACCCAAAGCCAGTTTAGGGCATGCCAGAGGGTGCTCAGCAGTGAGTTCCTGCCTGAGACCTGTTCATCTCAATGAGTTTCCACTAGAAATACAATTGGGCCAAAAAGGAAATTCCTCGTTGGAATGTGTCAATTTAGATCGTATTTTCTGGGGGGAAAAGTCAAAATGAATCAGTACATTTTTCTTTTCTCATTTCAGTGAGGTAGCAAGTTTCATTTGACCATGATTTATTTCATTTAAACCTTCAAAGCTAAATAACCTCTTGCACAAGAATAACAGATGTGAATCAGCATTAGATATCCACCAGGTAAATCTTGCTGCAATGAGCCACCAGTACCAAATTACTGATTCTGCATCCCCCCACACTTTGCAGCTACTCTTTTCCTGGGTGAAACCCTCCAATTTGTGCACTGATGTGAACTCATGTGTATTTTCTTATGGCTGAAGCAACCTTGTCTAATAGGATCTATCCCCAAACCCCACCAAAATGTGCTTGGGATTGGATTGCTTGATGAGCCTCCAGAATGAGCAGAATTTGCAGGATTTCCTTGTGATTCCATCACTCCCCAAAGGTAACCAGGCAAAGATCCAGCACATAAAAAGGATTACCCTTATGAATCCATCCTTAACCAGAATGGTACACAAATCACCGTGAATATCCTCAGAACTCTCATGGTATGCAAAAAGAATCTATTTAAATCTGGAACTGAGATTTGACTTTGGGGGGAAAGGCTTTCCAAGCCTTGGGAAGGAAAGAGTTATTGCTCTCTTGTAGGAGACCCTTTCCTTTGCTCTCTGATCCAGTTCCTCACCTGTCCACACTGCATCCAGCACTTCTGAGGCAGCTCCTCTCAGGGCTGTCCCCTGCAGGGAGAGCAGAGGAGTCTGCCCCAGGTTTGGCTTCTTTTGCTGTTCCCAGACCTCCACTGTGTCAGACACAACCTGGCTTGTCCTCCCCCAGCCACAGGAATTGCTGTGACTGTCCTGTCCCAAGCACATTTGGGACTAAAGCTGTCTTTTCACATGTGTCTGCACAGCACCTAGCACAATGACCTGGTAATTATAACAGAAGCTAAATTACTGCTAAAATTAGGTGCTTATTAACATTATCGCCTCTGGGCACCACCACAACACTTAATAATGCTGCAGTGTAAGAGCAACCCAGGAGCCATCATAATCCTCATGAAAAGCTGTCCTCGGGGACAGCATTTCTGTACCAGGTCTCGGTTTTCCATTAGGTCACATTTTACTCATGGAAAAAAAATCTGTTCAGCTGCCTGAGGATTTCAGTTCAGTTCAATGATTTCAGCTGCAAGATGAAGGCACGCATATGTTGTCACCTCTAAACTTTAAACTTTGTCACCTCTAAACTTTACTTTTGGTTGTAAGCTCTGAGTCCCAGGCTTGGAGAAGAGTTTTGGGGGGTTAGGGGACCTGGACTCTGGCAGGTCCCACTCAGCCACCACGAACACACAGAGACCTGCAGGAGAATCAGCAGCACAGACACAAAGCCAAGCTGTGTTTTCTCCTCTCGAGCTCCCACAGCCCCTTTCCTGTGGCCAGGATTCCTGGTGGGGTCAGGTTCAACCCCGGGGTGACTTGAGGACCACGGCTGGAATGGAGCACGGCCAAGCTTCACTTGGCTGCTTAAATCCAACGCGGATAACTGAGTTGTTGAGGAGGAAAGGT
The DNA here is from genome assembly GCA_013400495.1 of Nicator chloris. Classification (NCBI taxonomy): domain Eukaryota; kingdom Metazoa; phylum Chordata; class Aves; order Passeriformes; family Pycnonotidae; genus Nicator; species Nicator chloris. The sequence goes on from WAAE01001265.1 coordinate 49,735, forward strand.
GGTCCACGGCAGGTCCCTCAGGAAAGGCTGGCCAGAGGGCAAAGCCAGCTTCCTCAGGTGCCACGGGGCGAGGAAAGGGGCAGGGGGAGCTCAGCGTGCCGCGGGCTTGGAGGACAAGGAGGAAGGTTTGGGGGCACTTCTCGTGTCGCAGAGCTGTCACCTGCCAGACACAGCACCCCGGAGAGCACCCAGACATCCCAGCAGGGACCATCTCCGCTCGGAGATGCAGACAGGACTAGAGCAGAGGCCTGGGACAGCCTGAGCACCTCCTCTGAAGACAGCCCCAGCACCCCTGTCGGCTCTCTGTGTCCCGGGTGAAGACACGACCTGCGGAGCCCCGGCCGGGCCGGGACCGGCCCCGCTATCGCCCGCACCTTCCCCGCCGCCGGTAACGGGGCTGGCGGGGAGCACCGGGGGGCTCCTCCCGGCTCTGCCCCTCGCTCACACCCCCACAACCACTCATATCATCTGTATCAAGCGCATTTTTATGTAAATGCCCCAAGCATCCCTTTCAGAGGTACAATGCCTCCCAGACTAAGCCCCTGAATGGCTCCGGCACATTTCCCGTGCCTCAGCTGCTCGCCCAGACAAACAGAAGTGTGGCCCTCCACAAAGGGCTATGGTAATGCCGAGCCCAGGAGAGCCGAGGGGAGGGGGCAAGCAGGGGCCAAAGCCATTTCAATGACAGAAGAAAAGCCCGGCTCCGGTATCTGGATGAGTCAAGGAAGGGACAGGCTCCGCAGATGGAGAAATGGAGCCACACGAGGCAGGCGGCTCAGCCTCCCGACAATGCCTCATCCCCGGGAGGGCAGGGGCTGCACTTCCAGCCTGGGATCTCTCCATGGAAACAGCCCACGGAGCAGGGAAGGAGCGCAGGGAAACTCAGGAGACACTGAAGGCCATCACACGATGTCCCCAGCCCGGGCACAGGCTGTAGGGCACAGTCCAAGGGGCAATATCCCCCACTCCACACTCATCCCACCATAACTGGGACCTCCCTCCCTTCCTTCCTTCCTGCTGTGGTGAGACTCTGCTTCCCCTCACGGGCTGGTGGTCGGTGCTTGGTGGCAAATCCAGCAGCTCTGCCTGCTCCAGGCGTGCAGGAGTCCTCACCCAGCAAACAACCATTTCCTCTGCCAGGAATGGATCAGCAAGAAACTCATGTTCCATGAGAAAGCTCTGAAAGCATCCACAGGCACCTCTTACCCCATGCTGGAGGCTGGTGTGGCCCAAGAGGTGGTTCCCCATCACCCACCCAACCAGAGGGACTTTCTACCTTTGTCTGCACTGGTTCTGCAACAAACCAGGTGTTGTAACAGCACAGCCTCATAGGTTGTACTTTCCCAACCACAGATTAGGGACAGCTTCATCAGAATCCTGATCAAAGGGTGTACCAGAGGTGTGGCTTGCCTTGGCCTTCTCTGTGCTCCATCCTGTGCTCAGTAAAGCCTCTGTGGGGACAAGCCAGGATCAGCAGGGGGGTCATGATGTCCTGATGGGCCAGAGGAAGCTGAAGCTGCTGCAGAAATGCTGCAATTATGAGACACAGCAAACAAAACTCCACGGGGAGTTGCATGTTTGTCTGCGGGTGAGGTGGGTACGGGGAGGGCTGTCAGGGAACTGAGGACAGATGAATGGAGTGACACCTGGATTGGACATTTGGACATTGGACATTGCCACCTTAGACACTGGCAGGGGCAGAGCCCTGAAGATGGGAATGTGAGACCAGTGTCTGTGCACAAATGGGGCATTTGGGGCAGCCCAGGTGTCTCACACCAATGTCACCTGACTCTGTCAACCCCACAGAACCAGCTGTGCTCTGCTGATGGAGAGCAGCAACACCAGACCTCACCTGGCAAAATCTTCTCCCTCTGCTGTCCTCTGCTGTCACACATCCCAGTCACTCACATCAGCTGCCTCGAGAGGCTGCTGAGAAAACCTGGGCAGGCTTTGGCAGGGGTGAGGGGCCAACACAGCATGGCTTCCCCAGCATCACTACAAGCCAGAGCACTGAGAAAGCTTGACAAGAAGGTCAGGATCCACGTGGAAAGCCCTGGGCAGTGTTTCCAGCTGGAAACACTTCTCATGTACAGAGAAATCCAGAGCACATGGCCTTACTTTGCTGCCAGCCAAGCCGTGCACTCAGTGTATCAGTCTCCCTCTGCAAAATCAGGCCAAGGGCACACAGCTATCCTCTCCATCGATTGTTCCACTCTGCTTTGATGGGTCACCAATAAACTGGAAGGAAGTTTGCAGGGAGAGCCGTGGGACATCCACTGGATCTGCAGACAGGGCCAAGGGAAGGGCAGCCAGTGCCACCTCCCCGTGGGCACCACTGGTGCCACCCCCTGCAGCTTCCCCCTGCACCACTGCCTGGGTCAGCTGGACCAGCCTCCCCCTCCTCCAGCTCCTCCAACATTTTTTACTCCAGCCAACTTTGCAGCATCTGCCTGCCCCAGCAGTGGGACAGAGCAGGAGACAGGGCAGCCCTGGGTGTGGCAAAGAGAGCCCAGGGATGGATCTGGAGCAGGGCTGATGGAGAGCATCGTGAGGCTGTGGCAGCCTGCATCTCTGGGTCCTGCTGGTTAGCCAGCTTTAGGGCTAAAACAAGCCTGGTGATTGTAACTTCCCCCTCACTGCCTCCAAACGTGGAGCTTTCTGGTGTTCCCCAAGTCCAGGGCTTCATCCCACCAGGCTGGGAGCTGCAAACCCAAGCAAAGAGCAGCTGAGGTTTGGGCCAGCCCAGCAGCTCTGCCCTGGAATGTGGGCTTTGCAACAAACAATTATGATAATTGCCAGCGACAAAAACAGGCAGAAAATGTTTGTGTCATGGCAACACAGGAAATAAACCCTGGGCAGAGCGTGTGTCCATCAGCCACTGCTGCCACTGCAGCTCAGGCTCACACTGGTGATGCCCTGTCTTCCCTAACAGGCTCTGTCCCCCTCTGTGCACCCCCTCAGGAGCCAAACCAGTGTGGGTTACTGGTCCCAGAGCTGTCCTGACATGGGGGCAGCAGCCACGGGGCTGAGTGGGGCAGGTTTCACTCAGACAGGGATCCCTGAAGCCCCACAGAAGTACCCCAAGCAGAGTTAATGCTCCAAAATGGGGTGCACCAGGTGACTTCACAGGGAAGAGCTACTTTGCAAGCTCCACTGGGGGGTTATTCACCACCTGATAAACTCAAAAAGCCCCCAGAGCTCCCTCCAGCTCTCAGCACATCTCCCAGCCTGGGTGCTGGGGGTGGGCTGTGTCCCATCCAGCTCAGGCCATGCAAAGATCATGATGTCCACAAGAGAAATCCCCTCCCTGCCAGGTCTTTTTTCCATGAGAGGGTGGAAAGCCCAGCACTGCAGGACACCAGGCATGTAATTCCCTGTGGGCCTGCTCTGCTCCCCTTCTCCTCACTCCTGCTCATCTTTTCACATAGTTTAGTCATGACTGATGAGAATTCCCTGCAGTTTCCCATTATAAAAAAAAGATAACACCTGGCCTGAGGCCAGGGAAAGAAAACCTCAGCTCTGCAGGACAGTGATTCAGCAGAGTACAGCCAAGGTCATCACTGAAGCTGCACTGACTCGTTTGGTTTGTGTGCTGGCATCAGCTCATGAGCACCAAACCCTGTGTGTGTCACATTACAAACCAGGGGAGGGCAAACCTGGCTGTCCCTGTGCCCAAGCCCTCCAGCCCTCGTGCCCTCAGGTGCCAGCCATGCTCTGTGATGGGCTCTGCAGGGCCCACCCATCCAGGGAATGGAGCTGGGAAAGCTTCCTCCTGCTCGTAAATCAGCAGCAGCCTCACCATGCTGCAGGTGCAGCCAGGCCTCTGTGGTCACCAAGTTGGGTTCTTGTCACCAGGGGCGTGCTGGGAGGACAAGGATGTTGTTTAAAAGGAAATGGATGGCATTGATGTGACCTGCAGCACTTTTACTGCCACGGTGATGCCAGGCAAGCAGACAGCACAGGTTGTTTCTAAGATCCCAGGCTGACAGGCAGAAAAAGTGCTGTCCCCTGCCTTGTTTGAGCTCCAGCCACACAGCCCAAATATTTTCATTTCGCTCTATTTTCTGTGGAATTCGTGAGAAGCTGGAGAAGTAGCTCTGCAGCTGGCTGCTGTTCCCTGACTCCCACAGTCCTGAGGAGTTCCTGAACTGCAGGTGAAGGTAACAGGGGCCACATGTGAAGCAAGGGGAGGAATAGTGGCTGAAGGCACACTTGCTCATCAGTCTGGCTTTGATGCCAAGTGGAGGAGCAATAGGTACACCACTCTGACAGCAATGAATTAAAAGAGAGCAGTATCATTAGGACCAATTGCGTGGTTATACAGAAAAGGATTTTGTCAGATTAGCACGGTGCTTCTTGAGGAGATGAAAAGATTGGATGATCATGGAAAAGAGCTTTTGGGTGAATTTCTGACAGAGGTGTCTGGGTTGGTGCCACGGAAATGCTTCCAGGGACCAAGTGCAGAAGCCTCTTTGTATCCCATGATGCCAAATCTGAGGGTAACCATTATGCTGGTTTCCAACCCAAGCCCCAGCTTTTCACTTCATTTGTTACCTGTTTCCTGAGATAGAAGTCAAACCAGCAGTGTTTTCCAGGAGGAGTGTGGGGCTCTGCACGAGTTCTTGGTGTCACAGCTCCCCAGAGGTCGGGACAAAGCCCTGCACTGGTCCCCCCCTCACCCCCAGCTGCAGAGCTGCAGGGACAACAGCCACACTTTGGGCTGGCAGGAGGTGTGGAGCAGGAAATCTTCATGGGGATAGAAGACAGAGTCTTCTTGTGGTGGCTGAGAGAAGACTGATGAGCCATAAATGGGGAGAAAAACCCCAAATACTCAGTGAGGATGAAATACTGCCTGGACCCTGGCCTGTGTTACCCTGGGCTGCCACCACAGTGCTCCAGCCTTTTTGGGTGACAGTGACACCAACCCCCTGAGTGACTGGGGCTGTAGGTGAAGTGTTCAGAGGCAGCCCAGTGACTCTGGGATGGGCCCTGGGTGCTTCAGGAGTACCTCAGCAAGGCTCAGAGGCTGTCAGCAGGGATGGAGTAGGAGGCTCCAGCCTTTCTCAGTTTATTCATAAGTTAAATCCTGCACATGATGGTTTTTTCTCACTGCCCTGGGTCTCTCCAGTAGTGAAGACACTGTGTAATATTGGCAGATAGGGAAAATCTCACTGCCTCGAGGCGGGCAGCAGCACACACCAGCTGAATGCTCAGGACAAACCAGCAGTGAGAGGATGTGAAGCAGCAGAGATGTGGCCCACAGCTGGTGCCTCTCTGCACGCATTCCCTGCCCCCAGCAGCCACCACCTTCCCCAAGACCAAAGCCCAGGCTTGGTCCATGCAGGCACTCCAGGGTCCCTCCCCCATCCCTCAGAGCTCACCCCATCCCTCGGAGCTCCCCCATCCCATGGAGCTCACCCCATCCCTCAGAGCTCACCCCATCCCTCGGAGCTCCCCCATCCCTCGGAGCTCCCCCATCCCATGGAGCTCACCCCATCCCATGGAGCTCATCCCATCCCTCAGAGCTCATCCCATCCCTCGGAGCTCACCCCATCCCTCGGAGCTCACCCCATCCCTCGGAGCTCCCCCAATCCTCAGAGCTCACCCCATCCCTCGGAGCTCCCGCATCCCATGGAGCTCACCCCATCCCTCGGAGCTCCCGCATCCCATGGAGCTCACCCCATCCCTCGGAGCTCCCGCATCCCATGGAGCTCACCCCATCCCTCGGAGCTCCCGCATCCCATGGAGCTCACCCCATCCCTCGGAGCTCCCGCATCCCATGGAGCTCACCCCATCCCTCGGAGCTCCCGCATCCCATGGAGCTCACCCCATCCCTCGGAGCTCCCGCATCCCATGGAGCTCACCCCATCCCTCGGAGCTCCCGCATCCCATGGAGCTCACCCCATCCCTCGGAGCTCCCGCATCCCATGGAGCTCACCCCATCCCTCGGAGCTCCCGCATCCCATGGAGCTCACCCCATCCCTCGGAGCTCCCGCATCCCATGGAGCTCACCCCATCCCTCGGAGCTCCCGCATCCCATGGAGCTCACCCCATCCCTCGGAGCTCCCCCATCCCTCGGAGCTCCCTCATCCCATGGAGCTCCCCCAGAGAATCAGGAGCCAACCAGGCTACAGCCAACAGGTGTGTTTTTGCTTGGGCAAGCTGGAGACCCTCTCCTACCAAGAGCCACCCCCTCGCCTCTCCCTTGCACCCTCTTCCCCAGCCCCAGCAGCCCCACCCGTGGCTGAGCCCCGCGGGGGCCGTGGCACTGGCCAGGCAACAGAAGCCCAAGCCATGCTGAGATGATCTCTGCCAGCATCAGACAGCAGTTCAAAAGGCGAGCAGCCTTTCTCCTCACTCTCAGACTCCCTCTCAGTTTCTTTTAAGCAGAAAAATGGCATATACCAAAAAAAAAAAAAAAAAAAAGGGAGGGAAGGGAAGGAAAGAAAAGAAAAGAAAGGGGCGATTTCCAGCCAGGCAGTAAAATGCCATCTGTCTCCTGACGGCTCATGTGACATTGACAGACGTCCATTGCCAGCCAGAGCCAAAGGCTCGGCAGCCCGTGGTCCCCGGCCCCTGTCCCAGTCCCCACAGCTCCCGAACTCAGCCAGCGCTGCTGAGGAGGCAGCAGAAGATGACCCAGGCTGGTCCTTGGTGCCCTCCCCGCGGGATGACGCCCCCGGGGCGGTGGCGGAGGGGGCAGTGCCGGACCTCGGAGCGGAGCCGTCTGTGCCTTGTGACTTCTCCCCAGGCTGACATCCCCTTGCATCCACCTGTTCTCCTCTCAAAAGCAGCTCCGGGAAAACAAAGGGGATGAACAGCAGGCAGCCCAGCAGCCCCACACAAGGCAAGTGCTTAATTGCCTGTAGGAAAAGAGCCTGGCTGACCCTGGGACCCTCCCGGGCCGGGGGGGCAGAGAGCAGAAGGGCTGGACAGGACAGCCCCGCTGCCCTGAGCGGCCGCAGGCTATCCCTGCCCACACTGCCACACAGACAGAGGCTGCGGCAGCATTTCCTGGGAGCACAGATGTCTCTGGGTGACACGGCCACGTCCCAGAAAGAGATCCGCACCCCTTCAGCCCCAGGAAGTCCCTGTACAGTGGGTAGAAGAGGAAAAGCCCCAAATGTTCCTGATTTCCCTGTACTCCCAACAGGGATGGTGTCAGGAGAGCAGGAATTAGGTGGCTGTTGGAAGGTGTAACCTCCTTGCTGCATATATAAGAGTCAAGATAAAGACTTTTAAGTGTCAGTTATTTTTTTGTACCTTCTTCTTCCTTCTTCTTTACAGATTCAAGTGGTTTTCTGTAATTAAGTGGAAAAGAGCTGCAGTGCGGATCAAAGGTGATGTCATCAGGTTAAAAGTATAAATAATAAGTGTCATCTTGTTATTAAACAATTAGCACTTAAAAAACCTTAGTAAAAGTTAGAAAACATTTTTGTAGCTTATTAGCTAGAACTGTATAATTTTGGTTAAAGGTGATAAGTCATTAGGTTAAAAGTATATATAAGTGTCATCTTGTTATTAAAAAATTAACACTTTAAAAACCTTAACATTTTAAAAATAAACATTTTTATAACTTATTAATTAAAACTTATACCTTATAAATCTAAAAATAAATAAAAAATAATAAACAACCAATTAAAAACTTTAAAACTACACTTCTCATATATTATCCATCCTAACCTTAAAAAAAAAAAACCCCTCCCACACCTTGCCCTTCATCCCAGGCATCCGTGGCTTTGCAGAGCAGCACAGCCCCTGGGCAGCTCAGCACCCCACGGGTCCTGCACCTGCTGGGCAGCCCTGGGCAGGCTGGCCACGAGCCACACACCCGCCTGTGGCAGCCACCCTGGTGGCAGCCAGGACGGCAGGGCTGGCAGGGCAGTGAGATGCCCACCCTGCCCTTCACTGGAGCACCGAGGAGCAGCAGGACACAGCAGTGCAGGCCAGCACACACCTCCTCTGCAGGAACCTCCTGTCCCCACGCTGGGCAGCTGCACAGCCAGGACCCGCTGCTGCCCTGCTCCAGGGGGGCTCTGGGGAAAGGGCAGGACGGGGCTCTGAAGGGTTTGTCACCAGGACCTGACAGAGCCCCTGAGCACGCCCAGCACCGGTGGGTGGTTGTGGGGAAGTGTTGAAGGGTCTTGTGGAACCGTGCAGCATCATCCTGCTGGCCCCTGGCAGGCAGGGGAAGCCACCTCACCTCGTCCCCCCAGCTCTGTGTGTGGCTGAGTGGCTGCTCCTGCAGCTCTGCTCCCAGCAGGCAGCTTTAGGATGTGAGCAGCTTTAGGATGTGAGCAGCTCAGCTCTGAGATGAACGAGCTGCTCAGGTCCTGCCACATGGTGGGTGGTGGGCAGTGGTCTGGTGTGGGAATACACAGGTCAGATAGTGAAGCAGACTTGATTAGCACATCTAGTTTGATAACTAAGATGCCCTGGCGAGAACAAACAGGCTTTTGAAGATTACATAAGATAGGATTACATCTGCTTACTGGAATAAGAAAATGAAATTAAACTTTCTTAAGCAAGATATTTTGTAAAATGCATAAGTTTGTCTGTACTATGCTTAACTTTATCTTTGTAGTAGTAAACATTAACTTTCTTAGAAATGGTATATAAGTTTTGGAAAAATCTCAGTAAAACTGAATTCTGATCACTGAATCAGGGTTCCCGTCTCTCTATTCAATCGCCGATAGTCTGGGTGGTGAGGCTGGGGATGAGAAGGAGTCACTCTCATGGATCCTTGTGTCCCACTTCCATGAGCAGGACTCAGCACCCTGGCAGTGGCTGAAACACTGTAGTCCTGCTGGGGGAAGCCAGCAGAGGAGTGACACCACGTTTCACACCGTGTGCTCCCTGCTGCCTGCACAAACAGCCTTGGTCCCTGGCGTTTCCAGAGGGATGAGAAGGGCTGGACACGTGGCTGTCTCCTAAGGGTGGGCAAAGAAACACAAGATCACCCCAGGGCAATGCCAGGCCATGGGAGGCAGTGCCAGGGCAGCAGCTTTGTCCCTGGCTGGGTGCAGCAGGTCAGTGCCACCACCAGGAGAAACCCCATGAGGAGCAGCTGCAATGAGACCCCCCCAGAACACACCCTGAACTTGGGCTGTGAAGCCTGGACAGCCCTGGGGTACCCCACAAGATGTGCCAAGCAGAGCCCTAACATCCCTCCCCCAGCTCCTGGGCACAGGTTTGCATTGTTTCACTTGTTCCCACACCATTCCACCCCAGAGATGTCCTGTTTGACCTCTGCAGCCACCCCTGGCCCCGCAGTCACCCCACAGGTGACACCCTTGGTGACTCCTATCCACGTCCTGCTCCCCTCCCCGGGGTTCTGCAGGTTTGTCAGGAGGGTGGTGCACAAAGGGGACCAGGGCTCAGGGCTCTCTGGGGGACAGAGGGAGCATCAGTATCTGAGCAGCTTTGAGCCAAGACAAGGGTGGTCACAGGGTGCAAAAGGCCCTGCAGAGTTCACTGTTGTAGAAGAAGCTCTGATTGTGTTGTGAAATGCTGCTGTGGGGTTGCCTCAGCCTGTGGGCCACAGGAGGGATGGAAACAGGCATCCCTGCAGGTGGGGCTGGCAGCTGTGGGGCTGGGAACTGTGGGGCTGCCTCCAGCTCAGCCCCACAGGAGCCACCTTCCAGTCCTGGGCGCAGAGAAAGGCTCTGAAGCATCCTGGCCCTGCTGTGTTTAACCTGGCTAATGAGCAGCCAGGCAGGATGTGGCCATTCAAGGACACTGGGTGACAACAGCCCTCCTGCCTCTGCTTACACAGCACACACAACTGGGCCATTCCCACATGCCCAGCATCCTGCCTGAAGCCTGCACACGGCTGTGTTCTGCTGGGATGAAGAACAGGTCTTGGAGCAGGGAATGACCCCATCTCTGCAATGAGAGACCATCAAAGCCCCTGAGAGAACAAAGTGTGGCTGAACAGATCCCTGCCTAGCTGAGAAACAGCCCTGCTAAAACCCCACCTAAGGTGCCCCTCTGGCCACAAGCTGGAGGCAGCAGGTGCTGTGCCCCTCCCAAGCCAGCAAAAACATCAGGACTGAGAGGCTGGAGGAATGGACAGACTGCCCTGCCTGAATGCACACACGCTGCACGTGGGATCTCAGGGCCAGGCAACGTGGGTGTGGACCAGCAAGCACAGGAGCCCAGGCTTGGCTGCTCCAGGTTCCTGCTCTGCTCCAGGTTCCTGCCCTGCTCCAGGTTCCTGCTCTGCTCCAGGCTCCTGCTCTGCTCCACATGTGTCCGAGGGACTCACCGTAGAAGGAGCAGTTCAGGATTTGTCTGTGGTGCTGAAGAAGGAGGGAATGTCTCCCAGTTGTGGAGGCTAAACGTAGGATGTGTCCTCTGGCAGGCACTCATCTCTCCTAACATGAATGGTTTGACACTGGGACAGACACACAGGAATGGTGTGGACTCCTCATCTTTGGAGTTTCAAAATTTTAATGGACTGGGCCTGAGAAACCCATTGCAGATTTTAAGCCAGTTATGCACAGAGCAGCAGGTTGGACCAGGAACCTCCAGAGGCTCCTCTTAAACTAATCCTTACTGTAATTCTTTCAGCTCCCTGAACTTCTGATCTTTGCAGACCAGGAAAAAAAAAAAAAGAAGTCTATCCATAGGTTCTCACATAAGGCAAGTTTGGGTGAACTCAAGAACTGGATTTTCTTGGGTGTAAGTAGAATTGGGTTTATTCATGGGGTTTGCTTTGCATGGCTCTGGGGAAGCCAAGGCTCTACATGTCTCTCACACATGCCTCCCACTCGAGTTAATATTATTCTTCTTGTGAAGAGGAAACCACTTAAGGCTCTCACAAGTGCTTCTCATCAGCTTAAGTGAACAGAAAAGTGAATATGAACTGATCTTAGGTAAATGAAATCCACTGCAATTGTCAGTTAAGGGTTCAAAGCCATTTCATTAATACACTTCAGCTCCACCTGTGTCCACAGATCCAAAGAGACACCTCACACCCACTTCCAGTGCTGTTCAGAACCAACACCCCTGCTCAATCCACAGGTACCTGAAGACCTTGGTGAACCTCACCCAGGTCCAGATCCAAAATCCTCCTCTGATTCAGCAGACCCTGGACAATTTCCACCATTTCTAGCCCTGCACCCTTTTCTTCTTTTTTTTCTTTTCTTTTTTCTTTTCTTTTTTCTTTCCTTTTCTCTTTTCTTTTCTTTTCTTTTCTTTTCTTTTCTTTTCTTTTCTTTTCTTTTCTTTTCTTTTCTTTTCTTTTCTTTTCTTTTCTTTTCTTTTCTTTTCTTTTCTTTTCTTTTCTTTTCTTTTCTTTTCTCTTCTCTTCTTTCCTTTCCTCTTTTTTTCCTTTCCTTTCCTTTCCTTTCCTTTCCTTTCCTTTCCTTTCCTTTCCTTTCCTTTCCTTTTTCTTTTTCTTTTTTTCTTTTCTTTCTCTTAATTCCCTAATTTCCTTCTTGCTTTCTTTCCTTCTTTCCTTCCTTCTTTTTCTTCTTTCTTACTTTATCTTTCTTTTTTCTTTCCTTCCTTCTTGCTTTTTTTTTGTACCATTTGAATGACAAAGGTTTCTGATTACAGTCCTCCTGGGGAATCAAACACCAAGGCTGCTGCTCATTTACTGACTGGCAGATTAAGATGGATAAAGGGAGAGATTTGTATATTGACTCTGTGTTTATGTAACTCATGTGCAAGGCCTGGCCAGAAGCAAAGGGGGATCTGACCCACATAAATAATAACGAGCAGCATTTTTAAACTAAATCATCTGGAAAATTCACAGACGATTCCATCGGTTCTCTCTATTGTGTCACCAGAGGGTCATAAATAATTCAGCCTTGCTCAAATATTTATGGAAATCAATTTAGCCCTCAGTCCAATGCCACCTCCCTGAGAAAACAGTTTCCTTTCCTATCACAAGTGTGAACTGACTGCCCTCAGTCCCACGAGCCTTCCCAGGGCCAAGGGCACCTGTAACCTCCGCAGCACATCCAGGCGCCAGCTCTGGGGCCACGGGCACCACAGGCAGGATGAAGCTGCACATGGTCTTCCAGCAGAGGAGCAGGTCCAGCACCAGTCCCCCTTCTGCTGCCACCACCCAAAGCTCCAGCATGGGCGTCTGCCCTGGCCCAGGCTGGCCGTCAGCTCCAGGGCTGAGGAGCAGCCTCTGGCAAAGCTGCGGGCACACGGAGAGCAGCTCCCGTGCAGGTGACGACTGATGCTCGAGCCAACAAATCCTGCGCAGGGGAGAGACACCTTGATGAGGTCAAAGGTCCAAAACAAGCTCCCAGAGGAGGCAGCAGCCCAGGGGAGCTGCCCGTGCCCGCTCCCAGGGCAAGGTCCATGGCTGTGCCATACCCACAGGAGCAGCGGCTGCACAGCCCCGGCCCTGACCCCGCACTCGCTGCTCGCTGCCTTCCTCTCTTCCTCTTCCTCTGCCAAAAGCAGAGCCCCCACGTGGGCTGCTCATCAAACCAGCACCCCATGGTGAACCCACCACGCTCCTCAGCACCTTCTGGATCCTTCTGGAAGCTCAGCATTTCACGGGCCATTCCTGTTTCTTGACTGACAAACGCGCTTGCTGGGACCTGTGAATCTCTGCCAGCACCTTTATTGCACACAAACAGGACAAATTCCTGGGGTCAAATATGTGCACACTCTTTAGGGGTGCAACACATTCAGTGAGTAGCTAGACCACCACACAGATTGAGATCAAACCTCCTCCCAGCTCAGCCACCAGCACAGGAACTGGGAGCAGCCACACACAGCCCATGACCATAGGGAGCAGCCACATCTCCTCCAGCCTTTGTGTTGCCTGAAATTCCTGGTCACCTCTTAGCAGGTCATTTATCTGGCCTCTCCCCAAGTTTGGGAGCCCATTTCTCTCCCAAGGTGCGCTTTGCCTGGAACAACATGGAGAATTCTGCAAAGGGACAACACAGATGGGTTCCCATGGGGCTGTGGCAGGCACTGGGACACTTCCTCCTGTGGGGCCCCTTGTCTGTCCCAGGCAGCAGAGCAGTGACCTGGGCAGACACTGGCTGAGAATGACATGGGGGTCTGAGGAGACATGGACATGCTGCAGTGACCAGGAGCCCAGTGAGGGAGTGTTTTGGTGGTTTGGGGGAGATTATCCTCCTGTTCCCACCACAGGGGTATCTCTGCACCAAAAGCACCAGCCTACAAACTTTGGCTGGCAGCACCTGGGGCAGGAGACAAGCCTGGTGGCCAGCTCAGGGCAGATGTCCCAGAGTGTAACCAGGGTCACTGACAGCCAAGGAGGGGAAACACCAGTGTTCCCTCCAGCCTTTCACACTGTTTCAGGCTCCTGCAGCCCTTCAGGGTAAGGAATGCTCAGTGCTGCAGGACGAGGCAGAGGGAGGGAGTGACTGGCACAGAGGGGCTGTGGGAGCTGGTGTCACTGTGGGGCCAACCTGCACCATCCCGGCTGAAGGAACAGCAGAGGCACAGTCCAGTATGTGAGGAGGGTTTGTGGGCTTCTCCAGTGTCACATCTCAGCACAGGAGACTTCCAGCCAACTCCCTTCTGCTGTCCAGACTCTGCTTTCACCCCGACTTGTCACCACCCCCAGAGAGATTTTAGAGCTGTGTAGATGTGGCATTTGGGGACATGGTTTAGTGGTGGCCTTGACAGTGCTGGGAGAATGGTTGGACTTTATGATCTTAAAGGTCTTTTCCAACCCAAACAATTCCATAATTCTATAAATCTACTTGACACAAATGCTGAGGCACCCCCAAGGCCCACACATATCCCACACCTGCACGTCTGCAGATGTCACTGGATGAGAACACCGTTGTTGCTCCAACAGAGAAAATCACCATTGGCCCACACAGGGGACACTTGCACGGGTTTACACGTGCAAAATCTTCACTTCAGGTGATTCTCCCAAAACCTCAACCCACCCTCTCTGCTCTGCCTGCACACCAAGGAGCAGCAGGATGCAGTTGGCTTGCAGCTCCCAGCACAGGGGAATGCAAGCACCACTGCTTCCCCAGCACACCTGGGCATGGGAGACAAAGGATCACGGATATTACTAACATGGAAGAGCTTCACAAAGGGAAATAATTTGCCCTTGTTAGGAGAAAATCCTGGGAAAAAGTAAGGTAGGATCCTTTTCTGGATTTGGGTTTGGTTGTTTTTTTTTTTCTCCTTGCATGGCAAAGTCCCTCTCCTGTCCAGCATTTGTGATTTAGGAGCTTGGAAAGTCTACTTTTCCTTGTCAGACTGGTGATTCATCACAGACTGGAACAAAATGGGCTGCAGGGCCCTGAACTGCCCGACATTTGGGATGCCATCTAACGATTAGCCTTAATTCATAGTCTGTTGTAAAGTGTCTGCCTCTGCAGTCAGGGCAAGGACATCACCTGGTCTCTCTGCAGAGCTGTTTCCTGACAGCGTGTGCATTAGTTGTGTTTTATTCAAAAAGGGGTTAATTTGTGCCCTCTTATCCCCCAAGCACAGGAACACAATCAATCTCAAAAGAGCTGCTTGGATTTCTCCTCCCTTCTCCAGCCTCACTTCTTGGCTCTTAATAAATTATTCAGCTTTCCTAAATATGCATAGGGATCTCATTAACAACTAATTTTGCTTATTTAAACCAACTGCATAATCAAACCACTATAGTGTTTCCCCTTTCTTATAGCCATGAATTATTCATGTGCTGGGAATCTGCATACAAATTTATTGATTCTTAAACGGGTGCCTTTTTCACAGCCTGGAAAAAAAGAAACCCTGCTTATTCTGGTGTCCAACACTTTGGCCCAAACTCCCATGTAACAAATCATATGGTGTTTTCCTGGGAACAGACAGCAGACAAACCCACAGCATCACCAAATGCACCTGGAATTCCTGAGTGCAAGGAAAGGGAGTGTTCCCAACACTGCGATTAATCATTTGCAGCATCTCAAATTGCAGCCCTTTCCCAGAGTGTGAAGGGCTTATTGCTGCAGCATCCATTTCACTCTGACTTCCCAGTGCCTTTGGGTTCTCCCACACAAGGCAGAAAGACAGCCAGATAAGAAATGGACCCCTTGCAAAGGCCTGCAAAGCCACCAGTGTCCCCAGACACAACCTGGGCTTGTCCCACAAAGGCAGCACTGCAGATGAAAGCATGCAGAGGGTCAAGAGGGAAGATGGACCAGTGTGTGCCTCCAGCCTCTGGGCAGCTCAGCCCTGTCATGGAGGGGAGCAGGGCTTTAGGGACCCACACATGGCCCTGCTCATGCACACCCCTGGATTCCACACCGGGCTGTTACATCTGGTCTCATCGTGAAGCTCTTCTCAAGAGCTGTCTTTGGAGTCCACCCCCAGACCCTACATCCTTCTGGCACGGATCCCTGGGGAGGTGGTCCCATTCTGCTCTTAGGCTCACAGAATTGCAGAGGAATTCAGGTCAGAAGGAACCTCTGGAGGTTTCTAGTCCAACCTCCAGCTCAGAGCATGCTCAGCTGTGAGATCAGACCAGGTTGTCACACCTTCACCCAGCGTCATCTTGGGAATTTCCAAGGGTGGAGACTGCAAAACCTCTGAGCAGCCTATTCTACCACTTGACTGTCCTCATGGCAGAGATGTTTTATCTGAAACTCCACTTTTCAACTGATGTCCATTGTCTCTTGTCCTCCTGTAAAGCATTCTTGTGAAGACCCTGGGTCTGCCTGATTGACTCATCCTTCCCAAGTGCCTCTGGTTATCATTATTCTCCAGCCTTCAAGGCCTGCCTAACTCTCAGGCTGAGATCTGAAGGAGCAGTGTCTAATGACAGCCACAGCACAAAAAAGCTTCTACAAAGATCTCCTCCTCAAGAAGAGCATTTTCAGAGAGGGCTTTGACAACCTTATCCTGTGAAAAGTGAGTGTCAGACATGGAGCCATGAAGCAATGACCTTCAACTCACTGTAGACAAAGGATTTAGAAACATCTGTGCACCTTCTTGTAGGTAGCCCCAGGTCCCCAGTCCCTGCTGGTGGTTGGGGACCAGAGGGGAGGTGAAGAACGTCTCCATGTTCCCCAGCTGGAGTTCTTGGTATGAGCCCCAGCACAGGACAGCTCCTTCCTGAGGTCAGCTAGGAGCCCAGCAGCAGGTCCAGAAAAGCCAGAGAGAACCCCAGGGAATGCTTGTGCTTGTGGGGTATCAGCTGTGCTCCCTCCATGGGCAGGAGCTGCAGGTGGGTCCACCCGAGCAGAGGAACTTGGAGCTGCAAGTCCTCCAAGAGCTCTGATCTTGCCTGTCAGGGGGCACTGGACAGTGCTCACAGGAAAGCCAGTGCACCTGCCAAGAGCCCTGAGTGGCTGCAGCAGTGCTCACAGGGAGCCTGGCTTTGCTGCAGGATGGAGATTTCTGTTCATCTGCTCCAATACTGTGACCAAAATCAGGGCAGCAGCACACGCAGCCCGGGGACACTCGCAGTGCTGCCATCCAGGAGAAGCCTCCCTGGCAGGGCCACCTCCAGAACATGTCCATGGCAGCCTCTGGTTTGGTGGGTTGGTCAGATTTGTCCCACATGGGGCAAAACTTCACCTCTGTAGCCACATGTGTCTCCAAGCCTCTGCTGACAAAGCTGTGGCTTATCTGCCCCATGGGCCATCAGTGTTTCTGCACTGAATGAGCATCAGGTGGTTCATTCTGTTTGTCCTTTGGGAGCTGGTGAGGATCTTTGTTTGTTTGCTTTGTAAAGGAGCAGGTTGTTGTGTTTTAATTTGTCTTCTTGCTCCTTCATGATAAAAAATAACCCTAGCTGTGGGAGGAACATGAATCTGTAAATGTTCTTGTACAACAGAGCAGAATCCTGAGACAAGATCTCCAATTCTTTCCTTTCCCTGTGCCTGCCTTGCTGGCTGGCTCTCTACTTACTCACCTGTTCAGCTGCAGCTTCTCAGGGTGTCGCTCAGAAGCAACCCCAGGCGGAGCAGCTTGAGGACCTGATCCCAATCCCAGCCCCCACCTGTCCTGCAATGGTCTGGATCCAGCCAGGACCTGTTCAGGGAGGACCTGGTGGTGAATCACAGAACCATTTAGGTTGGAAAAGCCCTCGAAGATCATCAGCTCCAACCATCAACCCAGCACTGCCGAGCGCCGTATCCAAGGATGCAGGATGGCTGCTGAGCACCCCTATTTCACACATCCTGCTCGAGGCAGTGGTGTGCTGACCCACCCTGGAATGAGGGAATGGATCTGCTCCTTGCTGGCCCTGGGGAGGTGCCAGCACAGGTGTCACAGCAGGGTCACCTCAGAGCTGGCAGGACAACACTGCCGTGAGTCACCCGTGGCTCTGCCAGAGCTCCTCACACGGCCCTTGGAGAAGGCAGTGGTGCTCAGGGTGACCTCTGGAGACCAAGGCACTGAGGAAAAGGCAGGTGCTTTCAGGCTGCTGTGGGTGTTTTCCCAATGGCCCACATTCCTGTGCACCCAAAGCCAGCGCTTCTCCTCGCAGCAGGTGACAGCCTGATCACAGCCCCACTGCTCATCCCCACGTGCCCCAGCCCTGTGGTGCCACAGCTGGGCTGTGTGAGGGACTGAACACGAGCTGCCCCTCACAACCACCGAGCTGAAGCAGCTGAGCTGGTTGTTTGTAAACCCAGCTCCTCCGAATCTTTGGAAAAGCATTCAGTGGTTGACTGAGAGAAAACCTTCACAAGACAGAGCAGCTATCACCCCTCTTCTGATCAAGCAGCTGAATGATCCAGGAGGAACTTCATTTAATCAGAACAGCAGGAACTTGACAAAAATCCCAGTGGTGCACCAAGGGACACATCAACCCAGCCAGTTGCAGACAAAGCCCTGCAACCCTGGAGCAGCTGCATGGACATCACTGAGGCTGCTTGAAGCACAGATGAATACATGTTCTCAAGAGCTAATTTTGTACAGACAGCAGGGCTGAAATAGCAGCTTCTGGGAAACATGGCCAACAGGCAAGGAAATGAGACCATTCCAAGCCTGGTGCTGAAGGAGTTCTTGGCAGAGTGGCAAGGAAGATTTGGTTACTGTTGAACCAGCAAGTTCCTGCTCTTGTCTTTTGCTCGGAGTTCTACTGAAACCAGCTGAAGGGAGAGTGCTCAGGTGGGGATTGCAGGATGAGTCACTTGGCAGAGGACAATCCATGAGCATGGATTGTAGCAAGATCCTATCTTGCTCCAGGAGTCACACTCCTCTGTGAAAAGAGCTTCTGTGTCAAAGAAGTCACATTCACTACCTAGAGACTGAAATCTGCCTTCCATGGCCCCTTCTCACCCTCAGAGGAGAGGGAAAAGGTACAAGCATGCTGGGTTCACACAGAGCACACTGCTGCTGGGCACCAACAGTGAGGACAAGAAACAGGGAGTTACATGCACAGTTAACATGCCTCCAAAAAATCAACCTGCATAAATTTTATCAGGTAAAGTTGGTCTCAATGTAACTTCAGGCACATTCCTAGAAAAACTCAGCTTTTTTTTTTTTTTCTCTTTAAGATCAGGCTTCTTCTTGTCCCTGTCTTCAGTCAGCCTCTGTTTATTTGTCCACGTGCACATTATACGAGCTAAGTTCATCCTGTGATCCTGCTGGTAACCAGGATGCCTGGGTCTTGTGGAGGGTGGAGAAGGCACTGTCCTTGACCTCTTTGTGAGCATGAACCCGTCACCTTCCTCTTGCAGACCTCATTTTCCCAGCTGGAGATGGTTCTATTTACCCACACTTGTCAATACAGTTTTACAACCTGGGTTAATATTGATCTCCAAGTGAACGCATTAAACTCATATCTAATCCTCAGCACCCGTGCAGAGCTTCCCTCTTTCCCAGCACTTCCCAGGTCAACTGCAAAGCAGCACAGATGCATGGAGAAGCCCCTACCAAAGCACAGCTCTTTGCTGCAGCTGCTCTTCAGAATGATCCCTGGGACAGACCCCTCACACAGCAGCCAAGGAGGAGGTAACTTGCCTTCTCTGGATGCAGTTTACTCATCACAGCTGTACCTCCTGGCACTTATTCCAGATGTGCTCTTCAGAAACAGGTGGCTGACCTGCTCTTGACACCTGTGCCCAGGCAGAGCCCAGCACACATCCCCATCCCCACCTACCCATGGCTTAGTGGGAGCAGATAAAATCCGAAATATTGTGAGAACAAACATACAAACGGGTCATGTTTTGTTTACATCCTTGCACGTGTCTGAGCAGCTCTGCTAGGCTCTGTGGGTGTGTGCATGGTGCTGCCCCTTCCCAGCCCACCTGCTCCCCTGCCCACAGCCATCGCTGCCCTCTCTGCCTGCCCCATGGAACAGGGAGTGGCAGAGAGTGTCTGGATTCCGTAAGAAGCTGAGATCTTCACATAGGCAGCATTAATTGCAACTTTTAACCTTTAATTATAGGTTCCCTTGGGTTCCACTGTGTATTTTCAGCTGATTGCCTCCGTGTTTCCATGGCTCATACATGAACTCACACTCTAGCAACGGCAGAACCACTCCAAGTGACCCAGGCCAGTTTGTGACCTTCATGATCTGCCATCCATTTACAGGCACCTGGAGAGAGCCCAGGTGAGGATCCAAGTGTTCCCCAACGATTTCATCCCCTGTTAAAGCAACAAGTCCCAAAAATGGCCTCAAGCAGTTCAGGAGAACAAGAGTCTCCTTCACATCAGCAGAGCTGGGGAGTTGAGCCTTTGGGGCCGGTAATCTTCAGGGAAGTTGGGACTTCAGTCACAGAAGATACTGCTCCAGTGGAGCTCCTTCTAAATGGACTGCCAGAAAGATTTGATCATATGCAAAAATATGCAAATGGAGCTGATTGCTCTGAGTCACACCCTGTGTGCTTCTCCCAATGCCCACAGTTTCACAAGAATGAGTGCAGCAGGGACAGCACGGGGACTTACCTGCCAGAACTGACTCATATCATGACATGTCCCATCCACATCCCTTCCTTGCAGCTCCCTGCTCCCTTCCCAGTCTCTGCTGTATGGAACTGCCCTTGTTTGGGGGCGATCCAAGCTGTCAGGGTGGGTTTGTACCCCCTTTGGAGCAGCATGGCTCCAGGCCTGGAGGGGAGCAATGGCAGGGCACAGCAAGAAGGGAACACCCTTGTTTCTGCACTAATCCCAGCACTCTTCCAGGAAGCTGGGCCTGCAGATCTGGGCCTTAATTAGGACTTCAAACTCTGAGCACTGGATGTCCATTATCTTTGCTGTGAGGGAGGGCAGCTGCTTCCTTCAGCTGAATGATGGGTTGTGTGACCCAGGAACGAGAGCCCCTGGCGTATTTTGTAAGATCAACCATTTTCCCCCGAAGATCCTCCCTCAGAGCTTGCCAAAGGGACAGGTCTGACTGGACAGGAGGCACCTGGCCGTTCCCAGAAGCAGGTGTGATCTGTGTGAATGTGCCCTGTCCTGCCCTCCCAAGCACAGCCTGGCAGAGCCACTCCCTGCCTTCCCTGGAAGGGAGCTGCCACGGCAAGGACGTGCCCGTGGGATGAGTGCACAGGAGCTCCACGCTACGATGGTGAGGAGCAACGAGCTGAGCCCACCCTCAGAAGGCAGCAGCAGCACTCAGCCTTACCCAGCTTCCCAGGACAGCCTGGCCAGGCCCCAGCCTTGTGTGCCTTTGTCACCCTGGCACTGGGCATCACCAAATCACCTGCAGATGCTTCCTCCAGTCTTTTCCCATGGGTTATGCTTTCCCCCCACCACAGAGGGCTTGGAAACCTCCTTCTGTGTTATCTCATGCTCAAGCACCAGCTCGAGGCTGGAGGAAAACAGCAGCAAAACAGCCCAAGTGCCCGTGCTCCTGAGGCTGCCCGTGCTGCCAGGAGCACGTGTGTTCCCAGCCTGGCCACCTGCTTCCCACAGCAAGACCCCCAAGGGCCCCACAGCAGCCCCGGGACTCCCATTGCCCCCAGAGCTGCTGCATTTGTTAGGGCAGCTTGGAAAGAGAAAGGACCAGGGGAGTTCATCTCATGGGGCTCCGTCCTCAGTGGTTCTGGGCCCCCTGAAGCCTGCACATCACAGTAGCAGCAGTCATGAACATGGCTTTGTTTCTTTGAGGGAAGAAGGAGAATACGCCCAGCACAGCAGAAATGTGACCGCTCCCTGCTGCACTCTGCCCTACTTGGAGGCAGACAGGATAAATCCTACTGCCTCCCAGCTCCTGCTCCTCCTGCTCTGCCTTTGCTCAGGCTGGCACGTGGATACCAACACACAGCAGTTCTGCACTGCCTGCTCCCATCAGCTGCAGCTGCATGGGGCTGGCCTCAGAAGAGCTACCAGGTCCCTGCAGCTGGGGTCTTTTATCTCACCTACCTTACAAACCACACAAGGACCCAGCCCCTCTGAGCTGGCAGGGGATGAACCCTACCACTGGGGTGTGTTGGTGAGGATGCAACAGCCTCAGCCCCATCCCACTGTGCAGCAAATGTGGTGGATGAGGCTCAGAATCCTCACCAAGCAGCACGGTCCGGGCTGACACCACATTCTGCAGCACCGTGTGAGGGGACAACCCCCAGGCCCTCTGCACTGCCCCAGGTTCTCTGTCTCCTAAAAATGGGGACAATCACAATTCACTGCTTTGGGGAAGTTCCAACCTGGGTATGAGGTTTTGTGCAAGAGCCTTGTTAGCCTTCTTGAGGCATCTCCTGGGGGCTGCCTCCCAAGGCTCCAGTGTCTTGAAGGGAAGGGTGGCTGCCACCTGGAGCACGGCTCACTGACCCAGGACAGCTCTCCTGGAAACCCCAGCCACCCCTCTGTGCTGGTCATCTGGTGGCACCAAGCAGAGGGGTTGTCTGAGACCACCACTGGTGTTACAAGCCCTTCTCCTCGCTGCAGAAACAAGCGGCTGCACAACCACAACACTCGAGGGTCCACCTCTCCTCCATCACTTTCTTGTCCAAGCCAGTCAGTGACAGGCCCCACTGCAGGTGGTTGCAGCAGGACATTGCTTAACCCATCTGCTGTCCCCCAAGGACAGACACTTTGCATTTTGGCTTAATGTCACAGAAGAGTCACCCAGGGAGTCACTCAACCTTGGGCAACATCTGTCCAAGCGCAGAGCTGGTGTCCAGTGCTGAGGGCAAGATACAGCCATGCCTGGGAGACAGAGTAGGGCATGCTGGGGCACAGCACACAGACCATCCCGGCCTTAAACACCAACCAAACAACGGGCCCAGGGACAGGTGCATCTGCCCCTGGCCAGGAGCACACCTCAGTTCCTCTGCAGCTCAGAGCCAACGTCCACATGACTCTGAAAAGTCATCTCAGCCCTGAGAGATGGGTGGAGAATGAAGGAAGAAAGTATCGATCCTGTCCATCAGGCTGGAGCCTTCTGTCCTGCTGGGCCTCCACACATCCCCCCTTGGCTGGGTTGTGCAGGTGTGGGGGCATCAGGGGCTGCTGCTCTGCTTGCACAGCCAGCCCTGCACGTGCAGGGGCAGGGAGAGGGCCGAGGATGTGCCTCCCACTGGAACCCCCTCCAGCCTCCTCTGTCTGCCTGTGCCAGGCAATGCACAGGCTCCAAGTGCCCCAGTGCTGTTTGCATCTCATCTCCACTGGTACACCAGCCAGATGCCCCCCTGTTTGCATCTCATCTCCACTGGTACACCAGCCAGATGCCTCCCAGGTCCTGGGATGCAGCCCAGAGCTCCTGGCAGAGCCACATTCCTGGGGCAGGTTGCAAAGGGCCAATGGCACAGACAAGAGAAGAATCACAGGATCATTTAGCTTGAAAAATACCTCCAGGAGCATCAAGTCCAACCTGCGACCACTCCCCACCTTGTCACCCAGCACTGAATGCCACTTCCAGATGTTCCTTGGACACCTCCAGGGATGGGGACTCCACCACTTTGCTGGGCAGCCCCTTCCAACGCCTGACCACCCTTTTTGTGAAGAAATTCTTCCTGCTGTTCAACCTGAACCTCCCCTGATGCAAACTTGAGGCTGTGTCCTCCTTTCCTGTCATCACTTGCCTGGGAGAAGAGGCAGACCCACACCTTGCTACAACCTCTTGTCAGGCAGTTGTAAGAGTGATAAGGTAATCCCTGGGGCCCAAACCTTGTGGGACCTGAGCAGTGACTCCACTGGGTACAGCAGGCCTCCCTGGCTGACCAGAGACCTGTCCCTGGCATCAGGCTGCTGGCACCCCCACGGAAAGAGGCCAGCCTGAAAATTTCTCACCAGAGCTGATAACAAAGTGCACACGTGGCTCCCTCCCAGAGAACCACCCCAGGGCAGCTCCACAGACAGCATGTTCCAGCAAAACATCTCAGGACAGCAACAGGGCTGGGGAGGAACCCGAGGAACTACACCAGCTGTGCCATGCCAGCTCTTTCCTGGCTGCCCCACCCCAGCCACTCATCCCAGCTGCTGCTGGGACACCCTGAATCACTGCAGGACACCACCCAGGGGGCACTTTGCAGGGTGCCTGTCCATGGCATGGATGTTTCTGCTACACCTGCCCAGACTCTCATCCAGTTCCCAAAGGGCTTTCTCTTTCTTCTGCCCTGCTAGTAACTCTGATGCTGTGCCCTGCAGCCTGTGGTCTCAGGGAATATCCAGGTCTTCCCCATCACAGCACCTCATCCCAGCCATGATCCCTCATGTACAAGCTTTAAACTATTTCCTTGTGGCTCAGCCTGTTTACACTCACCGTGGCCACAGACTTCACTCAGCTCCTTAACTCACACCACACTGGGTGTTGCTTTGTATCCAAAATTGCAGGATGCTTTTAAGCAAGGTGTCGTCCAGCTCTCATTAGAGCCAGAACAAGAGCTGCTCTGGCCTTGGGAGGATCCAGATGAATCCTCTCTGGGTTCTCTGTCTCTACACAAGCTCATTCTTTAGCTCAGCCAGTCCCAAGGGGTTTCATTCACATGTAGGGAAATTACCACATTTGTCTGTGTCTGTTACAAA
>WAAE01001267.1:0-25006 GCA_013400495.1 Nicator chloris
AGCTGACCACGGCGGGCATGCCGTGCTGGCAGCTGCCGTTCTTCCCGGAGCCCGTCAGGTGGTTCCCCAGCTTGCAGCTGGAAATGTGAGCCTCGTTGCCGCTGCAGTCCATGGAGTAAGGCCAGTAGTGCTGCTTCCTTCTGCTGGCGAACATCCTGGGAGGAACCGAGGGGAAGGGGAGAAGTTGGGGATGCGTGGAAAGAAAAATGGATTTCGGTAAGTATTGGGGGGAAGATTCTGGGAGGAAAATTTCCGGAGGAGAAATGCCCTGGGATGAAGTGAGGATTGGACGGGGTTAATTGGAGGCTGATCCGTTCATCCACACCACGACTCTGTTGAGGTGTCACTTAAAAAGATGGAATCATTCCGGTTGGAAAAGACCTCCAAGATCATCAAGGATCACTTCAAAGGAAATAAATCCCTGTGAGAACTGAAATGTCTGAGTAGGAATCAAAGGGGCAGCTCCAGCAAATGCCACATTCCCAGGAGTGCAGCTCCCACCCCAGGCAGGGACAGGGATCAGCTCATTCCAAAGGGACAAACCGGGCTGGAGAATCCCCAGAAACCCTTCCCCTTCTGCTGACCAGCAGCTCTCAGCTGGGCTTGGGAGAAATCCAAAGCCTCTCCGAGTGTGTGTTAACAACCTGAGAGCAATTTCCGAGAGCACCAGCAATTCCCCCTGCCGACTTGTTCACAGCAGAGCAGCTTGGCAGCAGCTCCTGCTCCTCGCTCCCAAACTCCCTGGAGCTGCTCCAGGCACTGCTGAGGAGGAAGGGGCACGTGTGATAAACTGGGAAGGGCAGGAATCCAGCTCCATCCCAACTGGGAGGCTGCAGGAGCGGAGAGGAAGGGAAATATGGGTCAGGTCAGCCTCCAGAAGGAGCTCAAAACACAGAGAAGGCTCAGGGGAGCCTCCCAAGCCCTGCTGGGATCTCTACGTGGCTCTGTGTGATCCCGGCGCTGCTCCTCACTCCAGGAATCTCTGCCACGCAGAGCTGGGATGCAGGGATTAGCTGTGCTAAGTGGCACGGCCAGGTGGGTGGAATTTGGGGAGAAAAGGCAGCAGTTGTGGTTTGCTGCAGCACAGAGAGCCTGGGAGAGGGGCCAAGAGCCTTTCTGAGGGGGATTTTGGGAACTCCACTGGGCAGCTCCAGGTTTTCCCTTCGGGATTTAGATTTTGCAGGGTCACAGATGTTGGAGGGGACACTTTTCTCCCCTGTGCTCACTGAGCTCTGCTGCCCAGCTCAGCATTTCTCCAGGCTCTCCTGGCTCCCAGCCTCTCACTAATCCTTCCTGGAACCCGATCTCCCCGGGCTGAGGCTGGGGATGGATCCAGGCTGGAGAGGGAGCTGTGATTGCATCCCACGGTGCTGGAAAAGGATGAAGCAGGGCTGAGATCCATCCCGGGGAACAGCAGCAGGGCCCTGCCTGTGCTGGGGGGAAAAGTGGCTGTCAGAACCCACCTCTGGCACAGCAGAGCTGTCAGGGACTCCCTGAATCGACAACAAAAAGGGATGGGAAAAGAGGAACAGAGTTAAAATTGGAAAAAATAAACCCAGGGGGGATGCAAATACAAGGCTGCCACTTCCCAGCTGTGCTCAGCGCAGAAGGGAGGACCTGAAGGAACATTTTCATCCCTCACTGACAGGTCCAGAGAGCTCCATGAACTCCAGAGCAGACAAGAACCAGCCTGACTTAGGGAGGCAGGGATGGGGGATGCCTTAGAATAGCAAACAATGACCTCATCCTGGAAATTTCATGAGGCATCAACATCTGGATGGTGTTAACAGCCCTCGGGAGGCTGGGGAGAAATAAAGCCCCACCTCGTGTCCCCAGACAGAATCTGGGTGAAAAAACAGCAGAATTCGGCTGATCTTTACAGCCAGAAACTCGGGGCTTTGCTGAGGTTTCGTTTTTAACACTGAAGGGATCAGTGGGAGCCCAGGGTGACGCTGCTCAGGCCAGAGGTGGGAATGAACATTCCTGCTGGGAGACTTCGGCCAATTCCAGGTCAAGCTGGAATTCAAACCATTTCTACTGGTGAGGAGAGCAGGACTTTCATCCCAGAAAAGCTTTAAACAAAGCACAAGTGGAGCCAAAGGCTGTGGGAAGGGCTGAGGGGTTGGTTAAGGAGCAGTTCTCGTGGATATTCCACGATTCCACGGCTGGGGGAGCAGAGAACAAATCAGTGCACACAAACTCCAGGAAAATTCACCCCAATCCCGCTGAGCAGAGGCTGGGGAGCTCCTCCTCGGGGCTGTGAGCAGAGGTTTCAGCCCTTGAGGGATTCCTAAAGGTACCAAGGTGCTGCCTTCAGCCTCAGGGAGGAGGGAGGGAAGCCAGGCCCGCCAAAGCTCCTCAGATCCCGGATTTTCCAGGGAAAAACCAACCAGGAGGGTTCCGACTACAAATATTGGAGTGATGAGCTGCCCAGCACCTCTGACTGGGTGTGTAACGGGGTGAGCAGACTGGTTAAACTGGGAGTCACTGTTTGATCCTGCAGCCATTTCTTTGCCAAATCACAAAGACTTCAAAAAGGCATCAGGTCCATCTCTGTGATCCCAAATTTCTGCTCTCTCCATCAGCAAAATGCATTAAATTCTGCTTTCCCAGCCAGAGCAGGGGCTGGGAGGAGGAGTTACAGCAATTCCTACATAAAACCCACTGTGAGGAAGGAACAAGCCCAGGGACTCAACTTTAGATTTGTTCCATTTCCGAACGTAAATCGTGCTGTCAGCTCCAGAGGCCGAGTTCCAGCCGGGAATAAACCCCTGGCAGCGGGACAACCATGAACTCAGTTGTTTTCTTTCGAGCAAGGTCCATCTGCAAATCATTTCACCTCCCAGCATCGTGCAGGAGCAGAGCTGGGCAGGCAGGGCTGGGCCTGGGGGGATGCGGGAAGGGGCAGCAGAAACCTGATCCCAGCTTTTCCCCCAGCAGCGGGGAAGGATCTGCTCCAGGGAGAAGGAGATTCTCAAATTAAAGGGAGGAATGAGGAAGAAGGACTTTTCTGCAGCTTCACATGCACAGGGAGAGGGGGTTTAGCTCCAGGATGAGCTTTTCCCTCTCCAAAACCAAGCCCGTGGGACAAGCATCCCCCGGCCCGGGTGAGAAGGTGCCCGTGGCCATCATCCCAGTGCCTCCACCACAAACCCCAGGGCATTCCCAGCCCAGAACTGGGAGCCTTCCCAGTAACACCAGCTGGACACTGCCATGACACAGAGGGAAGAGGCCCAAGGAGGAATTCAGCTTTTAAACTCTGCTGACAAACAAAACTGTGCAGCTGCCAAAGCTTTACCAGCCTCTCCCATCCAGTGAAATGCCGGCCCTGTTTTGTTTTTTTCCAACCTGGGATAATGTTTGCCGTGTTTTCCAGAATATTTGTGGGTGCTGGAGCCCAGCAGGGCCGAAAACAAGGGAAGGGAGGGAGGTCTTGGGGCCCTGAGGTTCTTCAGCAGCAGAGATCCCCTGGGCTGGGGTTTGGGAGCACTTCATATTCCTAATTCCAGCTCAATTCAATGGGATTTTCAGCAGTGCTGAGCTGCTGCTGAACAACCTTCTGTCAGCTTTTCCATTTCCATGTGTCCAAGAGACAGGACAACTCCTGAGCACCACTTTTATTGGAGGCAGATGGCTCCAGATGCTGCAGTTAATGCTTTTCTTGGAAAGGCCAAACTGGAAGCAGGAAAAACCTACTTTGTCTGTCTGGAGGTGATTTATTCCCTGCTCCTGCAGGGGGTGGGAAGCTCAGGGATGGGTTTGAGGGAAATGTGCTGCGCTGGTGGAAGCAAACCCTCCTCAAACTGATACCCAGGGCAATGAATTCCCTGCTCATCTCCCTGGGAGTTCTGCAGACAGAATTCCAGTGGGTTCTTTGTTCCCGATTTTCCCTGTGCTGCCGCGTGGCTTCGGGCTATCCCAAGCCGAGGATCTCTCCAGCGGATCAGGATCTTGCTAATGAAGGAAAGGAAACGTGGCCAGGCTGATCCAGAGGGAATGTTCAGAAATAGCAATTCCACGGGCCAGAAGGAGCAGGCAGGAAAACCACGGCTCCTGCCTGGAGCCTTCAGCCCTCCCCTGAAGCAGCCGCTGCTTTCCCCCTCCCCAGGTCAGGGAGCACCAAAGGAACCAGACAGAATTTCATTTAAACTCTTTTACAGCTGCTTTAGGGTGTTTTTTTCCTAGGGAACGGTGTGGGAAGAGCCCGGTCTGGGATGAGGGCTGGTGACAAAAAGCAAACAGAAGAAATGACAACAAAAAGATCCAGAGCTCCTGGCTGCCAAGGAACAGGAAACGCAGGCGAAACCTTTCTGCTTGCAGCTCTGGAAAACACAATGTTCTCCCTATAAATCACTGATTTCTTCCTTCATTTTAAAGGAATCTACACATCTAGGGAGGAAAAGCAGTTCTGAGATCACAGAGGATCCTTTTCCCAGCACTTTCTGGGATGCACAGGCAGGAATTGCACTCGGGGTGGGAAGGAGGAACCTGGGCACAAGGAAGGACAAGAAGGGCTCATTTTATTCCAAGGTGACTTTTTTTTGGAGCTTCCTGCACATCCAGAACTGATCCCACCTCTGGATTTCTGCACAGGGACGGGGTGAGCAGTTGGAGACTACATTATGGACTGACAGGACACAGGGAATGGCTTCAAACTGCCGGAGGGCAGGGCGGGGTGGGATATGGAGAAGGAATCCCTGCCTGTGAGGGTGGGGAGGGGCTGGGATGGAATTCCCAGAGCAGCTGTGGCTGCTCCTGGGTCCCTGGAAGTGTCCAAGGCCAGCTTGGAGCAACCTGGGATAGAGGAAGGTGGCCCTGCCACGGCAGGGTGGCACTGGATGGGCTGTAAATCCCTTCCAACCCAAACCATTCCATGGTTTTCTCACAGCTGACGGATTTACTGGGACAGTGGGAGCAGTTTGTTCCCATCCCTGCTGGAGGAAATGTTCATCCTCGAGCTGGAATTAGGAAAAAAAAAATATTTTTTTGGGGCCAAGCGTCCCATCTCCCTTCCCAGGCCCTGTCAAACACCGATACTCATCCAGGTCTGCACCCCAAGGATGAGGATCAAAGGCCTTCCTGCACCAGGAAACGCCGCAGATTCCGAACATTTCCACGGATTGCAAAATCCCATCTGCAGGAGCGAAGCACTCGGAGCTTTTCCCACCCCAGGCTCCCCCGTGCCACCTTCCAGCCTCGGGAACGAGGCCCCCGAGCGTTCCAAGGAACGTCTGCGGCTCCCGCCGAGCCCTGCCCTTACTTGTAGACGTTGGTGTTGTATTTCCTCTCTCCCGGGAAGCCGAACATCCCGCAGACCACGCGGGAATTCTTCATGGTCCAGTGCCTGTCGCAGATCTGCTTCCAGGTGCCCTCGTCCTTCACCTCCACGTAGCCCTCGGTGACCGGGACCCGCTTGCGGTAGGTGGCCAGGATGGCGCGGATCCGGATGTCCTCCACCTGGATGTTCATGTTCTGTGGGCGGAAAACAAACGGGAATGGGGCTGGACTGCAGGGCAACGGGTTGGGGAATTCCAGGTGGGATCACAGCCCTGCTGTGGTCGAGTTCTGTGGGCGGAAAACAAACGGGAATGGGGCTGGACTGCAGGGCAACGGGTTGGGGAATTCCAGGTGGGATCACAGCCCTGCTGTTGTCGAGTCCTGTGGGCAGAAAATAAATGGGAATGATGCAGGATTGTAGGGAAATGGGCTGTGGGCTTCCAGGTGGGATCACAGCCCGGCTGTGGTCGAGTTCTGTGGGCGGAAAATAAACGGGAAGGGGGCTGGACTGTAGGGAAACGGGTTTGGGAATTCCAGGTGGGATCACAGCCCGGCTGTGGTCGAGTTCTGTGGGCAGAAAATAAACGGGAATGATGCTAGATTGTAGGGAAATGGGTTTTGGAAGTTCCAGGTTGGATCATAGCCCAGCTGTGGTTGAGTTCTGTGAGTGGACAATAAATGGGAATGGGGCTGGATTGTAGGGAAATGGAGTTTGGGAATTCCAGGTGGGATCACAGCCCTGCTGTGGTCGAGTTCTGTGGGCGGAAAATAAACGGGAATGGGGCTGGACTGTAGGGAAACGGGTTTGGGAATTCCAGGTGGGATCACAGCCCAGCTGTGGTCGAGTTCTGTGGGCGGAAAATAAACGGGAATGGGGCTGGACTGTAGGGAAATGGGTTTGGGAATTCCAGGTGGGATCACAGCCCAGCTGTGGTCGAGTTCTGTGGGCAGAAAATAAACGGGAATGATGCAAGATTGTAGGGAAATGGGTTTTGGAAGTTCCAGGTTGGATCATAGCCCAGCTGTGGTTGAGTTCTGTGAGTGGACAATAAATGGGAATGGGGCTGGACTGCAGGGAAACAGGTTTGGGAATTCCAGGTGGGATCACAGCCCTGCTGTGGTTGAGTTGTGTGGGCAGAAAACAAACGGGAATGATGTTGGATTGTAGGGAAACGCGCTTTGGAAGTTCCAGGTGGGATCACAGCCCTGCTGTGCTCAGGTAGGGCAGAAATGATGAAGTGTTGAGGAAGGGACAGGGCAGGGAGGCAGAGGAGTGACAGGACAAGAGGGATTCTGACTTCCAGAGGGCAGGGTTAGATGGGATATGGGGAAAAATTCTTCCCTGGGAGGGGCTGGGATGGAATTCCCAGAGGAGCCGTGGCTGCCCCTGGATCCCTGGAAGTGTCTAAGGCTGGGCTGGAGCAGCCTGGGACAGTGGGAGGTGTCCCTGCCCACGGCAGGGGTGGAATGAGATGATTTTTAAGCTCCTTCCCAACCCAAACCTTTCTGGGATTTTATGAAACAAACCTTTCCACCTTGTGTAAATCCATCCTCTGGAAGAGGATCCTTTTTCTCATTAAAAATAACAAAAAAAGCTCTAATTTATTCTATAAGTAGCCTTATGACAAATCTGCTTTGTCACTCCAATTCCAATTTCACCTTCATTTAATCCCTGCTCCTGTGGAAATAAACCAAGCTCGGCTTTGTTAGGGCCGACCTTAAGCACAGAATCGTTCCGGGAGCTGGGAGCCCTGGCAGGGAAGGATTCAGGGCTTTCATCCAAAGCCATGATTTCATGTGGAATCTGGCATTCCAACGTGCTGACAGCAGCGTTTTTCTCCGGCTCCTCCTCCACAACCTGGGACAGCGAGTGAGTCATGGAAGCCGAATGGATTTCACATCTGGGACCTACGTGAGGGCACAGAGCAGTCCTGGAAGGCTCCGGGGGCAAATCCTGGCTGGAGGGGGCAAATCCTGGCTGGAAAAGATCCCTGAGGGCACAAACCAACCCTGCAGAGCTCCAGGATCAAATCCCGGCTGGAGGGAGCAAATCCTGGCTGGAAAAGATTCCTTGAGGACAAAAACCAACCCTGCAGAGCTCCTAGGACGAATCCTGGCTGGAAAAGATCCTTGAGGGCACAAACCAACCCCACGGAACCCCAGGGGCAAATCCTGGCTGGAAAAGCTCCCTGAGGGCAAAAATAAGCCCTGCAGAGCTTCAGGATCAAATCCTGGCTGGAGGGGGCAAATCCTGGCTGGAAAAGCTCCCTGAGGGCAAAAATAAGCCCTGCAGAGCTTCAGGATCAAATCCTGGCTGGAGGGGGCAAATCCTGGCTGGAAAAGCTCCCTGAGGGCAAAAATAAGCCCTGCAGAGCTTCAGGATCAAATCCTGGCTGGAGGGGGCAAATCCTGGCTGGAAAAGATCCCTGGGGGCACAAACCAGCCCTGCAGAGCTCCAGGGGGAAATCCTGGCTGGAAAAGATCCCTGAGGGCAAAAATGAGCCCTGCAGAGCCTCAGGATCAAATCCTGGAGGGGGATTTGATCCTCCTGGCTGGAGGGGGCAAATTCTGACTGGAAAAGATCCCTGAGGGCACAAACCAACCCTGCAGAGCTCCTGGGATGAATCCTGGCTGGAAAAGATCCTCTGTGGCGAGCGGTTATAAAAGAGCTTCTGAAAAATGTCTAAAATTCCCTTCCAGGAGCCCTTTCCTTGTCAATTATGTGCAAACCCGCGTGGTCCTGCTCGGGGTTACATCAGAACCGAGGAATCCTCGGATTCAGCCACTCGGAAAAGGAAAAATTGCCCGGAGCTTGAAAGGGCCACGGGCCTCTGGTCAGGGCTCGCAGGAGATCAGAGCAGGACCTGCCAGGTCCTGCAAATTCCATTCCCCAGATGCTTTCCCGGTGCTGATGCAACAAACAGAGCCCAGGGAAGGGCACAGGAAGGGGCAGGAAACGAGTCAGGGAAAGGGGCGAGGAATGGGCAAGGAAGGGAACGGGGAGAGGGGCGAGGAATGGGCAAGGAAGGTTATGGGGAGGGGGCGAGGAAGGGAACGGGGAAAGAGGCAAGGAATGAACAGGGAGAGGGGCAGGGAAAGGGGCAAGGAATGGGCAAGGAATGGAATGGGGAAAGGGGTGAGAAACGGGGAAAGGGGTGAGGAAGNAGGAAGGGACAGGGAGAGGGGCAGGGAAAGGGGCGAGGAATGGGCAAGGAAGGGAATGGGGAAAGGGGCGAGGAATGGAACAGAGAAAGGGATGAGGAAGGGAACGGGGATTGGGGCGAGGAACAGAACAGGGAAAGGGGCAAGGAATGGGCAAGGAATGGAATGGGGAAAGGGGCGAGAAACGGGGAAAGGGGGGAGGAAGGGAACGGGGAGAGGGGCGAGGAATGGAATAGGAAGGGAATGGGGAAAGGGGCGAGAAACAGGGAAAGGGGAGAGGGGCAAGGAAGGGAATGGGGAGAGGGGTGAGGAAGGGAATAGGGAAAGGGGCAAGGAATGGAAAAGGGAGGGAACAGGGAGAGGGGCGAGGAATGGGGCAGGGAGTGGGGCGAGGAGAGGGGCAAGGAATGGGCAAGGAATGGAATGGGGAAAGGGGCGAGGAATGAACAGGGGAAGGGCGAGGAAGGGAAAAGGGAAAGGGGCAAGGAAGGGAAAAGGGAAAGGGGCAAGGAATGGAAAAGGGAAAGGGGCAAGGAACGTGGCAAGGAAGGGAACGGGGAACAGGAAAAGGGGTGAGGAATGGCACAGGGAAAGGGGCGAGAAACGGGGAAAGGGGAGAGAGGTGAGGAATGGGGAGTGGGGTGAGGAACGGAACAGGGAAAGGGACAAGGAATGGGCAAGGAAGGGAACGGGGAGAGGGGCGAGGAATGGGGAGTGGGGCGAGGAACGGACCAGGGAAAGGGGCAAAGAATGAGCAAGGAAGGGAACGGGGAATGGAAAGAAGGGCGAGGAATGGGTTTGGCCTCTCAGCTCTGCTCCTCTGCCCACACCACCTCACTTAAGGCTTCCCTCCTCCTTCTCCTTATTCCTCCCCCTTTCTGTCTTTGATTTGTCGACATTTACCCCCCCAGTTTTGCAAATTCCCCCTACTACACCCACAGCAAGGACTTTCTCAATTTTACCACCTCTCTTCCTTGCTGCCAAAAGTTTTATTATTTCATATTACTCATTTTTCACGCTTGTAAGCACTTTGTTTATTAAAGAAATAGTTTTTTCCGCTTTTCTCTAAAGAAATTTTTTTCCCCCAGACCAATTAAAAGAAAAAACTGTTTAAGTCTACTTTCCAAAAAAACCCCGTTTAAAAGTTTCCTCCCAAATTTACCCTAAACCAAAACAAATACACCCCTTTCCCCCTCAGCTGTAGGAATTCAATTCTCCAAAATCTGAGCTAGAGCATCCCTCAACCCCTGGAAAACGGGATTTATCCAACAGTGCTACTCACATGAGCTTCACAGGCTGGGCTCCAGTTTCAAAACCTCTTGTAGCCCTCAAGGATTAAAAATAACCCCGGTGATACCCCAATTTGTTACATCTGAGGCAATTTCAGGTGTTCCAAGGGTCTGATGTCAGAGGGGATTTGAAACCTCTCCGGCAGAGCCTGAGAAATCCATTTGCAGCTCCAAGTTTCTCCTGAGCTTGGCAGCCTCTCCCGAAATCTTGCAGAGTTTTTGAGTACGTGCTGTCAGGAAGGTCTCAGGGCATTCCAGGCCTCCCTTTCCAAACCCTGCAGCTCGCTTTTCCCTGCTGCAATTCGGGAAGTGTTTCCAGATTTTGCCTTGATGGGGAAATTGTGTTTACCCAGGGCTGTCAGAGGGAACCTTGTTCCCTTTGCTTCCCCTCCCCTGCCTCGTTTTCTTCACCAGGGAAAAAAAAAAAGTAATCGAAGCCTTAAATCCACTTGGAAGCAGCTCTGGGTGCTGAAGATCTCCAAGTGTTTTTAATAAAAGCCTTTTAAAGGGATTAACCCCAAGGCCAGGGAGCCAAGACTTCGAACTGCAGAAGGAAAAGCACCTGGGAAAAGATGGGAAACAGGAGGGAATTTGCACTGGCAGCTGGGCAAGTGGGAGAGGGAGTTTTCCCTCTGTGCCTGTGGGATTTATCCATCCTGTAGGAAGCCCTGAGGAGATCTGAGACCCGCAGTGAGGTGAGGATCAGCCCCGTTTCACAATAAAGTCACAGAAATGGGAAATTTTCCTTCTAGGCCCGGCACCAGCAACGTGCTGCAGCCCACACGTGGTTTTTGCTGGACAGCCCCGTCCCTTTTCCTTGGATTTCGACCTGCTGGAGGCCACAGCCGGTCCTTGGGATGAGTTCACACCCAGGGATGCTGCTCCAGGCGCTGTGGGTTGTGAGGAAGCTGCTCCACAGCTCCAGGCCCCGGCCGTTCCAGATGCTGAACATCTGCCTGCTGCTTCCCAGGCTCAGCGTTCCCACCTTCCACCTCGTCCTCATCAGGAAACATCCCTGTGCTCGCTGCTGGGCCATCCCAGGGAATGTCAGCCAGGTGGGAATCCTGGAAAACGCCCAAGGCAAGCAGAGGAGGCGAAGGACTCGGTCGGGTTTGATCTTGGGAGGTTTTCTCCAGCCTGAAGGATTCCTGGGAGGCAGCAGCGATTCCCAAACTCCTTCCGTGCAGGAAGCAGGTTCAGAGAGAGCAAACTGCTTCTCCAAAGGCCAAAAAAACCCCCAGGGAATCCTATCCAGGATCCTCATCGAGAATATTTGGGTTTTCCTCTCCTGAGCCGACAGATTTGGGGTTTCCCTTTTCTTCCCACTCCTCCAGCCAGCCAGGAGCTCTGTTCCCCAAATCCCAACACACCCAGCCTGGCCCTGCCAGCTGCCAGAGGCTGAGGGGACAGCACCGAGCAGGGTAACACGGAACAAAATCCCTTCCCTGCTGCATTCCTGCACCTTCCAGCCATCTCCACCCCCTGCGTTTTCCCAAACCAGAGGGTGGATTTTAATGTCCCAAAGCCCTGGATGGATCTGGGAATGCCTTGCTGGGATTTCTGGTGTCAGAGCAGAGAGGGAGAAGAGCCCACTGAGAAGGAGAAAAGACACAATGATGCAAAAAACTAAAAACCTCTCAAAAAATGGGGAGCTTGGGAATGCCGGGAGGTACTCTGGGATTTGCCTGTTATTTTTGCAATTATTTCTGCAGCTTAACAAATCAAAAGAAGTTGTTCCAGCTGTTTCCAGAAGAGCTCTGAGCACAGCAGGAGTGGGATATCCATGACTCCAGCACTCGAGATCCCTGAATTTCCCACTCCAGGACTCAAAATCCCTGAATTTCCCACTCCAGCACTCGAGATCCCTGAATTTCCCACTCCAGGACTCAAAATCCCTGAATTTCCCACTCCAGCACTCGAGATCCCTGAATTTCCCACTCCAGGACTCAAAATCCCTGAATTTCCCACTCCAGCACTCGAGATCCCTGAATTTCCCACTCCAGGACTCAAAATCCCTGAATTTCCCACTCCAGCACTCGAGATCCCTGAATTTCCCACTCCAGGACTCAAAATCCCTGAATTTCCCACTCCAGCACTCGAGATCCCTGAATTTCCCACTCCAGGACTCAAAATCCCTGAATTTCCCACTCCAGCACTCGAGATCCCTGAATTTCCCACTCCAGGACTCAAAATCCCTGAATTTCCCACTCCAGCACTCGAGATCCCTGAATTTCCCACTCCAGGACTCAAAATCCCTGAATTTCCCACTCCAGCACTCGAGATCCCTGAATTTCCCACTCCAGGACTCAAAATCCCTGAATTTCCCACTCCAGCACTCGAGATCCCTGAATTTCCCACTCCAGGACTCAAAATCCCTGAATTTCCCACTCCAGCACTCGAGATCCCTGAATTTCCCACTCCAGGACTCAAAATCCCTGAATTTCCCACTCCAGCACTCGAAATCCCTGAATTTCCCACTCCAGGACTCAAAATCCCTGAATTTCCCACTCCAGGACTCAAAATCCCTGAATTTCCCACTCCAGGACTCAAAATCCCAGCATTTCCCACTCCAGGACTCAAAATCCCTGAATTTCCCACTCCAGGACTCAAAATCCCTGAATTTCCCACTCCAGCACTCGAGATCCCTGAATTTCCCACTCCAGGACTCAAAATTCCTGAATTTCCCACTTCCAAGCTGGACATTTGGACATTTCTTCCCCCCCTGACTGACTGGGCTGGGTCCTTGTTGTTTTTTTCACAGCAGTGAATAAGAAGCTGTAAATGGAATTTCTTGCTCTTGGATTTGGGAAAACATTCCCGGGGCCAATGTGCCACCTCAGGCTCTGGACAAAGCTCTCCCACCTCATCCCTCTCCCCTGGAGATGCTGACTCAGACATGAAAAGAAATCCTGCTCCAACCTGGGATTCTGTTCAGTGCATCCAACTCTTTTGTCGTAATTTTTTTTTTTTTTTTTGGCCTGTGTTTGCCAAAGAGGATAAAAAAATGAGCAAAGCAGGAAAAAAAAACCCCCCAAAAAAAGAGGCAACGTTTCATTCCTGGAGGGAATTCATGTCCTGATAACTCCAACAGACCACAGTGACATTTTCAGGATCTGTCTGGGAGCAAAATCAACACCAATTCCATCCCCTTTTCCCTCCCAGGGCTGGTTTAGAGCTCTGGAGCTCAGGAAATTTTGTCTGGGAGCAAAACCATCCCCAATCCCGTCCCCTTTTCCCTCCCAGGGCGGGTGTAGAGCAGGGAATTTTGGAATTTTGTCTGGGAGCAAAACCAACCCCAATCCCATCCCCTTTTCCCTCCCAGAGCTGGTTTGGAGCTCAGGGAATTTTTTGATGGAGCAGCTCAAGGGTTTACTCCAGCTCTGAACACAGAGCAAAACCTCAGAGAGGAATTTAAACCACTGCAGAGCTGGGCTTTGTGTTGGAGAATTCAAGAACAAAGGATCAGAATCAGCACACTGAGGGTTCTCCAGGAGAAAGGGCTGCCAGGAGCTTTTTCCCAAAAATTCTTGGGGATTGGAATGGTTTCCTTTGGCTGCAGAGGTTTTGTTACACCGGGGCTGCTCCATAATGCAAATCCAGGCAGAAATGGGTTCTCCTCCAACAGCAGCTGGGCTGATGGTGAAAACAGATTCCGGAGAAAAATCGGGAGCAAACAACACCTAATGGAGAAAGCAGATTCCTGAAATCCCCCTCTCCGTGCTCCACGGACACGTGGAGAGCAATCCCACAACCAGGAAAACTCTGGGATCGAGGGAAAGCTGAGCCCTAACCCTAAGGCATGGCTTGTTCTAGGGAGGCAAAGCTGTGGTGGAGAGGGATTTGGGATAAGGGAGGGAGGGACAGGTTAGGGGGAATGGTTTGAAATAAAAGGAGGCAGGGCTAGGATGGGATATTGGGGTGGAATCATTCCCTGGGAGGGTGGAAAAGGGCTGCGATGGAATTCCCAGCGAAGCTGGGGCTGCCCCTGGATCCCTGGAAGTGCCCAAGGATACATTGGAGCACCTGGGATGGTGGGAGACGTCCCTGGGGATGGGATTGGAGCTCCCTTCCCACCCAAACCATTAGAAGCTAAACCATGGGAGGCAAAGACGTGACGGAGATTTGGGATAAGGGAGGGACAGGATGGGGGGAATGGTTTGAAATAAAAGGAGGCAGGGCTAGGATGGGATATTGGGAAGGATTCATTCCCTGGGAGGGTGGGGAGGNAAAAGGGCTGGGATGGAATTCCCAGAGAAGCTGGGGCTGCCCCTGGATCCCTGGAAGTGCCCAAGGATACATTGGAGCACCCTGGGATGGTGGGAGACGTCCCTGCGGATGGGATTGGAGCTCCCTTCCCACCCAAACCATTCCAGAATTCCACGAGCTCAGCTGGGACCTCCAGCATCCTCCAACACAAATCAGTAAAAAATGAGGGGAAAACGAGTGCAACTCTTCCCCACCGGGCTGCACTTCCCTCTATCCCAACCCTTTCCTTGCCAGCAGCCACATCCAGGGCCCCAGAGCTGCTCCTCTCCGGCGGGGACACAAAAGGCCTGGCAGAGGCTCCGCGCTCCGTTACGAAACCGGGGACTCGCGGCCTCGGCAGCCGGGGCCAGCCCGGGGAAAAGGGTTTGTTTTTGAGCCCTCACAAAAGGATTCCTGGCTCGGAAAAGTTTTCACATCAGCCTCCACCGCTTTTGTTTCCAGCCTCTGAACCAAGCGCTTCCCCACGGCTCCGGATCCGACGGCAAAATCCCACCCGAGTTTGGGAACGTTCCTCAAAATCCCACCCGAGTATTGGAATGTTCTGCAAAATCCCACCTGAGTTTGGGAATGTTCCTCAAAATCCCACCTGAGTTTGGGAACGTTCCTCAAAATCCCACCTGAGTTTGGGAACGTTCCTCAAAATCCCACCCGAGTTTGGGAACGTTCCTCAAAATCCCACCTGAGTCTGGGAACGTTCCTCAAAATCCCACCTGAGTTTGGGAATGTTCCCCAAAATCCCACCTGAGTTTGGGAACGTTCCTCAAAATCCCATCTGAGTTTGGGAATGTTCCCCAAAATCCCACCCGAGTTTGGGAACGTTCCCCAAAATCCCACCTGAGTTTGGGAATATTCCCCTGCACCGTCTGTGCTTTGTGCTGGTGATGCCTGGGATGGGTTTTTTGGGGCCCTCTCCGTGCCCAAACCCGGCTGTTCCCTTTCCCTTTGAAGGGCCCTGAGGACGGCCAGGAATCAATCCAGGATCCCATTCCTGGAAATCCCAGGCTGCAGACGCTGCCCTGGTGCTGAATCGCTCTGGAGTTTGGATTTCTTTGGAGTTTGGATTTCTCTCTGCTCTGTCCTTGGAACTTTTTCATTTCCATTTTCATTCTTCTCCTGCTTTAAGAGCTCCATGATCCACTCGAGCTCCTCTTTCCTTCCCTAAGCCTGACCTATCCCACTGCCCCTTAAATAAAACCCATTTTTATCCTTCTTCACTCCCAACAGAGCTCCAGGATTTCTCACCTTCCAAACATCAGGAATTAAGGCTGAAACCTGAACAAGAAATTGGATTTTTTTCCCCCCACTCCAATCCACAACACAACAAATCTTTCCACAGGGGCTTTGTCCATCATAAATCCTTCACTTCCACTCAAACCTCAGCCACCAGAGGACAATGACTCTTTTTGCTTCACATCCTTGGGAATGGGTGGAATCTGTTTGGGTTTAAACATCTGGAGCGGAGCCTGTGAGTCACCCCAAGGTCCTGGCTGCTAAATAAACACGGGAGGATGGGACAAAGCCAGGGGACAGCGCTGCCCCGGGGACAGGAGCCGGGCTGGGGCTGCACAGAAGGCTGAGGGAGCAGAGTTTGAGCCAGGCTTAGGGGCCAGGAAAAGCTGGGACTTTTCAGGCTGCCAAAAGCCTGGCTGAGCTGGGAAAGGCTCCACGGAGCCCGGGCAGAGGGAGGGGACAGCCCTGGGAAAGGCTGGGGACACCGGGGAGGGGGCAGAGCACGAGCAGGGCGGCTTTGCCACGGGGCAGGCTCAGCTTAGGGCAGGCTTAGCTTAGGGCAGGCTCAGCTTAGGGAGGACACGGCTCAGTCCTGGCAGCCCCAGGGCTGGGGGGATCCTGCTGGGCAAAGCTTTGTCATTCCCCGTGTCCTTTCTGCCTCCGAGTGTTTGGATCAGGCGCTGGAAGCTGGGAAAATTTATTGCCGGGACACGACAAGGTCAGGACCAGAGAATTAATTCAATTAAATCTGTGCAAAAGACCTGCAAGCTCATTAAGCCCAGCCTCTGACCAATCAGCACCTTCTCACCCAGACCACCCCGCTCTGTCCCGAGGAAAGTTCAATATCTGAACAGAAAAATGATCTTTAAAGGCCTTTCCAACCCAAACCCTTCCACAATTCCCTGATCCCAGCACCCTGACCTGCCACAAAGGAGCCACTGAGGCAAATGATCACACTCACTTTGAATTTACAGCACTCAAACACGGTGGGTTACCCCTAAATCAGCTTAATTAACATTTTCCTGAGGTGAGGAGATGCTGGGGGCCCTCCCAGACACAGAAAGCAGCAGGATTTTGCTGCACTTGGGCTTTGGTTCGGAGGAGTAAACATTTACAGCAAAGGGAAACTCAAACCCTGTTGTCACAACAAACAGGCAAATAAAACTTTTCTAATTAAACACTGAGGGCTGCAGGACACGGAGGTGGGGATCTGTGTGACAAATGTGGGGACAGAGATTCCACCGATTTTCCTGGCAAAAAGCTGGAAAAGAGGGAGGTTTACCTGGGGACAAGGCACAAACCACGGCCTTGTGCCCCCTTCCCTCCCTGCACCTCCCAGCTCAGTTTTGCAGAGCCTGGTTGGATGAAAATTCCTGAGCAGGAGCCTTTTCCCACTGGTTAAAAATCTGGGATTCACCAGAATCATGGAATGGTTCATGTTGGAAGGGACCTTGAACCCCATCTCAGTTTTGCAGAGTCTGATCTGACTGAAAGCTCCTGAGCAGGAGCCTTTTCCCACGCATAAAAATCTGGGATTCACCAGAATCATGGAATGGTTCGTGTTGGAATGGACTTTAAAACCCAGCTCATTTTTTCAGAGCCTAGTTGAGTGGAAGCTCCTGAGAAGGACCTGGAAGAACTTCTTCCCACAGGTTAAAAATGTGGGATTAACCAGGATCATGGAATGGTTCGTGTTGGGAGGGACCTTAAACCCCATCTCAGTTTTGCAGACCCTGGTTTGACTGAAATCTCCTGAGCAGGAGCCTTTTCCCACTGGTTAAAAATCTGGGATTCACCAGAATCACGGAATGGTTCGTGTTGGAATGGACTTTAAAACCCAGCTCATTTTTTCAGAGCCTAGTTGGGTGGAAGCTCCTGAGAAGGACCTGGAAGAGCCTTTTCCCACTGGTTAAAAATCTGGGATTAACCAGAATCACGGAATGATTCATGTTGGAAGGGACCTTAAATCCCATCTCAGTTTTGCAGACCCTGGTTTGACTGAAATCTCCTGAGCAGGAGCCTTTTCCCACTGGTTAAAAATCTAGGATTCACCAGAATCACGGAATGGTTCGTGTTGGGAGGGACTTTAAAACCCAGCTCATTTTTTCAGAGCCTGGTTTGACCAAAAGCTCCTGAGCAGGACCTGGAAGAACTTTTCCCCACAGGTTAAAAATCTGGGATTAACCAGGATCACGGAATGGTTCGTGTTGGAAGGAACCTGAAACCCCCTCTCATCCCACCCCTGGGACACCTTCCCCCATTCCAGACTGCTCCAAACCCGAGCCTCAGACACTTCCAGGGATGGCTCAACCCTCTTTGAACCCGGCACAACCGAAGCCTTTGAGGCCCTGGGCTTTGAAGTGAGATTTTTCTGCCTCCCGAGTGCCCAGAGGGGAAATTAAGGCCAGAAATAGCAGCAGGCTCTGGCGTGCTGAGCCAGACCCGTCTGGCCATCGTCTGGCCAAAGCCCTGGGCTGGCCTCAGGTACCAGAGCTATTTGTGAGCCTCCAAAAGCTGCAGAAATTCGATATATTTAGAGCCTGGCCTATTTTGGAGGCGGTGGACAGCAAATATTTTGTTCAGGATGTTTTGGGGCGTGCGTTGAATAAAATCCCTGTGGGGCGTTGATTTAAGGAATGTGTTGAGGTAGGGATCGGGCACTGAGGCCTCGGAACGGCTGGAAAAGCAGCTGCAGGTGGGTCTGGGATGAGTTGGGATGATACAGAGTGGCTGCAGGCGCTGTTGGAAAAGCGGGGATGGCGTTCCCAACTTGGAAAATGCAAAGGGAATTTGGAGTTCAGAGCTCCTGCCACCCAGCAAAGGCTCTGCAGCTCCATCAGCCTCCAAGGAATCCTCCCAAATCCGTGGAAAACAGCCAAAAATGGAATTTTAACAAGGGAGGGATGGAATTCTGGTGTTGCCAGAAGGGTTAACCCCTTCCTGCCTGTCTTATCATGACTCCCACCACTCACCCTGCCCCAAAACTCTTCAGGGTTTGGGTTGGAAAGGCCCTTTAAAGATCATTTTTCTGCTCAAATGTTGAACTTCTCCTCAGGACAGAGTGGATGACGAGGTGCTGATCGGTCAGAGGTTGGGCTTAATGAGCTTGCAGGTCTTTTTCACAGATTTAATTAAATTAATTTAACTAATTCTGTTTTTCTGTGTTCCCGACCTTGTCGTGTCCCGGCAATAAATTTTCCCAGCTTCCAGCGCCTGATCCAGAGGTCGAGCACTGCCCCTTCCCAGCAGGAAAAGGGATGGAAAAGCTCAGGGATGGGAAGAGCTGTGGGCCTGATATTTCTGGGTCTGAGAGGTTTTGGCTTGTTAGCAGTTAACTGAGTTAACTTTCTCCCAAGGAAAACGTCCTCAAGAAAGCTTCTTCTCAAAACAAATCCTGGCAAACAACTCTCCTTTCTCCAAACAATCCTGGCAAACAACTCTCCTTTCTCCAAACAATCTTTCTCCAGGTGGGGTTTTGCTTTTCCAGTTCTCAAAACATTTCAGCTGTTTCTCTGGTTTAACCAATGGATCAGAGAGGTGTCGTTCCTGTTCACCCTCTATCAGAACACCTTATAAAAGCAGTAAAAATTAGGCAATAAAGCCTTTTTTTCTGTGCTCTTTGCCTTCTGACGTATTTGGAGCCTCTCATCCTTTTTTTGTGCCCTACGGTGACATCGAGGTGTGACACA
The DNA here is from genome assembly GCA_013400495.1 of Nicator chloris. NCBI lineage: Eukaryota > Metazoa > Chordata > Aves > Passeriformes > Pycnonotidae > Nicator > Nicator chloris. The sequence goes on from WAAE01001267.1 coordinate 18,914, forward strand.
ACCCTCGAAACACGAGCTGTGATGGGATCTGTCTGAGCACATCCCTGTGGAATGGCCGAGGGATTTATGGCCGTGGAAAAATTTCATCCTTTCCCGCTTATCCGCAGCTTTTCCAAACTGGGAAGCGGAGCTGGGCCGGGGGCCAAGGAAAACAAACTCAGCTCCAGGGTTATCGAGTTGCTTCTGGAGCAGTGGGGGCTCCTTGTGGGGCAGAGCTGAGCCAGCCGGGCCAGATTTGGGCAAAACCTCCCCGTGGGGTGAAATCCCTGCTGGATTTCCATGCCCTGGTTTTCCGTGTTCCCAGCGCTTCCCAGCCCCGGGGAATTTGCACCAAAGGGGCTTTAGGACTTCCTAAATTGTGAGGAAATGCTGGGGGAATTGGGATTGTTCAGAAGTTTTGGGCTGAGCTCACTGTGGCCTTCCAGGGCCTGAAAGGAGCTACAGAAACATGGAGAGGGATTTGGGGCAAGGGATGGAGGGACAGGACATGGGGAGTGGCTTCCCACTGGAAAAGGGGAGATTGGGGTGGGATTTTGGGAAGGAATTCCTGGCTGGGAGGGTGGGGAGGGGCTGGAATTCCCAGAGGAGCTGTGGCTGCCCATGGATCCCTGGAAGTGCCCAAAGCCACCCTCAAGGTGAAGAAACTTTTCCCAATATCCAGCTCAAGCTCCCCTGGCTCAGCTCCAGCCGTTCCCTTGGGTCACAGGCACCAAAATCCTGTTAATCCACAGGCTGTGCACACGAGATCCATTTGGGAGCCACAGCCAGGGTGGGAATGCAGAATCCAACACCCAAGCTCGGTTTAGCTCCTCCAGCCAGGCCGGTTTTAGTAAAGCCTGGTCTGAACAGCAGCTGAAGGACAAACTGACCAATCTCTTCCCCTGGGAATCCCAGGGGGATTGCGCTGGTTTTGCTCTGTCAGGGCAGAAGCTGATGGAGAGCCCTGACCACAGCAGTGCTCAGAGGAAATTCCAGCCCCCTCACCCCTCATTCCAAAGGGAAAACATCACTGGGACAAGCTCTGGGCTCCGGGAGGAACCCAGGAGCTCACAGACCATGATGTTTCCCCTGATGAATGCCAGGAATGACCTGCAGAATTCCCAGGCGTCTTTGGAAAGGGCAAAGACTTCCAAACTTCACAGGAGGATTTGGAACCCCTGGTTCAGGTTTGTGAGCTCCTGGGTCACCCAGGTCCTGGGTTTTGGCTCCAGCTGTGCCCCACTGGCTGCTGAGGGGATAAAGCAAAGATAAGAGAAGGAAAACTGGGAGGGGGAAGGAGCTGGAACATTTGACAGCCGGTTGTGACTGCAAGGAGCTGCCACGATGGCATCCGAAACATTCCAACTGCTCACCTCCAGCCTTAATCCTGCTGCAAGGAAAGCAGCAGGGAAGGAGCCCCTCGGCTCCAGGGGTTTTGTTTTATAGGGAGAGAGGAAAAAGCAGCTGGGTTTTGCAGAATGGAAGCAGCGGTGTGGTGGGAAGGTTCATGAAATTCAGGGGGAAACAGAATCCCGGAATGGTTTGGGTGGGAAAGGAGCTCAGAATCCTTTAGGGAGAAACAGAATCCTGGAATGGTTTGGGTGGGAAAGGAGCTCAGAATCCTTTAGGGAGAAACAGAATCCTGGAATGGTTTGGGTGGGAAAAGCGCTTAAAATCAGCCAGTGCCACCCCTGCCGTGGGCAGGGACAATTCCCAGGGTGCTCCAGGCCGGTTTTGGACATTTCCAGGGATGGGGCAGCCACGGCTTCTCTGGAATTCCATTCCAGCCCCTCCCCAGCTCACAGGGAAGGTTTTTCCCCCCAGATTTCTAATTTTAACCTGCTCTGTCAGTCTGAGGCAGGCAGGGGATGAGCAGGGGGTGCAGGAAATGCAGCACTTCCACCCCACTCAGCGCAGCTCCTTAAAAACAAATCCACTTCTGCCTTTCCCATCCTTTCCTCCTGCTGATGGATCCAGGCTCGTGCTCCGGGAACCGCTTCAGTCTCATGATTCATCTGCACTTTCAGCACCCCCAGAGCAGCAGCCCAGCTCATTCCCAATTATCCCACGTGCTCCCCCTCCTCCAGCCCCGGTGCTGAGCTCATGGAAAAGCAGAGCCCTCCGAAACTTCCATGATTAATTCCTGGGGCAGCCCGGGGTGAGGTGACCTCTGTCTAGACTACAGCAGATTTTCCTCCAGGTGTTTTGAGGACTCTCTGTGGCTTCGGAGGAGCCAAAGCCACCCCCGGCGTTCCACGATCCCGCCTCATTCCCTGGGACACAACGGAGCCATTGATGGAGCAGCTCGGGATGATCCCTGCCCAGCCAGGGGAAGCCAGGTCAGGGCGAGGAAAGGAATTTAATCCCCGGGATCCTGGAGCTGCAGCCCTCCCCTGGAATGCTGAGCTCTGCCTGCTCATCCCATTTCAGCTCCCAAGGATTCATCCCAAGGACAAACACAAGGATTCACCCCTGGGAACCACGCTGGGATGTGCAGCACGTCCTGCATTTTCCCAGGATGCTCAAAAGGAGCTCTGGAAAATCTGGGATGTGCAGCACATCCTGCCTTTTCCCAGGATGCACAAAAGGAGCTCTGGAAAATCTGGGATGTGCAGCACAGCAAATCCTGCATTTTCCCAGGATGCTCAAAAGGAGCTCTGGAAAATCTGGGATGTGCAGCACATCCTGCATTTTCCCAGGATGCTCCAAAGGAGCTCTGGAAAATCTGGGATGTGCAGCACATCCTGCATTTTCCCAGGATGTTCCAAAGGAACTCTGGAAAATCTGGGATGTGCAGCACATCCTGCATTTTCCCAGGAGGCTCAAAAGGAGCTCTGGAAAATCTGGGATGTGCAGCACAGCAAATCCTGTGTTTTCCCTGGATGTTCCAAAGGAGCTCTGGAAAATCTGGGATGTGCAGCACATCCTGCATTTTCCCAGGAGGCTAAAAAGGAGCTCTGGAAAATTTGGGATGTGCAGCACATCCTGCATTTTCCCAGGATGCACAAAAGGAATTCTGGAAAATGCTTATGGGGGAGTCTCTCCATAAATTTTGGCCAAGGGCAGCCAGGGAATCGAGACAGTGAAAAATCCATAAAAAGGGAGGTGCCTGAGGCACCACAAACTCCCCAAGCTGAGGAGCTGAAGGAAAAAAAAAATCCCTTTTTTCCCCTCTGAAGAGCTCATCCCAGCTCATCCAGCCCAGCATTCCCACATTTCTTCATCCTGCAGAAATCCCACTGGGACGTGCCCCGAGCCCTTTGGTTCTGTCATTTCCCCAAATCTCCCCCTCAGCCTCCTGCTGACAGCCCAGAACCTTCCCCACGGCTTCCCTTCCTCACTTCCAGCTCTAATCCCACATCCCACAAACATCCCACAAACATTCCCGGTACTTTTATCGCGGTTTCTCCATCACTGCTTATCCAAACTATGGAAAAATCCGTTTATGTCTTCCCTATAAATCCAGCTGTGGCTGCAGGAATTATTCCACCCCAAATCCAGCCCTTCCCACTGCCCCCGTTATCCCAGAGAGCTCCAAACCGGTCCCAGTGTTCAAAGGGGAGAGAAAACTCAGGGGTTTTGTCCATTGGAACCGAAAAAATCAGGAAGTTCTGGGAGCGCAACACGGATTTTGCCTCTCTAAATTCATCCTTTCAAATTTTCAAACAACGGGTTTCGATTTTGAAAAATTGATTGAGGAACTGTAATAATTCACATAAAATAAAATAAAATAAAATAAAATAAAATAAAATAAAATAAAATAAAATAAAATAAAATAAAATAAAATAAAATAAAATAAAATAAAATATCTCAGACTGCTTCAAATCTGAAATTGGAATTTTCAAATCTGAATTTTCCTCTCCAGCCCAGCCAGGAGCAGTCAAGGGTTTGTTTTAACCCCAGAGATGGGATAAACATGGGATAAATTGATCATGGGAATAAATATGGGATAAATTGATTATGGGAAGAAATATGGAATAAATTGATAATATGGATCAATAGGGGATCAATATGGGATCAACTGATAATGTGAATAAATATGTGGCATAAATATGGAATAAATTGATCATATGGATAAATGTGGGATAAATATGGGATAAATATGGGATATGAATACACTGGGAATAAATGTGGGGAATAAATACAGAATAAATTGATAATATGAATAAATACGAGATAAATATGGGATAAATTGATAATGCTTGTAAAAAATGGGATAAATATGGGAAAAATTGATCATGTGAATAAATGCATGGGATAATATGGGATAAACTGAATGTGAATAAATATGTGGCATAAATATGGAATGAATTGATAATATGGATAAATGTGGGATAAATATGGGATAAACGGATAATGAGAATAAATATATGGCATAAATACAGAATAAATTGATAATATGAATAAATACGAGATAGATATGGGATAAATTGATAATGTTTGTAAAAAAAAAGGGATAAATATGGGATAAACATGGGAAAAATTGATCATGTGAATTAATACATGGAATAATATGGGATAGACTGATAATGTGAACAAATACACGGGATAAAGAAGGGAAAAATTGATCATGTGAATAAAAAATATGGGATAATATGGGATGAATTGATAATGTTAAAAAATACATGGGATAACATGGGATAAACTGATAATGTGGATAAATAGACGGGATAAACAAGGGATAAATTGATCATGTGAATAAAAAAGATGGGATAATATGGGATAAATTGATAATGTTAAAAAATACATGGGATAACATGGGATAAACTGATAATGTGGATAAATATATGGGATAATATGGGATAAACTGATCCTGTGAATAAACACATGGGATAAATTGATAATGTGAATAAATACATGGGATAAACAAGGGAGAAATTGACAATGTTAAAAAATACATGGGATAATACAGGATAAACTGATAATGTGAACAAACACATGAGATAACACGGGATAAACTGATAATGCGAATAAACCCGCGGGATAACCCTGGGACAAACGGACAATTTCCATCCCTCCCAGCCACCGCTGCCCGCGGGACAGTGCGGCTCCTCCTTTTTACCCCGATTACCTCGATCTGATTAATCAGGGAGTTGTCAAACTTGAAGCCAGGGATCCTCTTCTCGCTGCACACCACGCCCACGTCCTCGGTGTGTTTGCAGTCGCTCACGCCCCAGCCGTTGGAGCCGCAGGCGGCCAGGCTGCTCTCCTTGCCCATGCGGCGCACGTTGTCCAGCCAAATTTTCCCTGGAAAAGGAGGAAAACGCAGCTGAGACTCCGAGAGGAGGAATCTGGGCTGGACTCCCTCAATCAGGATTCCAGGGGATTTTTCCGGGAAGCCCAGGAAGTGCCGGTTTGAAAATCAAGGTGAACCAAGCGCCGCCTGAAGCGGCGCACGTTGTCCAGCCAGATTTTCCCTGGAAAAGGAGGAAAACGCAGCTGAGACTCCAAGAGGAGGAATCTGGGCTGGATTCCCTCAATCAGGATTCCAGGGAATTTTTCCTGGAAGCCCAGGAAGTGCCGGTTTGAAAGTCAAGGTGAACCAAGCGCCGCCTGAAGCGGCGCATGTTGTCCAGCCAAATTTTCCCTGGAAAAAGCTGAGATTCCAAGATGAGATTCCAAGAGGAGGAATCTGGGCTGGATTCCTTCAATCAGGATTCCAGGGAAGAGGCTGGGCCTCGCTCTCAGTTGAAAATCAAGGTGAACAAAGTGGCTCCTCAAGCAGCGCACATTGTCCAGCCAAATTTTCCCTGGAAAAAGCTGAGATTCCAAGATGAGATTCCAAGAGGAGGAATCTGGGCTGGATTCCCTCAATCAGGATTCCAGGGAATTTTTCTTGGAAGCCCGGGAAGTGCCAGGTCTCATTCTTGGTTTGAAAATCAAGGTGAACCAAGTGCCACCTCAAGCAGCACACGTTGTCCAGCCAAATTTTCCCNTGGCGCACATTGTCCAGCCAGATTTTCCCTGGAAAAGGAGGAAAACGCAGCTGAGACTCCAAGAGGAGGAATCTGGGCTGGATTCCCTAAATCACTTTTATATAATTTTATTTGATTGATTGATAGGATTATATATATTCATCAGAGACTAAAGATGAATTTTATTATTATTATATTT
>WAAE01001268.1:0-20569 GCA_013400495.1 Nicator chloris
GCACGTGGCGGCGGGGGGCCGGACGGCGGCGGCCCTGCGGCTGCACCGGGCCGCGCTCGCACGGAGCGGCACAGCCTCGCCTGCTGCTGCTCCGGCTGCCTTTGTGCGCTTTGCACACGCCGGACAGTCGCTGGGAAAGTGAGGCAAAGTGTGGTCCCCTGTGTTTCGGGGGCTTCTCCATCGAGTCGCCTCTTTTGGAGAACGCAGCCTCAGATTTACATTTAGGAAAAAAATTAAATAGCACGAACGATTGTCTTGCAGTCTTCAGAAAAATTAAAAATTGGTGGCAGATAAGCGGTGCCTAGTACTGCTGAGTGCGATGCTGATGCAATATGTAGGCATAATCTCAACTCTGCACCTTGTGGCTGCAGGGAGCTGCTGGGATGCTCTGGAAGCAGGTTATTGATAAACTTCGACGGCAAGGAGCCGCGTCGCCCTCTTTGAGCAGCGCTAGTCTTTGTGCAGCAAGGATCCTGACACCGATCTCGGTGATAACCCAGCCAGAGAGCGTGTGATTCGAGCTATTTCCGTTAAGCATGTTGATGTTACAGTAAATGTGACATGTGGGTGTTGATTGAAGGGACATCATTTTCAGGCCTGCTTTGGGCCAACACCCCGAAGAGCAAGTTCGTCCTTTGTGCTCACTCCCCAACTAGGCTGAGCTCTCTCTGGCTATGCCTTCAAGACAGCAGTGACAGTGTGAGGAGAACAGTGCACTTGACTTGCTGCGGCACATTCCTAGGCAGTGTCCTGTACCTGGCCACTGGGAACTGTGTCCCCATGGTGGGCTCTGGGCACCCCTAGCTTGTCCCAGAGAAGGCTGGCCCCTGGGGTAGCCTGTGCCATGTCCCCCAGGTGGGCAGAGGGGTGGGCAGTGACTGTGGCAGGGTGCTGGGGCAGGCAGGGCACCCAGCAGCACCTTTGCAGTGAAGGCACTGACAGCACTCACCTTCACCACCCCATTGCTCATTTGTGCAGAAATCAGCCATGGGGGGGAAGTTTCACATGCAACACTTTGGCCCAACACCAAAACATTTCCTCTGCCTCTGCTTCATTTTGATATTGTAGAACAAGAAAAATACAAAAGAGAATAGGTTGGCAACTTCTAGATCCCTTCTTACCCTGGTTCTGCAAAGCAATAAAAAGACAAGAAAATAAATGATTGCTGTCTGGACCCAGCCTCACCCAAACTCTGTGAACATGCATCCATGGTTCTGTCCTTTAAAGCCTTGGAAATGATTTTTAGCAAAACCGTTTTTTCCACTATAAGTAGGTGAGATTTTGAGACAATTGACAGGCAGAAAGCAGTTAGCATGTACGTTCACTTTTATACTGGGCATGAGAGCATTGTTTGCATGGGGCACATATGCTCTAATGATGTCACCACGCTGGAGCAGGAGTGCGGGTGGCTTTGTGAAAGTGTCTTTATGGAATTAAGAGGTTTGTCCACTATTTTGATGTGGTAGGCAGCCAGAGACCTTGGAGATGCTGCTTAGAGTCCAGTCAGCAAGTGTAACACTTTTTTTTAAGTAAAGGAAATGATTTAGATTGTCCAGTTGCATTAATTTCACAAAGCCATCATATAACAACAGTGTCACTCATGTCCCCAAAGATTGCCTGTCTCCAACTCACTGTGTTCCCTAGGCAGGCAATGCCAAGGCAATCCTCTGTATAGGAATCTCTGGATGCAGGGAAAATACTGGGCACACCTTAACACGCCTGAAAGAACCAGGGCACGAGTCCTAGCTGGAAATAGCTCATTCACTCTTTTTTTACTTTTCCCAGGTAAGCGACATGAGATGTTTTCCCTTCTCCTATTTTGTGTGGCCTAATTTCTTCTTCTTAAAAAATATAAATTAATTTTAAATAAATACTTGTGAAGAAACACCCTCCTACCTCTAAAACCATCTACCAACAACAGCAATAAAACCACAGAGTTAAATTCAAATAATGTGAAGCGACTCATTTTAAACCCACAGACACAAGCAGAGTCAGAACTTTAGATTGAGACTAGCCTAAATTGCCCCACTGGTATTAAAGGGCTCCTTAAACAGCCTAAGATCTTGGTTGTTGTATTAACCAGGCATGACCCGATGCGTTATGGGCTGGACTTGCAGGCTTTTTTCTCTTTCCCTTTGTGGGTTTTAAATCTCTCCTGTAATGTTACTTGAATGTAGGTTTTTAATGGCTTAATTGAGTTGTCAATAGGAAGCCTTTTCTTTCTTGTTTTTTTTTTTATTCCAAGTAAAAAAAAATAAATGCAAATTGACATGGATAAAATGCATTTGAAGATCTATTCAGTATTTTGTTTTTCATTCTTTTATGTCTGTTTTCCATGTTGTGAATAAGAGGATGTAATATAGCTTCTGCATTGTTGAGTGAATAGCTGGTCTCACGATTGATGATTTATTAAGCTCAAATCAGAAATAGAATTGAGTAAAAAAAACATCTTTTGATAGTTTGAAACCCAATTACTACTGATCACGAGGGCTCGGTGTACCAAGAAAAGGAAAAGCTGATTTTTGGTGATGTGATGACTGCCAAAATATGAAGGAATACCAGATGTTATTTTAAAAAAGTGCCATTGCAGAGTCCTTGGAAAGAGAGAGTGAGCGAGTGTAAGTGAATAGGCATATGTGGATTTAACAATATTCAAATGAAGTGTAGAACTGAGAAAAAGAATTTGTAAGAGTTTAGCTGTTCAAACCTCCTTCATGTTTCCACAGACGCCTGGTCAGGACCCTCATCAATTGCAGCAATTTTGCTAGATTTTCTGAAGAGCACAATCTAAATCACAGGCAAAAAAAAATATAAATCCTCACATCAAAAAGACAATAAAGTTGAGATCCGTGCTTTTCTTTTTATTTGTTACATAGATATAAATGCCAAAATTCAGCCTTTGTAATTTAAGACACAGACTTTAATCAAAAGGCTTTACAGGCATGTTAGTGAAACTAGTAACAAGCATTTTTTGCTTGTGCCATCTTTTATTCTTATGACCCTTGGTTCAGTTCCTGTTTTCATGTTGTCTTTTCCAGCTCTTTGTCCCATCTCTTGCTTGTGTATCTTTGTGCCTGTGTGTGCCTCTCTGTACAGATTTTTAAAATATTTTGACACGCTCTTCCCCCTTAATAGGAATTCTGGCTACAAATTACGTGCACATTTCTAAAAGACTCTTTTCAAAGTCCTTTTCTTTTGGCTCTAAAATGATGTATATATAATTGGTAATTAAAGGTGCAAGCTCTCTTCAATATAAACAATATTGCTCAATGTTAGATCATTAAAGGGAACTGCAGCACTAAATAATTACCTTTTGCATTGTGACACACTGTTTGCAGGTATCCACTCTCTTCCCAGCAGTGCCTTTTCGGCACGGGGTTATAGTCACATTTTCACTAAAGCAAGGAAAGATCTTTTCATTATATGAATTGGTGAATTAATTGCTTAGTATTGTCTTCAAACTCCTTTTAAACTTAGATTAAGGGGAAAAAGGTAATTAATGATTTTCAGAATGAGTGAGTTGGGAAACATTCTCGTGCCCATTGTTGGCTCCAGCAGGATGGTCCATGCTTGGGCACTTCTCTGGGGTCCCTGTCCTTTTCTGCTGTCGCTGGTGCTGCTGCTGCTGCTCTCTGCTCTGCTGTTAGGGAGCTCTGATGCAACTTGTAATACAGCTGGTAGATATGCTGATCAGTTATTTATTCTGGAAGGCAAATGGGAGCAATTCTTTTTCTACACTACCTTTTTTCAAGGCTTAACCATTTTTGTTGCCAGGCAATGCATTCCACCTTCTACCTCTGGCCCCTTTTCTAGATGTTTCTTGTTTTTTTTTTTTTTTTTTTTTTTTTTTTTNTTTTTTTTTTTTTTTTTTTTTTTTGCAATTGCTGAAGAGGGGGACAAAAATCCTTTTGTTTTCAGAACGGAGAAGGGTCCAAGTCTGAATTATAACATCTGTCTATCACAGTCTTACTTCTTTGAGATATTTGCATTACTTACTTTCCCCAGGAAATCCATGAGGAAACTGCTCGGGCTAATAGGGAACATTTTTCCTCCTATCCCTTTAATCCTGATTCGATTAGAGGTCTCAGTCACTCATTTACATACTGTTAGTTCCTCTGTTTCGTTCAGCCCAAATCCTATAGTCTTGCAGAGGCAAACCAGCCTTAGGCAAAAGTCAGTGGAAATTTTGCCTGAGTGAAGTCCAAGGTTTGTATCATTTGGCAGTTACATGGCAGAACAAGAGAAAACAAACCAAAAAACATGTTCTGCCCCAGAAATGGATTGTGATCCACAATTATTTTGTAGTGTAAAAATTATCTTCTAAATACTGATTAAAAAATTACTTTTATTAATTTATTAATTGTGAAATGAGAAGTTACATTTTTCCTAGAAACGGATTCAGGTCACTCAGAAATTCTTTCCCAGTCTTGGGGGGTAAAGGTACGAAATTCAACAGGTCTGTAGACAAGATTAAAAAAAACCAAACAAACAACCCAGTATTTATTAGCCTGTATAGCAATGGCAGGGTTTTCTGGCCTTGGAAAAATAGAGTGGAATATTTCAGGCTCAGCCAATATTCCAGTATGTTAAATAAGTGCCTCGTTCCCTTTCCCACTTTTGAAACCCCTTAACTGCTCATGAGACCATACCCTGCTTATGCTAGTCTTGCAAGTAGTTTTTTGTAATTTCTTCTAATGAGTGGTCATTTAATCTTGCCGGTAACTCTGTAATGGGACAAGGTGGTACTAATTTTGTATGTCACAGGGAGCCTGGTCCTGCTAGTTTGGTGCATAAAAGCTTTCCCCTTGTCTCTGAAAAAGAAGGAAAGAACTTGGGTGCATAAGCTTTGCTGGATGGGGCCTTGGCCAGATGGCTGGGAGACGCGGAGGGAATGAGAAGGTGGGATAAAAAGAGAGGAACTATTTCAGAATGTGACTCGGGGCTCGAACGCTTGCAAAATGGCTCTTTGCTGATATCCTTGCAGTGCTGGCAGCAGTGGGAAGGAGCTGTCAAGAAAGCTATGCCAGGTCAGCCTTTCCATTTTGTTTCAGGCAGGCTGGGTTGCAAAATATATTGAAATCATTCTGGGAGAGCGGAAAAGCTGAAAAATAAAAGAAAGATCTAATCAGGCTTGGCTCCTTTGAGGGGGGTGGGGGGAGGCTGGGCCTCTGCTGATGCATCCTTCAGAGTCTGTGAACACTCAAAGCAATCTCTTTCTCTTTTCCCCTTGTCCCTTTCCTCCCTCTTTCTCCTTGTCCATGCAAAGCAGAGGCTGACCATGTGGAACCGGCACTGGCCGACGAGGACGAGAGCCTGGCAATAGCAGACCCAGGCGGCATCAGCATCGCCGCAGGCGGGACAGACCCCGACTTGCTAACATGTGGACAGTGTCAGATGAACTTCCCGCTGGGAGACATCTTGGTTTTTATAGAGCACAAGAGAAAACAGTGCAATGGCACTGGTGGTGTCTGCTATGAAAAGAGCATGGATAAGAGCAGCCCTCCCCCCTCCTCACGCGCCGAGCTCAGGAAAGTGTCAGAGCCAGTGGAAATCGGGATCCAAGTCACACCCGATGAAGAAGACCGTCTTCTCACGCCTACAAAAGGAATTTGCCCCAAGCAGGAGAACATTGCAGGTACAGCACGTTTTACACTCAATCAACTTGCCTAGGTAATCTTTTAACTAGAGTCCTCTAGCAAGTGCCATGAAACAGGCTTCAGCAACATGTCTTTATAGGAGCCGTCCATCTGAAGGATCCTCATGGCTCTGCAGGGCTGTCCATGCCCTGTTTAATTCATTGTAGCTGAATGTGCAGGGCCAGCTGCTGGAGAAAGGGGCCTCTCAGGCAGCTGGGAGAGCTAAAGGGGAGTGTGAACATCTGGGAAAAAGAAAGTTGGGGTCAGAAAACATTTCAGGAGCATCCTTAAGCAAGTAGCAGTGGAAGAAAGATAGGGGACTTTGGTGAGGTGCTCAGTCCAGTCCTGTTCCAGATACCCTCTGTCACATGCAGACTCACTGGGAAGGACTGCATCCTGACACTAGTGATGTCAGTGGAACAATCTTCTTCCCACTGACTGGTAGCGGGAAGAAGATATTTTTGTGAGGGCTAAAGCAGGATTTCGTTAAGTTTTTCATTTTTCCTTCCCTGGGGTAGATGTCAGCTTCCTGGCTCGCACTGCAGCCTGTGCTGCCTGTCCTGGGTCTCCTTAGATGGCTTGGGTTGGGTGGGCAACAGCTCCACTCTCATGCACACCCCAAATAAATCTTCTGAATGAGGATACCAGAGCACACGCTGGCCTGGGTGAGCAAATTGCAGCCATTTCTTTTTCTACAACTCTCATATGTGGTGAAGTTAACGTTCATTCAGTGGACCTCCCCCACTCAGAGGTGGGCAGGCAGGTGGTGATTATTCACCTAGGTGAGGTGGTATGCTGTGGTTCCTGCAGAGTGCCTGGCATGGGGTTGCTTCCATCAAGCAGGGTGTTTTTCCCCTCTGCAGTGGTGAAAGGATGATTCTCCTCCCTGCTAGTGAGTGGGGGTTTTATGTTACACAGCAGGATCTCCCCTCAAACAGGCCTTTTTTGTTCAAACCAACTGCATCCCATACAGAAGACCGGTGACAATTTGTCTTTGCTGCCACTATCCTGATTTCTCTAGGAATTGTCCTATGGGATTAGATCTGACAGTCCAGGATCCCGCCTGTGGTAGAGATGCTCCCATGAGGGGATCCCCAGAAGACTGGTGAGAGGCTCCTATCTTTACAGTTGAAGCTTAAGAGGCTTCGGCTTTTAGTGTTGGAGGTCTCTGAGCCAGTTCCCAGCATCTCTCACAGATTTGGGCATCACATCAGTGAGGGTGTGGGCTTTAAAATGCTGCAGTCTTCAGACTGCCTCTCTTTTAGGACAGGGCATACAAAGCTCATTGACTACACTGTTTTTTTCTAGGAATATTATTTTTGGGTGCTGCCACCACCTTGACATGGGGCAGCTGGTAGCTTTGGGAGCATTAGCTCTGTCAGGCCTGTGCTGCAGCACTGTAAGCAAACCTACCGTAAGACCTGACCCCATCTTTTACTCATCCTTTTCCAGCTTTCCTCATCCTTTTGCAGTAGTGAATACACTTCTTGGTAGAGATGACCACATCATGGTGTAGCAGATTTGAGGGCTAGATTTCCTTTCCATTTGGTAGGAGCAGGACAGAAGTATTCAGGACTTTCCCTAGTCTGCTGAAGGCTGCCTGAGTGGTGCTGAGCGCTCCCACTAGCTGCTGATCTCTGTGCACGCTGATGGTGCTCAGCCCCTTGCAGAGGGTGTGCAGTGCTTAGTAAGGTTGATTTAGGAGAGCTCTGCTGCAGTTGCAGTCCAGAGCTCATCTCTTACTAATCTCAAGTTCAATGCCCAAGTTCAGTCCATAGTACCTCAATGGCTACAACCAGAGCAGAGGGTGCTTCCCATCCCAGCTTCTGGAGGTCAGCAACAACATAACATAAGCTTTTGCTATGCAGAAAATCTGCTGGGGTAGGAGGTCATGAAGGAGATGTTCACATGTGGAAAAGACATAAAAAAAATTAAAAGCCAATCTGGAGCACCTAATCTTTTTCAGACTAAACTGAATATCAAATAAAAAATATGTAGGAAAGATTTTGAATTTTGAAAAAGAAAAAGGTTTATCATTTGATTGGCATTTTCTCAGCAGTGCATGGAGATAGGGGCATCCACTAAACAGTGCTGTAATAATACTTTCTCAATTAGGAGCCCAGCTCGGAGATAAAAAGGTGCAGTGTCCTTCCATATTTTTTTTAATAGCAGCGGATAGTTTTCAATAGTAGGATAAAAGCCTCACATTACAGCCATGGAGGGTAGCCATGAAAAACCCACAGAAGTCATTCACTGGAAAGGCTTTAGTGGGATATACCAAACCCCTTATTTATATTTCAATAGAAAGGCTTTCTGCATTAGCCAAGAAAATCAGAATCTGCATTTAACATTAAAGGTATTTCCCAGTGAGCGGCTGTAGAGCATTGTTGTTAGATTTGTTAAAAAAAGAGACTAAATACGATTTCATAAAAGGGAAACTTAATCTCTAAGGCAGCTTTCTCCTACCCTGCCACCCCCTCCCTTTATTTTTTTTTTTGTAATAATGCAACAGCCTACAGTATTTTTACTTTATACGTGACGAAAGATATTCTTAGCCTTTCTGTACTGCGACAGGAAGAATGAATTTCTTTATTCCACCAAGAAATATGTAAAATAATCCCTTAGAAGTATGGGGAGATATGTTTGTTCAAAGCATTTAAAATGTTATTTTAATCAAAGGCACAAAACACTCTACATGCTGTGTCAGCTAGAGGAGACCATTACATTTTAACAGCAAATCATGTTCTTTTTCCCCCTTCTAGCCAGCCCCCCCTTTGAAACTAACTTTTTTTTTTTATTAAATAAAAAAGCGAAAAAGATTAAAGAATTAAAAAAAAAAAACTTCAGTGGCTCAAATGTATAAAGTAATTTAATATGGTGGAAGCATTAATTATTTTAGCTTAATTGAATTCTGAGGACTGCAGTAGTTGCATTTTTGTAGACAAGCTCTGTTTATTATTTCTTTGTGTAGATTAACAGTAAAGGAAACATAGATAACTTTCAGTTATTTATTGTAAAATAAACGTGTCAATTCATGTGTAAAGCAAGCTGTTCATAGATAATTGAGTCTTTATATTTGAAGAGGGAAACCAGAAATCACCCACTCGCCACTCTGGCTCCCTGAAATATGCTGCCACCACTGCTGTCCTCGAAGAGGTTTCAGCTCCTCTCCTTGATCTTGTGTTATTTTTGTAGACCTTCTTATTTGGTCAGAATGATTTGTACAGCCTTCTGTGGTGTGACTAAGCCACCAAACCCTACAGCTTCCCATGGCTGAATGCTCTGAGGGTATGTCAAGTGCTGAGCTTGGCTCTGCCATTGTACCTCTTGTAGCTCTGGGTGTGAGGATATTGGGATGCTGAAACCGCGCTGAGTATTCATCCTAGCACAGGTTGCTCCTGAGGTCTTTCTTCCTCTCTTTCTTTTTGTCTGTTTTTGACTTTCTTGGTAGCTCTTCTTGTCCTAGTCACTGAATGATTCTTGACCACACAATAGACCTTGTGCTGCTTTGGGGGACACGTTGAGGCAGAACTCAGGAGTCCACGAGAATTTTTATGTATGCAACACAAATCTATGACAGACATTTCTATATTCCAGTGCAGACAAAGGCAACTTTGTCTCTGCAATCAGCTTTTAAAGATCTTTTGATAATGAAATTTGTCATCTTTACCTGACCGGTAACTTGCAAATCCAAGTTTTGAAGGTGTTTTCATTTAGTTACTGCTGTCCATAAGATGTGTGGTAGCACGCTAGTTGGCACTGGAAGGACGTGACTTGCTTAGGAGCAGTCTGCCCTGTGAAGGGTTTTTTTTTCTTTTTTTCAAATTGGCTGACCTGTTTGAAAATCAGTTCTGCCTCTTGTGCAGAGGGTGTGATAGTATCGAAGAGATGTAACAGATTGTTGCACAGCAAAACATAACCAGGCCAATGAGTTGGCAAGCAGTTATTGGTCACTGCTTCTTTTATTTCATTCGCGGCAGGTATTTTGGAAAAAAATAGACCACGGTTGTATTTTATACATATTTATACAATTTTTATACAATAAAAAATACATTTTATACATTTTATACAATATTTATGTATTGTATATATTGTATCTTTCATCTTTATCAGATCTTGGGCATAACCAAGTGACCTGTCCTGGCTGAAGAATGACCTGGGAAGGTGCTCCCACTGTTGTTTGACTGATGGTATCTCATCTCCTCCCTGTGGCCCTGCGGTCTGTTTGTTAGCAGGATTCCCTGAAACTGCCCAGGTTAAAAAAAAAGTACCAGTCAACTTGATTTTAATTCTGGGTGGTTTCATAGAACCCCAGCAAAGAGGAGGGAGTCTCTGTGGGGCAAGCACCACTTGGACAAGACCTTCTCCAGATTCACTGGCAGGTCTGCACCTTCAGGCCAGCAGACCCTCACAAACATATAACTGCAGCAGCAGCAGCAAAGGTTCCTTAAGATGGTGAGCTAATTTTTGCAAAGATAGTGCTAGGAAAGGGAGTTGATTGGAATTCCTCATTTATCCTGTCCCAGCCACCAGTGCTGGGCTCCATACATTGTACTAGATATACATCATGAAAAAAGGCTCCCTGTCAGAGGCAGGATTTAACTGCAACCCCTGCTCCATGAATGTTCATTTCAGGCTTTTGAATGGTAAAACTGCCAGTGAGAGAAACTAAATAACTCGCATGTGCTGGAAGCCAGAGATAAACACCACTGCAGGTTGCCATGAAATGGGCTATTTGATATATTTAGAATTGTTATTTTTCTCCAAATTAAGATTAGTTAAATCCATGTGTGTTGTGTGAGTGACTGTTAACTCAATGGCATGGATTATCCTTTTTTCAAATCATGACAGCTAATTATTATTGCTGTCTACCCTGAGACATTCACTTACAATGTACCATTATGGACCCGTGCACCCATATTAACTGCAGGACTCAGACAGCCGTCGTGATGCCGTCACACGTGAGGGGAGGGGGACGCCAGCTGAAACAACCCAAGGACTGGGATGGCGACATCAAGCAGGTTGGGAAGAGGTGTTCTGAAGCTGAGCTGGCACAGGGTTTGGCGGCTGTCCCCTTCCCAAGGCTGTCATGGCACCAGGTGCTGCTATCTGAACCTCCCTGGGGTAATGGGTCTTGAAGGAGTGACTTGTATAAGCGAGGCCAGGAGAAAACAGTATGTGAAGAAAGAGAGGCTTCTAGAAGTATGTGGTGACAGTGCCTGAGAAACTCAGCTGCAATCCGTTTCATGAGGCTTTTCCAGGCTTGTTTCTTCCCTCAAATCTGCTAGTGTTTTCCTGAGTGCAGAGGAGTTACCTGGTCACCTCCTCCTACTCCTTTGCTGCTTCAGCAGGTATTTAGCAACACGTTTTGCTAATTGGTGTTGCTGAACAGTAAGGGGAGGACACATGACACAAGGAAGGTGTCAACTGACAGTGCCCTGAGAGTGGGTTAACGAGCAAGCTTCCTGCCCCTGGGACCTCGTTGAGGTTCTTGCTGGGGTGTGGAGAAAAAAAAAACAAGCATGGTGATCTCACCCAGAGCCCTGCTTGCACCCAGGGATGCGGGTGGAGGGCGTGCTTGGGGAGCTTGGCTCTCCTCTGGGGACAGGGCACCCCCCAGCCCATAGGAGCAGCCTGCAGTGGCAGCTGCCCTCCCCTGGTTTGCTGAGACTTCAAGCTTGAACAAGGGCTGCTGAAATGTTGATGGCTTAAAGTTTTAAGGCTGCTAGTGGAGGACAAGGAACATGACTGTGCTCCTGTGGGAGATCCTGAGAGAGGGCAGTGTGGAGGGTGCCTGCCAGCATGCCACCCCCAGGGCTGCAGCCACAGGGCAACGGTTCCAGTGTCTCACCAAGGCAGCAGCATGGACCCTGCTAACCCTGGCAAGAGTTAAAGGTGAGAAACCTGCCAGTTACAAAACCCTTCCTTCCCCTTGCCTGAACTCCACCACACCCTGGGGCCCCACTCCAGCACTCTCTGCTCAGACCCAGCCCAAGGCCACCAACCACCCTCTCCCTGTTGCCACCTCAGCTTGTCCCTGTTGTGTCCTGCCCAGGGTCCGACCCTGCCAAGCACTAAAGCTTTCCCGGCATCTGTCAGTAAAGAGTGAAATTAATCACACCGAGTTTTAAAAACAGATTAAAAAAAATGCTGAGCATATTATGCTCTTGATTCTCCCTGCTGGTCTTAGCTTTTTAATTCTTCTCACCACCCAGTTTTTCAAAGTTATCTTCCGTGCCCTGTATGTGGTTAGCAGGATTCCCACAAGGCTGCAGAAGTGGTGGGGGTCCACTGTGCCCCTGTTTCACATGAGGTAATTCCCCTGAAACCAGCAGGACCATGCTGGATTGACCGGTTGGCACAAGTGGGCACCCACCCCTGAGAGCATGGTGTGCCGTACTGAGAAACAGGAGCTTCCTGCTGTTATTTTCTCCCTCTCTAATCTCTCCTAGTTATAGTCATCTTCAGTTTTATGTGTGACAATGCCAGGTAAAACCTTTTCGACAGAAGTGCCATTTTGCAGGCTGATGGGAGGGGATTTGAGAAGGTCAATCAGTACACACAGCCAGAGTCTTCTTGCTCTGGGGTGAATGCATGTGAGGAGTCACTCTTTAAGAGCAAAACTTGCTTGTTCGTACCACGTCACCGCTGCTGTTAGCCTCTTTTAATTCAATGAAAGAACTCTGACCTTACCCAGAGTTAGAACCCACCAAAAATCTCACCCAACAAAGTGACTTTTTGCCTTTATTTAATTCCTTTTGTGAAATTACTTGGGCCATGTGTCCAGAAACCGTATGCATATCTGGTTAATATTATCCATGGAAAGATTGGTAATTTTTATGGGCAACAGTAATGGTGAATGGTGAAAAGGCACTGTTCAGCCAGCCATTACTCATTTTTCTTGACAACTTTGTGAGCAACTTTTAAGAGGAAAGTAAAAGTAGTGCCCAGACAGCTTATGGACTTCTTTGTCATTTGTGTGGATTCGGCAAATAGCAATATGCTTGTGCTTGGTGGAGTGTTGACTGCAAGAAAGAATTTGTATGTGTTTGGAGGGGAATTTTGGATTGGGATGTAGTTGAAGGAAAGCCGGGTGTGTGGCAGTACTATAAAAGAAAAAAGCTGTCTCCAACGATATTCTTCTCCAACGGTGGATAAATACATAAAGGCACAGAAATGGTTCCTTTGCTTGAGCAGGACAGAAGTGTTGCTATAGCATGAGGTTGCCTCCCTTCGTGTGTTTTCCATAGATTGTTTTTCTTTCTCAGCCAATGTTTGAACTGTGCTGCCTCTACACACAGTGACCAAATCAGCTGTGACATAAAGGTTGAACCTTTCTAGGTTTTTACTGAGATTGGAACATTTTTCTATCATAACGGGAGAAAAAAACCCCTGTGAAGTAATCATACTTTTTGTACAAGAAAGGCTTGGATTTCTATGTCATGTCACATAACTTCAAAGGGCATAGATTTGGGGCTGACTTTCAGCATTGGCTTCGGTGGCCGAGTGGGAAGATGGGAGCCCGGAGGGTAAGAAATAGAAGAGAGAGGCCAGGTATAGAAATAAAACCATGTTTCTCAGCAGAAAATCCTAGAAGCCAGGAGAAACTGGGTAACTCTTGTCTTGGGAGATGTGTGTGCTCTCTCCAACGAGAACACCGTTTTTCTGCATGGTTTCTTTTCCCCATTCCCTCCTACCCTCCAAACGGTAATTGGTGGGCCGTGCAGTAGAAATGTTATTTGAAAAAAAAAACCAGAAGAAGAAGAAAAACTGGGTGGGTGGGGTATCTAGGGATTTGGTGTCTAAGCTCAGGAGTTAAGCCGGAAATCCCAGAGATGTAATGAAAACAAAACGGACTTTTCACTCGCGCTGTGGCATTCTGGCAGTGAGAACGCTTTCGTGAGCCAATGTTTTCATTGTAGGTTTTCTCGAGAGAAGTAGTGGAAATGAATCGTTAACCCCTTAACAGGAATGAATGTGGTTGCCGGTTGCCGTAGTGAGGAGAGGAGAGCCGTCTTGGCTCCTGGTTGCTGTGTTGCAGAGCTCGGGGGTGTGTGTATGTTTGTGTGTAGTGGGGAAGGTGGGGTAGATACTGCTTGTAAGGAGTTTAATAATGTTAATGGCAGATGTGAAGTGGTTACTTAGTGGTTGTTGTTTTTTTCTCTTTGCATGTACGCCTTTGCAGAAAGATTCGAGCGTGATTAGCACAAACCACTGTTAAGACCAACAGCTCTTAAACTCGCTGCTTCTTCTGGCGTTTGGTAGCATATTTCTTGAGCGAGAAAAGGGGGACACTACTCACTGGTCCCTCAGCAGAGTCATAAAAGCTGCAGATGGAAAAGACCTACCAAGTAGCAGATCCCAGTTTTCTTGGAAAGTGGAAGCACAGGATGTGTGTCTGTAGCAGGCATGCTACGTATATAGCTTTAAATGTCCAGCAGTCCTGGATGGTGTGCAGCCTCACAGGATTCAGCCCCTTCTTTAAAATTAAGGGAGTTTGGAGAGGAAGGGAGCTGGGACTGATTAATCTAATTTACCTTAACAGCCACTTTTGGTGACAAGATTTTGTATACTCGTCCTCCATGCTGTGATTAAGCTGCATCTTATTTCACTATTTTATTTCACCTTTTGATCACTGCTGGCACTTACCCTATTTCTCTCTCCATTCTCTCGTTAGGGTATTTTATTTGCATGTATTCTCGCAAGCGGTACAGAGCATCAACCCCTTTGCTCTAGTTAAAGAGCATCTCATCTACCCTTTAGCATCTTGGAAGAGCAATTAAAATCATTATAGACCTTCTTCCAGCTGCCCTAGATCCTCCAGTCCAGCCCTTGCATGCAGGTTGTGGGACTCTCGGTGCTGTGCAGGCTTTGGATGTAATTGCAGAGCTGCTGCAAAGGCTGTGTCTCTGCAGCTGACCTTGCTCAGCGCATCTGGCCTCTGAATAGATGTTTGCTTTCTTTCTTCCCACTTTGACAGCTCCCCCCCTCTGCACTCCAGCCCCTCACTCTGTTCCAGCCAGCTCCTTGTCTGCTCATGCTGGGAAAGCACGGCAGCAGCAAGGTATTTGTGATTGAAACTGCCTTGGCAGTGAGGAGAGCTTGAGGAAAGCGTCGGTTCTCCTGCACAACCCAGTTTGAAGAGGGGAAAAATAAGAAAGGAAAGAGATGCTGTTGAATAAATGATGGTTCTACATGTTTTTTATACCACACTGCTTTTGTAATGGTCATTTAAACAAGGTAGAGTGGTGGGGGAGGAGAGAACAAGATGAGACAGCAGACAAGGATTAAACAGCCCTCTTCCTCTTTTAAGACATTTATTATTTTCAGAGTCAAACCTGTAGTCAGCTAATGTAACTGTAAAAGTCTCCTTTGAATTATTGTGGAGGTGCTCTGAAGTCTGCTATTAGAGCTGATGTATTTGTGTGCAGGCAAAGTCCAGATTTGAATTTAGCACCTACTTGTTTTATTTGCCTTATTAAACCAACTTCTGGTTCATTTTTTTCCTTTCAAAACCCACTTTTTGTTTCCCATTTTCTACACTGCCCTATTACTGGCTTATAAAAAGAGTTAGAAACTGAAGGGAAGTTTCCTGAGCAAGCAGGAATTTTTTTTTTTTCCCCCTATGTCTTGGCCTGGAGCCAACCTGTCTTTCAACAAGTAGAGAGCCATTCCAAGTTGAAATTTATAGAGCAGAGACCAGGTTCAAGGGCTGAAGCCCGCCAACAGCTCCAGTCTCTTTGTTACTGATTAATTCTGCAAGCGGTTCAGCTGGTTTGCTCACTTCTGCCCGCTCTTCACAGCACCGAAGCGCTTCTGAGCCGGCTGCTGCTGCTTCGCCCTCCCCTGCTTTTCAGCAGGACTTTATCCCTCATTGCAGAGCATCCCCCCCAAATGCATTTTAACCCCATGCAGTTCAAGCTGCATTGAGTTGACTTTATGGCAAAAATTACAAAACATAGTTTCCCTCTTTTGTCCACTTCTTTCCCTCCTTTTTTAAATATTTTTTTTTGCTTCTTCTTCTTTTTTTTATTTTTTTTTTCCCTACAGCTGATTTTAAATGTCGGGAGCTTCCCATTTCACTTCAGCTCATATTAGTGATTTCTTCTTGGCATCGGCTGGAACCCAAGTTCCCAGGTTTTAATTAGTTCACTCAAATGCACACAGTGGAGCAAAATAGTTTCTTTCAGCTTTACCTGCAAAGGATGTTTCCTGTCTCTGTGAGGGGGCTTTCCTCGCGGAGGGATTTGAAAGGCAGAAACTTTCAAGTGGTCTCAATATGGGGCCCCACAGGGGCGAGTGTGGGAGGTGAGGGGGAGAAAGAGCAGAAAGAGAAAAAGAGAGAGAGAAAAAAAAAAACCCACCAAAAAACTAAACCAAAATAGATTTTGGGAAAGTACCTTGAAATGAGGATGGTCCCAATCCTGCAACAAATTGGATGTCAAGGCACAACTTTATTGACGTCAATGGGGGCTTTGCCATTGGCTTGGGCGCGGGCCGGATTCCATCCCGAGCCCGCACCGAGCTGTAGGTACGCCAACGGCCCTCTGCAGTCAGCGGGGTTACTGATGTGCAGAAAGTTAAGCGTGTCTGTAAGCGTTGGCAGGATTAAGATCTGTGCTGGTATTTTCAGACCAAGTGAAATGCATGTGGGAGTTTTTTAAAGAAGAAAGTGCATGGGAGTTTTAAAAAAGGGAGAATATAGCCGAGCCTGCCATTTTTAAGTGCCTTGGGGAAAAACCTGGGTTGCTATTAAAAATATCGGAGGACTAATGTGTTACTAATTGTGACACAATTAACTTCTTAAAAGTATTTGATTGGAGTCCCAAGAAAATAAAAAGATGGAGATGAACAGCTAGAAATTCAGGCCTGTGTTTCAGTTAAAACATTTCATTTCTATTAACTAGAAATAAAAGCAAGCCTAGAGGTTCACTTTACCATGCATCTTGGTTGCTTTGTTCCTAGAAGTCTACTTTTTAGTGGGTTATTTAAAGAATTAAAAAAACAACAAGGAAAATAAGCTCAAACCCAGTAGCTGTCTGAGACCCCTGTATGTGGCTTTACCACACAGCTCTTAAATGCTTGTTTAAACATTTCTCAAGAGCTGTTTCTCGGGAAGTAAAAATGTGTGCTGTTTGTCTCTAGCAGATTAAAAGTTTACCTTTAATGTGACAGCTTCTCAAATCTAGTGTCAGAAACATGCCTCTATTTTATGGTATTATGAAACAGGTCCAGAGCAGAAACAACATATTTAAGTAAGAGAGAATGAGATAGAATTTGTGGGTTTCTTTCTTTAATGGTGTATAACCAGAAACCTTTTCTCTGTCTGCCTCGAACTTTTGTTCATACAAGTGGCCAGCACATGTAAACCACACTTTGAAATTTAACAGTTAACCTTAAAAAATATTAAGTTCAGCAAAATGGCTCTTTTTTTTTTTTTTTTTTTTTTTTTTTTTTTTTGTAATCTACAAAAGACAGCTCTTTGTAATGATCTGGCAGAGGCATCTAAAGTTGGTTGTTTTTTTTTTTTTTCTCCAAAACATTCATAATTTCAGCAGTAGAAAACTGGAGCACACCCGAGCTCTGAGAAGGCTCTTTCACATCTGCCTCTGCCTGTGTGCCGATTCCCTGGGGTCCTATTTATAACAATCTAACAAGATAGAATCTGCCTTTGAGTATCAGTAAATATGGCTAAAGATCACAAAACTGTACTCATAATTGTTCAAGACTAAAAGGCAGAATATAGTGTTTGATTAATGTTTATGGTACAGGGCCTTTTTGCAAGAAGGAAGTTAAAACAGTAAGCCCCAAAACTCCCTAAAATCCCCCCTGAGCCCCTACTCCAGCTCCCAGACTCCGCTGAAGAATGTTACCCTCGTTGTGCCAAGTTCATAATTTAAGATGATACACGTTATTTTTGATTTTGAAGCTGATTGAGGATTCTTGATTGGAGCTGATTCTCCAAAGGTCTGCACAAGATAGTTTTCTGTTAGCAGTGCTAATACACAGCACCAAAAGACATCTTTACTGGGCACCAGAAGCACCCATCCCTTCAGGGGGCTTTTGACATTTTGCATTGTCTTGGGCTGGCCACAACCTTACCACTTCTAATCTGTGGGTAAGGAAAAGCACCTTAATCCTCAATGCTCCCTATCTGACAATTAACATTCATTAGAAATAATTCGGCAAGGGGAGGTCATGGATGCAGTGGTGGTTGGAGACCCCTAGCAAAGGCACCTGCTTGTTTTGGAAGGACTGATGAGCTGAATTGATGAATTCTGTGGGCTGGGGCCTTGACAAGGGTTTTTGCCAGGCAGCTTGCAGTAGGCATAACCTGGGTGGGCCAATTCACAGGTTGTCCTCGCTCCCTCTGTGGGAAGCTTGGGAACTGCTCTTGTCTTCACTTTTGGGAGACTTCCCTGCTATCTTGAAAGGTTTACGTCTTTGAGAGATAGTGAGTGGAGAGTATAATACAGATGGATCTGTTCCTCTTTCATTAGCTCTTTAAGATGCTTGTTTAAATGTGTTTTCTTTGCTTCTCAAATGGTAAATGTCAGTGTTTCAAGTATCACTGCTAATAAAAAATAATTAAAAAAATAGATCTTTGAAAATGCCTTGGCCAGGACTTTGTTAAAATTCTAGTCTAGAAATGGCAGAGATCACTGTGGAAATGCACAAAGAGATGATGTGGGGAAGAGTTCAGTGCTAGCCTGCATTCAGGGCTTATCCCTCTCAGAGGTTCCTGCCAGAGCAGGTCCTGGAAGGAGCCAATGGTAGGGCTGGGTGCTGGCCAGGGTGCCTGGGGAACGTACTGAGAGAGTGGTTGTGGCTTTTGCAGTGAAAACTCGATGATTTGGGGAATGGGGTAAGGGTACAGAGAGAAAACCTGGAAGGGCAGATGTGTGTATGCTCCAGTGGAGTTAGTTTCTCACTGAGGAAGCTGTGGCCTTGAGGGCGAGGCAGTAACTGGGGTGTGCAGAGAACTGTGCTAGCAGAAATACCGCCCCATCTCCCACGACGGGAGAACCCTGGCACTCCTAGAATCACACTTAAATACTTCTGGTTCTCACCCTCCTGTCCCTATGCTTCTCCCAGCCCTGGCTGTGTGATGACAGTGCAGAGCAGAGTCTAAATCTTGTAATCCTTCTGTAGGACAGATTGGCATGGTTTGATGGGTGAAGCACAGGGGACCATCAGCCCTTTCTCCCACCCTGCAGCCCCAGCTTTGCTCCTGAGAGGGGAGCAAGTCCAGGAATTTTTAGTGCTAGTTGCTGTTGGTTTTAACTCTCCCATCTCTTTGCCAGCACCAGCTTTAAGACGCCCACAGGAGATATGCACTTTCATTTCTCAGATGAAGCAGAAAAGATGTGAATGGGTTTATTTTCCAAAGCGTCCAGCTGCGTCCAGCAGGGACTTGGGGCAGCCTGCAGTGCTCAGCACCCTTCTGGATGAGGTCACAGGTGCTACTGTCCAAAATTCCAGTGGGGAGCAGGGAAGGGCAGCTGGGCTGTGGCTGGGAGAACTGCCCTCTGGTTCACTGCTCACAGCCCTACTTATTTGTGTGTGGATGGGTATTTTGAACAAGCCTGAACCCCTCTGAGCCTCTGTGCTGTTAGCATGCACCCCCCATCCCTAAACCCCTTGGCAAAGAGTTTGGATTGAACAGAAGTGAAATCACGGGCCAGGCACTGGGGAAGGCTCTGGTGTCTCCCATCCCCTCTCACAGCCTGCACTGGTTGTGAGGATGGATGGAGGATGGGAGGCTTCCTGCCGCTTCCTGGAGCCTCAGTAGCATTGCCACTGTGGGCACAGTGCCAGGAGATGGCCTCTCCCTCATAAATGAAGGATCTAAGAAAATTTCACTTGTGACTATGTGATAGGGCCCTTCCCCGTGTGGGTGGGCATGAACCTCAGACCTGGGTGGCTCCAGTGACACCTCGTCTGAGTTTGGCTGGGTCAGGACATGGCTTGTGCCCTCACCTCCACTCTGGGTCTTGGTTCCAGGAGGAGCTGGGACTCTTCTGTGCTGTATCCCTGCAACTGGGTGCTGAGGAAGAGGAGGAGGCAGGGGAGAAAGTGGGGTGGACGGGAAGGGGAAAAGAGAAAAGATCTGTTACAAAATCATGCGACACCCACGTAAATATTGTTCGTATGAATTGGGTTCTTCATCTTTTGTTAGCAGCAGCTTGTTAATTAACAGAAGATTAGTGCTGCTTTCTTCTGACACATGAATATATTTTGGGCTAGAAAATACTTTTACTCCATAAAACTGTGTGACTGAACAATTCAGAAAGTACCAGTGGAGCGCCGTAATGGATTCCCTTTTCATCCCCTTCCCCCTTCTTCCTCCTCCTCCTACTCTAAATGCAAGCACATTTCTGCAGTCTAGTGCAGAAGAGACATGTTAAACACAGCTAAATAAATCATGTTTACTCTTGGCGTTCTTGGTAGTGAAAAATCTGTTGGCTGTTTTTGCTTCCTTATTTCTCAGCATTTGCTTCCTACCTGTTTTTGAGCTTGTGCCCAGAAATAGTAGTTTTGTCAAACGAGTGGATTATGCCAACCAGCAGTTCCCTCTGCCAAGGAAGCTGCTGGATCTCAGAACCCGGTGACTTCTTTCTTAGAGTGACACTGAGATTCCCACTCTTCCTCCCCCCACTCCCCATTAGAATGTGTAATAAAAGTATTAAAATTTGGAGGAGAAAATGTAACCAGATCCTGGCAGTTAAGGGTCCAGATTAAGGAAAGTTGAACTTCTTTTCCAGAAGCCCTTATTTAAGCTGTTTGTGGAGGTGAAAATTTTGGAGATAGTAATAATAGGAATCAGACGTTTTCCCTTTCCCATTATCATTCCATGTCCCATTCCCCTGCACAAATGGGAGTGGGTTTTCTTGCAAAGTTGGTTTTTTTTTTTTGTTTTTTTTTTTTTTTTT
>WAAE01001268.1:20586-70909 GCA_013400495.1 Nicator chloris
TTTTTTTTTTTTTTTTTGTGTTTTATTTTTTTTTCCCCTCTACAGAGAGCTTTACAGCTGGGAAGGAGAGGTAACTAACCCTTTATTTAACCAAATTGGCTCTGCTGTTGCAGGCAGAGAGGGAACTCTAGTTTTTGGTCTGAATTCTGCTCCTGACTCTGCATTGTTGGATGGCCCTATAAACCTCCTGCTTGAGTGAGGAGGGGTTGAGCTTCCTTTGCAAGATGGGGTAAATGCAAATGTGACAAAGCAATGCACAGTGCATGTATATATCTATCTATATCTATATCTATCTATATCTATCTATATCTATCTATATCTATCTATATCTATATATCTACATCTATCTCTATCTCTATATCTGTATCTATATCTATATCATCTATAGCTATATCTATATCTATACCTATCTACCTATATAAAACAAATGTATATAATGTGGCACATTTGCTGTCATGAGCAGAGTTGTGTCGAGTGGAGGGGAGTGTAGCCCAAAAGATAACTCCATGTTCACAGACTCCTGGGTATTAAGTGCTCCTCTTTGACCCCAGGTGGCAACTTTTTAGCCTGGACCCATCTTCCTCACTGCTGTTATCCCAGATGTCAGTGATCCCAGATGTGACTGTAACATGGATTATGAGCCTGGTGGACTCTCCCTGTTTAGTTTTAAAATTAGAAAAAAGATCCTTTTTCCCATCAGAGCTTTGCATGTATTTACTCTTTGATCACATTGGAAGGGCCTTATCCTGTCTCCAGAGAAGCTTTAGTTCTGCTTTCAGTGGTAACAGGGATCTGGTCCATGCTGAATATTAGCATTTTAATGGCTTACTTAAAGCCCCATTGCTGGTACACTCACAGGGCTCCCGGCAGGACAAGAGTCCAGCTCTGGGGTTTTGCAAAGCAATGTTGCAAGCTGCAATGTCTGCTGAAAGAGAGGAGCAGGGATGGCCCATTTGTCATAGATTATTAGAATTGTCAATAATAACATGTCTACAGAAGCCAAATTAAATCCTTCTTCCACTTAGTATTAAGTCCAAGAAATGCCAGATCAGTTTCAGAACAGGGGAAAAAATAAACAGAATCAAAGTTTGTATGTTATGATCCCTCTGAATTTCTGTTGGGAATACTCTGTGATAGAAATGATATTTCCATAGAGGCACTGGCTGCCAGTTTTCTTAATTACATTAAATAGTGGTATAAACCTCTGCAGAACGTAAACCTCTGTTACAGCCAGTCATTAGAATATTGAATCATAAGGAATAATGATACCAGTGCTAACGGGTTGCAACAATCTTTATTATATTAGCTATTGAAGTGTTATTTAAAAAATAAGGTTTGTTGTAGCGGTTTAGGTGTGCATGCATATTTTCTCTGATCACCTATTAAGAGACTGAAGACTGGATTTGAATTTATTACAGACAAATAAAGGGCTTGCTTCGAGGAAGAGCTACTAGATCGCTGCTTATGATTTTACAATTTGATTACACTTGTCCTTAAGGAAGGTTCATAATGCTTACTATGGAAATACCATCTATATCTAAAAAATTAGGGTTAAAAGGATGACTTTGTTGAAACTAATTACAGGCTGGTTCAGTTTTTTAGTTGGTGACATTTTAGAGATTTTGCTCATAATGCAGGAGGTTATAGAAAGATTTGGTTAGACTGTGACATAAAGCAATAATCTGTCATTTGAGTATATTGACATTTTCATCAGAAGCAAAACAAAAGTCTACTCCGCTTTACTTTACTGGGGTGATAGGTATGAATTTAATATTGCTTCTTCATCCTAACCGTGGATTTTTGAAGGAATTTTCTTGCCTCATCTCATTTGTACAGTATGTCTGTTTTTTTTATCATTTTGGGGTTTTTTTGAATACACTTTCCTAGGTAAGTGTATTCAGTTTCCGTCTCAAGCAGACTTGATAGTGAAAAGCCTTATTGAGTCTTATGCTTTCATATTATGGAGAAAGATGCTATTTACAAATAATGGATAAATTGAGAGCTACGTCGAAATCTGGTCCAGAAATATATACCTCAGAAAAAAATTCTTTGTGTAGAATGGTTCTTAGTTTCTTCTACTTAGCTCTTAGTTTTGTGTCACAGTGAAAGGATTACAGGGTTCTTATTATACTGAACTTGTGTTTTACCTCTCCTGGTGCAGGGTTCGGTTATCCTGTCTAATTAGTGCTTGTGACTGGCCAAATTCTGTTTGGATCCAAGTCTATTGGTAAAACTTCATTGTTCTATTTAGCAGAGGGATTGGGCACAAGTTTCCAGCATGCTTCCTTGTGCAAATGAAATGCTGGTTCACTATTTCCATTTTTTTTTTTGGCTTACATTGTAGTCTGAACTAAATTCCTTGTTGCTGGTTTATTGTCTGCTTTCTTTCATTATTTAAAAGCTGGTTAATTTTCTAGCCTCTTTCCCATTCAGAGAGCATTATTTGCTTAGTTGTGCTGGTGTCCAGCAAATTGAAGACTGAATCTTTAGATCCTTAATGTTCTTCTCATTTGGTGGATTGTTTTACCATCTTCAGGTGATTGCTTTGCTCATGTAATTTGAGAGATTCAGTTATCAGACTTGGGTCTACTCGTACACACATAGCTGGAGTAGTTTTCCCCTGAGAGATCCAAAACTCAATGGGAACTCTCATTTTAAAAATCTCTGCTGCTGCATCCCTCCTCAGTCGCTAGCTGTTTTGCTTTTTCAAGTTTGCTTGGTGTTAGTGAATTGCTGTTCAAAGTGTGAAAGTTCTCCATGCACAAGGAAAAGTTTGAAAATTGTAAATGTACCTGTTAATGTCCCTCCCTTCCCCCACTTATCTTAAAGTTATATTACTTTAAGTCTGGGGTATGCATTCACACTAGGCAGGTAGACTATTTTTTTGCATTGAAATTCAGCACTTACAAAGTGTCTGCACTTACATTGCTTTTGGCATAGTGTGAGCCAAAAACCCAGAAGCTGTGATTCTCCCCCAAAGCTAATTGTTTCTGTATATTAAGTTTGTCCATCTGTGCTGTGCAGGGCCATGGCATCACCTGATGGTTCTCCTTCACGTTTCCAGCAGTGAAGCAGTTAACAGTGCTGCTGCTTAATATATTGCTGTTACAGAGTCTTTTTAGTTTCCAGGACATTTAACTAAATCAGGTGGATGTCATTAGCCGATTTTCACAGATGGGGAGACTGAGGCACAGAGGGGCAGAGTGACTTCATCTGCTTCTTTTTCCCCAAGTTCCTTCCCATTCCGGGAACTGGTTTTGCTGCCAAACAGCTGAGGAGCTGCTAAAGCCTCATTTTGCCTACATCCACCAAGTTTTTTTTAATTATTATTATTTTTTATTGTGAGAGATAGGGACAAAATTTAGGGAAAAAAATTTAAAACTACTAGTAGAAGGCAAACTTCAGAGCGAGGCAGAGATACTTATCCAAGCAGCAGATCCTGCTGTTCTCTTTTCCAGAGGCCATATTCACCCTGAGGATACATGCTTTCAATGCAGCATCTGCCAGTGTGTGAGTGGGACTCAGCTCTGAATGGCCAAGGCAGAGAAGTCCACTGGTATTAATGACTCCTGCTTATCTGTGGCTCTTCCCTGGCCACTTCAATTCCTTCATTTTAACCTCTTGACCATCCTTTTGTGGTCAAGCCCTCTGATTATTTGTAGTGGCATTTCTTGCTCTAGCTGCATATATGTATTATTTTGCCCTTTGGAAGCAGCTCTTTCCATCCCCTGAGTTCCTTTATTAATTTCAAGGCCTGTTAAATTGCTACAGTTGTCTGTTGGGGTAGTTATATATTTCAATTACATCAGAAATATTTGCTGGTAGATAGAAATATTCATGATATAATCATGTCTAAAATTTTTAGTACCCACAAGGATTTTTATAACCATTCAAAACTCCTCAGGACTTAATTACAAGAGTTGGGGAAAAAATTTGGGAAAAATGATGAACTGTTTATTGTCTACTCTTTATGCCTTTTGGGGGAAGAAAAAAAAAACCCTCCACAAATCAAGGCGATTATTATTATTCGTTAATTTATTGTGGTAGTTTCTGGACATTGCAGCTCAGATCAGGCCACCCTTGTGTTAAACACTCGACGTTCCCGGAGTGAGAACAGGGCTGTGCTTGAGAGCGTGCTGGGGCTGAACACACCAGACAGGTGGTCAGTGGGAAGGGGAAGGCTGAGCTCCAGGAGAGAATGTGCCATAGCCTGTGTGCCTCGTGCCCTGGGGTGTGCAGCCCAGCCGCCTTCCCAGCCCAGTGGTCGGCAAGACCACCCTCCCGAGGTGAGGAAACTGCCTGGTTTCCTGTGTTATATTTTTAGCACATCTATTGATGTACCACATTGACACATGCCTTATGATGTTTTTAGGCCAAATCCTGCCCTGGTTTCCTTGCTCTTGCACCCGGTTGCTCTCGTCGCAAAGGGATGTGGTCGTCCTGGGGCAAAGGCTTGTGTTGGTGGGGTGGGCACAGGGCACAGCAGGGGGAGGTGATGAATGCAGCCTTGGGGTTGACGAGAGTCTTTTTTCTTGTGTGTTTAATTGGGGTGAGCCAAGATGTTTCAGTTTTTCTCTTTTCATGTTTATAGCACAGACAAGGGCTAAGGAACAAGCTTAGGTGAGCGTCAGGTGGGAGGAGGGTACAGGTGGTCCTGCAGGAGCCCCTGTGGAGACCTGGCTCAGAGGGCTGCTGCCCTGTGGCACCTGGGTACCCCTGGGGACCACTCACCCTGGCTCCTGAGTGGGGCCAGTGACAACGCCCACCCCTATTTTCTAAAAGAGGGGGTTTGGCACTTCAAAAACCGTCCTGCAGGCATAGTGTGGGCTACTTCTGTGAATTCACATGGTCTCAAGGTAAGTAAAATTCTCCCCAGCCTGCCCTTGGTGTCCAAGCCTCCAAAATGTCATACACAATCATGTGGATGACATAACGTGGATTTTTACACAGTGAGAGGAATTGCATGCTCTTTAGATATATTGAGATATTTATTAACCACACGGGGTGTTCCAAAGTCAGTTTATTTATCTTTGTAAAGTACTTCCAGATCCTTGCG
Organism: Nicator chloris; assembly: GCA_013400495.1. Classification (NCBI taxonomy): domain Eukaryota; kingdom Metazoa; phylum Chordata; class Aves; order Passeriformes; family Pycnonotidae; genus Nicator; species Nicator chloris. Next base: position 25,643 of record WAAE01001268.1, read on the forward strand.
TGGAAGGCACTAGAGAAATGAAAAGATTATTATTATTATTATTATTGTTGTTATTGTTGTTGTTGTTATTACAGCATCTAACTACTGACAGGCAACCACAGCTGCATGCTCGATTCAAACCACTTAAATTTAGGGGCTGATTTTTACAATATGGAATCTTAATGCTTTTCCCCATTGACTCCATATGCAGAAATGTGTTCACCTGCCCTGCAGAAGTATCATTATTCTCCAGAAATATGTAAATGGGGTACTTTTAAAGAAAGAATGAAAATATGGAATAAATACTAAGTATTCACATTTTTACGGTAGAATTTAATGGCCATTTAAGAAGAGCTTCAAAGCAACCAACTGTAGGAGCTGGTAGTTGCTCCTCTGTCATTAAAAAAGAAAATGCACTGATTAAAACAAAGTCAAGGGATCTTGTAGACAAAGGATAACATTTTTGGTGTTCAGGGGTCTGACACGAGCTGCAAAGAGCCCAGGAAATGGAGATCAGAGTTTCACAGTCAAGCGTTTTAATCAGTACGGTTGTGCACAGCCGCTGCCGCGTGTGAGTTATGTAATATCACACTTCACCCGCCCACACACACCCAGAGACAACAGACATCTTCGAAAGGTCTCGGCATTATTCAGAGCAAAGACTCCCAGCAATACCCCGGCATGGTGTTTAACCTTATCTTTACTTACATTTAGGCTTTTTTTTTCTTTTCCTCTCTCCTTCCTTTGCTTTTTTTTTTCCTCCCGTTCTTTTCAGTGGTACATCAATAGTGAACATTTTTGTATTTCCAGAAATGGAGCAGATATAAGGGGAAAAATCCTACTAGCTACATAATGTGTTTTCATGACAACTTTGAAGGTTCTGATCATGGCCGTTTTTTGCATTTTGTAGCATTGTCCTCATGCTGTTACTGTAATTATTTTTATTTTAAGTATAGTTGAAATTTTACATTCTGAAGACACCAGTAAATTATTAAATGGTACCTAGCCTATGCTTTCTTTAGATTTTTTAAATAAAAAATAATTAACCAGAGTTTTTAAAGGTCTGCAGAAAAGGCAAACAGGCCTGTGAAACCTCAGGATCTAATAACAAAAAGGTGAGTTGGTTTTCCAGTGCACTAAGTGTTTGAAGATATCCTTACTCTGGCTTTTGAGTAACAGAAAGAGCTCAATCACATTTCATTCTGATATAATGTAGCGCTGAAGTTAACTGTTTTTCAAAGAAAGACAAAAAAAAATTTAGCTGGTTGCTAATTAGATGTATTTTAACTGCAAAGTCATTTTAGCAGCTAATATTGTTACTATGTGCTTCAGTGTGAATCCTTAGTGAAGCTATTAAACCGTGAGAGCCTGAACTTATCAGACATTTTATAATGTGACTGAATTTCTGTATCCTTGTGCAGAAATCTGTGGGGAGTGGAGGACCTTTCTGGCTCAGACATGGAAAACACATTTTTTACCAACTGATTACCAGGGTGGGCAGCTGAGACCTCCTTGCATCCTTCTTTTCAGCTTTTTTTCTTTCTTTCTTTCTTTTCCCTGGCAATAATATTTCTTCTTTCTGTTGCACTCCCTCCTGTCCGAGACAGTAGTCAAGCCCTGCAGTGTGCCCTTTATCCGAGGAAAGGGATTTAACAGCAGGAACTGGTCTTGGTGATTTCAGGATACTTTTGACTCCTGCCTGTTGTATACAAGTTGGCGATTCTCAGTAGCCAGGAGGCTCTCAGCATCAGGCAGGGTCCTGCTTTTGAAAAGCAATAGCCCACAGCAGACGGTGGACTTAGCCATCATTTTCCTATCGGTTTCTCACCCAGGATCCTTACTTCGTAATTGCTGGGTTGTGTTTCTCAGGGTTTGGATATTTCCCCCCGTCTTATTGCATTGGTTGATTTTATTCTCCTTTGCACTCTAAAACAAAGTGACTGATACAATATCCAAACTGATGAAAAAGAAGGTGATTTCCCCCCCCCCCCCCTTTATTTGCTCAGATTTGAATTAGGTTATCTGCCTATCTTGTTTATGAAATTTTGTGCTGTCTTTTCTGCACAGACTGTGACTCCCAAATCTTCCACAGCTCCATTTCCATATTCCTGCGTGCTTGTTCTTTGTTAATCACTTGGCAAGCGCTTATTTGAATATTAAAAATTTCTTTAATCATCAAAGGCAGGAGCACAGCTTCATGAATATTCATATTTTTTCCCTCCTCAGACTGGATTCTAGTTCATTACCCTGCAGTAAAGCCAAACAGTCATCAATCGCGCTCATTACAGCCGCTGGCGTTTTGATTGGCTGCCTGCTGCTGGTAGCCCGCGTCCCCCATCCTCCCGCTCTCCTCCATGAGCTGTCGTGTACCTGCCAACAACAACAACAACAAAAATATCAACAATGCAAGAATAAAATTTCTCTGGTTGAAAAACAACTTTGCAAACTTGTCAAGCAGTTCTCGTCACTTTTTTTTTTTTTTTTGGTTTTACACCAAAAATTAAAAAAAAAAATAGAAGGGAGAAACTTGAGCTTTAGAAATGAATATTTGTCAAGAGAGTTGACGTAAGTTTCATTTGCATAATGACTTTGTACTTCTGCATTAATAAAATTTGCATATGAAGCCATGTTAATTACTCCTGATCATGCTTTTTGCATTCATGCATAGTAATTTTCTCCGACTTGTGAGAATTAATGTCTTGGCATGGGGGGAGGAAGGGGGGGAGTTGGGGTGCTGTCAAATTTCTGTGCCAGTGCCCCTCACTCACGCTCTTTCTCCTCCTTGCTCACCACGTCGCCGTTCTTGATCTATGACTCATTTATGCATTATCATTCGAAATTCTTGGGAGAAAGAAATGTATCAATTCAAAGGGAATCCTTGTCTGCCAAAATGAAAAAAATCCCTGACCAAAATACAAGAAATCTGTTCCCTGCTCTCCTTCTCTACCCAGTGCAACTTTTGCATTTCCAGCTTGAGCAAAGTTTTGGTCTAAGCATCACAATCAGTGCAGGGAAGTTGCTCCCAAACCGCCGTGCGTGTGCTGGGGGGAGAGGTGAAGGCTGGTGTGCAGATGTGTCTGGCTGGGTGCTGGGCTCTGGGTGTGAGTGTGTACAGTTGTGTGTCTGCCCCCACCAGGGACTTGTTCTGCCTTTCCTGGGGGCTGCTGTGTGTATCTGCCCCTCGCAGGGTGTGCGGGCATTGCTCTGCTGGTCACTGTTGGAAGTGTTTGTGCTTGTGTGTATTTGGAAGTGCGTCTCTGTGTGTGCATGCATGTGTGCTTGTGTGTGTTTGCTCCCCAGCCCTGTTGGCGTCTGCAAAAAGAGACATGGCAGAGAGACAATACTATCAGGTGGGCACAGTCCACAGGAGAGGGTGTGATACACATAAGACAACTTGTTTTAGAAAAAGCTTGGAAAAAAAATCTGTTGGAGAGATTAGTGGATAGACTTGTCTATCATTTTTGGAAACCTGCTGCAATGGTTCATGTACAACCCCTCTCAAAACATCTGCAGTATTTTCCCTGAACATGATGGGCACAGGGCAGGGATGATGCTTCAGCTCGCACTCCAAATTTGTAGCCATACACTGTTGGAACAGATGTTTTTCTTTTTATTGAAAGAGAGTTTTTTTAATAATGGAGCAGAGCTTTATTCTCTAACCAGCTATTGATAAGATTTTCTATCCCCAGACAGGCACGGAGAAACATGTAGAAAAACTTGGTTCGTGCCCTGTTAAGCAGCTCACACGTCTGCCTGTGCACCTGCCTGTCTGCCTGTATACAGATACACACCCAGGCACCCACCCAGCCAACACACAGCCCCCCTGGGACACACCAGCTATGTATGTTATATGCCACATGAGATGTAAAGCCAGGTCTCTTAATTTAAGATTGCTTCCCCTGGTCTACGCCATGATGAGGTGGGACATTTTGAATGCTGCTTTGCCTCCTTCTTTGTGTTTTGCTCAGGGACTTTTCTGCAGATGTGCCAGAGGAGCGTGGTGTTTTACATACACCATATTATATGGCCAGTCATGCCTAGGCTCTGGGAGAGGGGCAACAAAAGGATGCCATTTATGCCTTGATTGTGGCTTTTGTCAGGTTCATCTAGACTTTTCCATTTTCCATCTAGGGTTGTGTCCAATTTACAGTATTTTCTTCTTTGCAAGTTTAAAAATAGCAGAGAGAAAAAAATACTCTTAGTGGTGCATTGGAGTCAACATTGCCTGTGAGCTCCTGCCATGCACAGGTTCTGAGGATATGCTGAGCCTGTTTAAAGCACAAGAACAAAACCTTCCTTTACCATCAGCAATGCAGATGTTTTATTTACATGGTGACAGTCCCTGTGTGTGTTTCACACTCATGCTATGTGCAAAACTCTCCTTTGAATCCGTGCAGAATGAATGCAGAATATATAATTGAGGTCTGCAGTGCAGGTGAGTGATTTCCCAGTGCTGACCCAAGAGGAAAATCGAGCCTCACGCATCATGTCAGGGGTGTCCAAGTGGCACAATGCTGCACGTGTGTGCCTGCTTTCCCCATCCAGATGGGATATTTGCCTCTAAGATTGCACTGCAGTTCTTGCGGTTTGCTTTCCCTTTAGTGCTGATTGTGGCTGTGCCCTTTGTGGCAGCCAGGGGCTCGCAGGTGTGTTTTCTCTTTGAAACCTCTATGCGATGGGATGTGGTCGATTGGATGCAGAATTCCAGAGATCAGCTCCACTCCTTTGCCTGTTGCTGTGTGAGCTGAGCAAAAAACTCTCAGCATCACCTTAAGATTCTATCTATCTGTCTATCTATCTATCTATCTATCTATCTATCTATCTATCTATCTATCTATCTATCTATCTATCTAATCCATCTGTCTCTCTATCTCTCTTTTTATCTTCATTTTGTGTCTGTCTGTCACCTGTAACAGTTAAGCTGACGAGCCACCATCTTCATTTTCAGCTTTAGATAGACCCGTTATGGGATAAAAATCACACATAGGATCCCACAGAGAGGACATGAAGAGATGAAATGGGAATGTGCTCCTAGCAAATACAGGCTGAGTATTTTTGAACACAAGTGTTATTTTTTCTATAGCTATGAAGAGGTATCATGTAGCTAATGGTGGACCCCTTTTTCTCCCTGCCTTTACGTGAGGCCACTGGATATGATTTCCATCTTCATCATTTTCCACTTGATCTGATTCTGTAGGACTGTCCTGATTAGTAACAAAAAAGTAAGCCTCGAAGTGGTAGCAAAAAGGAGGAGGAATCACCTGATTTGGCTTTGCTTGTAGGGGCAGACTTAAGTGTTCTGGTCTGGCAACTGCACAGCATTTGTCTCTTAGTGCTGGACTTGGGAATGCTGCTGGTAATCCCTGATCATCTGCCAGAGTCTCTCTTGGTCCACCCTTCCTTTCCCTTACCAGTCCTTTATTTTGTGATACTAGGTTAGCAATTTTTATATTTCCTCCAATTTACATCAAATCATAGAATCATAGGATGGTTTGGGTTGGAACAGATGCTCCTGCCATGGTCAGGGACACCTCAGATACCCATCCAACCTGGTCTTGAGTACAGTTCTCTGGGCAACTTGTTCCAGACTCTCGCCACTGTCACAGTAAAAAAATTCTTTCTAAAACCTAATCTACACCTACCTCTGTCAGAAATAATTCCATTGTCTCTTGTCCTACCATCACATATCCTGTAACAAGTCCCTTACTGGCTCCCCTGTCAGCCCCCTTCAGGTACTGGAAGGCTGCTATAAGGTTTCTCCAGAGCCTCTCCTTTCCAGGATGAGGACAAAAAAAAGAACTTCTGAGTGACAGTTTCAGTTCCATCCGTTTACTTGCATCTGGTTCATACAGTTCTTCTGGTAAAATGGTTAGGTACCTTTTTAAAACAGATTGCTGTTTTGCCCCCCGTGGCACTGTTGGGAGGCTCTTGCAGGATCCCTCTGAGCAGATGGTGAGAAACCTATTTGAGACTTTTACTCCCTTTCCACGCTAGAGATGTGCTGAGTAAGATCTGGGAGGGCCTTCCTTGATGGTAGCTTTACATGTTCTTGCACACCGCAGGGCTGTGTAAAATGCATTAAATTCATTGTCAATGGATGTGTGGGACACACCAGGGCTAGAGAGGAGGCTGTTACTCTCAGGGTAGTGTTGTGGGCCAGGGCCCACAAACCTCCACATTAAAGCCCCATGCAGTGGAGTCAGATGATGCATTTGTGGGCTTCATATAATTTCTCTGTGTGATTATCTCCTTCAAAACCCGTAGTAAGGCATCATTATATATAGAGGGCCAAGTGACTGCAAGACCTGTGCCCTTTGTCATGGTAAGACCACAGACACATCTCAATGTAACTTGAGACGTAGCTGCCCTGTGGTTCTACTCTAAATCCCCATTTCAAGCTCATGAGTTTCCAAGCAAGGACAAGCACCCAGGCAGCTCAACACAGCCTAGTAATTTTTATGTTAGGAGTGTAAGATACAATTGTTAAGTCATTGGAGGGAATCTGTACTATTCTTTCCTTATTCCATGAAAAAAGCAAACATTATTCATATCTGTTAGAGTGACAGTAGAGTGGTGCCTACACATGTAGAATCCATGTCCAACATGTCCAATCAGTTTCCACATGCACAGCACACTGTCTTGCCAGAAATGTAATGTAGGTATGACCTGGATAGCAGTTATCATACCTGCTTGTATAGTACTTCCAGAGAGATCAAAGAGTTACAAAAGTCAAACAACAGAGCTCCCAAAATAAAAAAAGTCCTTCCTTGTCCCTCAAGCCACAGAGATGGCTTCTATTTAAAACCAGTCCTCACAAAACAGCACAAATTTTATCCTCGATGCTTGAAGCTCAAGTATTTACACAGGGAATTTAGACTCTTCACTTGTGGTTTTGGCAAAAGCTTCACACAAATGTTTTGCACTGGTGGTCTCTTAGCCATTTAAGATAAACGCCCAAATCAAATGCAGTCCTTGCAGACTGGAGCGCTGGATGCTGTGCCAACGATGAAGTATCCCCGTTTGCCTCACATGTGTAGCTGTCAGATCAACATGCAGGCCAGATTTCCAAACAGGGACTCTCAAGGTGGAGAGACTCTCTTGGAAAATGTTACATGTTTAGGGTCAGAAGGAGCATGGGTAAATACTATTCCTTGCTGCCACAGTGTAGGTTCCTTTAGGAAATGTTTTTTCTAGGGTTGGAGGGAACACGGAAAAATATTTCTGCTTGCTGCCATGGTGTTTGCATCTATCTGTAAGGAGCACACTCAGGCACAGCCAGAGATGCCACCATTTAGAAAGAAAGCATTTGCCAGAAGGTACCCCACAATTAGCACACATATTTCCTGGTCTAAATACAGGGGGAAACTGTGGTTTCTGATCTACCACTGTGCGGTAACTGTTGGCAAATGCCAACTTTTTAATGGCAACTACTCCACCACATATCTTCATTTGGAAACTGGCCTTGATTAGTAGCTACCCTTTAGTTAATAACTAAGTGGCAGGAATAGTTTGAAATGGAGGAATTGGGATTCCCAATGGATGGAAAGTTGTGCCATTCTTTCAGCTTCCCTTTAAACTCTGCTAATTTGTGCCAGCCAAAAATGTGACTCCTATATGATTCTGTGTTTGTGTGTCTGTATTTGTGCAGGTGTATGTCGATATTTAAGACTTGTATCTTAGTTTTTCAAAGCCATGGAGTTGGCTTTGGACTAGTGCCAGGAGGAGCAAGCATTTCCAGTGGAGCAGGAGAAAACTCTTAAATACAGCTTTTAAACGGCAGGTGATTCCTAGAGGGGTTAAAAATAAATAGTAAGGTTAGAGGTTACAATATCATCTTTTAGCTACCAGGAAAAAGGTTGTTCCCTTCCTCGCAGGCTCAGTAGGGAATCAGCCTGCATAATCGGGGCATGCAAAATGCACAACTGGCTGCAGCTCAAGCGGGAAGGCAGCACATGGCCGCCAAGGCTTCCTTCTGGGAGCTCGGCTCCTGGCACCTCACTGAAGCCATTTGAGCTCTAAGTCACTGCACTTTGTCCGGGCTGGTGTGTGGAGCCCACTTCAGCAGTGGCTCGGCAGAGAGCCTGCCCAGTTTTGTGTCGGCTCAGTGCATTAACACAGCCATAAAACAATTATCCCCCTTTTGATTTGGTCCCTGAGCAAGCGCTGGTGGCGACGTCCGCCGCCTCTGGCTCTGCTGCATGCCAGGGCTGGCCATCCCCCACCTTCACCCCGCTCCATGCCCGCACAGGCCCTCAGCCTGGGTTCGCAGGTCCTCCGGGGCTCTTCTTATTCTTCCCCCAGGCAGCGTGAGCCCGCCAGCCTCAGCCGGACCCAGAGAGGGGTTCAGACCAAGCGTGTTGTTCGTTAGGCAGCCAGCCCCCACTTCGCCTGTTTGATGCCTCCTCTGTCCCTTCAAACTTAGATCCGACTGACAGTTTTTTCTATTGTTTTTTCTCCAGGGCCGTCCAGGCCTGCAAACCTGCCGGGGGCTCCCATAGCTGCCTCCTCCCACCCTCACACATCCGTGATCACGTCACCTCTCCGCGCACTGGCCTCCCTCCCGCCCTGCCTTAGCCTGCCCTGCTGTGGTGCACGTGCAGTCTCAGTTGGCGGGACTCAGACTGAGATTCAGACTGAGACGTCAGGCACATTTGGATGTCATTGTCAGTTGTCAGGTAATAGAAATACTTTTTTTTTTTGTTGCTATCTGAAGGTCAGTAGTGCTGCCAAGTGATGTCGTCTTTGCTGTGGGAGAGCTGCCCTTGCTGGGTCGCATGGGGAAGGCAGAGAAAATGCCCTAAACCCCTCCTTCCCCATTTCCCTTCCTCCTTCCCTCTCCACCCTGGAAGAGGATGGGGAGTGGGAAAGGGCATGCGACTCCCTCCATTTCCTCATCCCTCCCCTCCTGCCTGCCCACCCTCAGTTGTCACCTGTGGCCACTGCCGGGCCGTTTGTGCCATGTTGTGAACAAATGTCTGAGACTCCTTGCACAGTGTGATACCCCAGTATCAAGATTTCATCTCTCTAGGCTATTTATTTTAAGCTTAATTGGATAACATTTAACATCTGAGGTATTTTTATTTCCTTCTTTTTTGCCCTTCCTCCTTAATCATTCATATTAAAGGCTCTCCTCCACATCCATGTGCACGCAGGATGTATGTGCTCCATGCTGTTTTCTCCCTTGCTTTGAGAAAATGCTCCTTGGTAACTCATCATGCATCCCTGGCCTCTTACCCCATCAGTTTTTCTTTTCCTTTATTCCTTTTGGATGCCTGACTTTTATCACCACGAGGAGGGGAAAGTGATGTGAAAATGAAGACACACCAAGCTAGCCGAAGAGAACACGGACATATTGTCACCAGACCCCATCATTTCAGACCCAGTGATCCCTTTGAAATCAGTGGGTGTTTCTGAGCATGGCTTAGTTGCAAGACTTGGTTCTATGCTGAACTGTGGGCTGGTGAGGTGAAAATGGGGAGGGTTTAAAGGAAAACACAGATGTGGCAAAAATCCACAAATGTTTATGGACTCTCTCTGTGGTGGGCCATACCCCACAGCTCTCATTCATGATAATGTGCATGTAGTTTTAATAAGGAGTTCGCTAAATGATGCTGGATAAGTAAAGTGTGAGGACCAAAGGATTCAGAGAGACAGCAATGCCTGTCCGGAGTAAAGCCTTTGGGAAATGGCTCCTCATTTCTCCCCAGAAGCTGGCAAAACTTTGTTGTGCCAGCTTTTTCCTTTCACAAGCACTGGTACCACTTGGCTACAGTATGCTATATCTCATGAGAATGGTCCTGTATATCTCTCATTGATGTAATGAAGTGAGAGACAAAGTTTTGCAAGAATTTTAAATTTGTATCTTGGAAACCCTGGGTCTTGAAAGATAAAATGTTTTCAGGTGGAGGCTAAGAGCGCTGTGCAGGGTGCTGTGTAGATCCTGGGTGAAGCGCAGGGCACACAGAGAAGGCTCCTGTGCTGCCTGGAAGATGCTCAGCCTGCACCCATGAACTTGCACTGGAGCACAGGCTCTGGGCTTGTAGCAATGTGCTGTGTGGTGAGACACCATCAGTAAATCCGGGGTCTGGTTAAATTGTCTATCCAAGCTGCTGCATGCAGTGTGGCAGGGGGTGCTGTTTTAATCAAATTCTGCTTCATCAGCCTCGGCAGACTGACCAACTGGCCTGAGATGGATGTCGAGACAGGCTCTTGCAAATGGTCAGCTTCGGATTAGAATGCCAGAAAACTTCCCTGCCTTCTCTCCTCCCAGGAACCAGTAAACCAAACTGGAACTGGTCTCATGTTTTGCTGTCCTGCATCTTCACTGGTGTAGTATGCACGTGCATGCCTTCGGGAGGCACGTAGTTGTAACACTGAACTGGATACCCTGGTTCCTTCTTGCTTCTGATGCCAGCAGGTAGTGGGAATGGAAGCAAGTACACCTAAAAATAGAAAGAAAGGAAGGAATAACTTATTAAAGGATGTGGGGAAGGTTAGGCTTTTGTACTTTGCGTACTTGGAGTTCTCACTTTGGAGTTCTGTGCTGGGAATTTTTGGAATTGCCTGTTTGCTGGGAGAGCGATGCCAGCTCTGTGGAGAGGGAGACCTGTTATCATGGCTTCCTGTAATTACTGCTGCAGTCTGCAACACTTAGAGAATAGGTTTTATCAAAGTGCATGCTACATGTTTATGACAGTAGTTGGTCAAGGTCTGCTTGAAAGAAACATTTTCTTCCCTTGAAAAAGGAGATTATGTCTACTTAACCCTTTCTTAGCTCCCATAGTATTCACTGCACTTGAGCCTAGGCATGGCTTAAACCCCACAGCAAGGGTTATGGGATCTTTCTGTCACCCAAAATGTTTTGTGGAAATGATAGAAAAGTGAGTTCTTTGTGTTGATTAATAATCTAGTGACAATCCCTGCATTGTGCCCTCTTTTTTAATATAGACATTTACAACAGTCACTTGCTCCAGCTTTAGAGATCAGCTTGTCTCTCTGACTTGATTAGCCTTTTATTCTGTCAGCCCTGTTCTTGCTTCTGAGGAATTCGTTACTTCTGTGAACAAAAGCCATCAGCAGTTCCTGCCTCCCGTCATCCTTCATCATTTCTTACCTTTCCTGTTTTTCGGCATTTATTTAATTCAGGACCTGGAGATTTTCCATGCAGTTCTTAAGCAGACTGTGACTCTGATGGCTTGAAGTTGCAGATACTCCAAAATCTTTGCTGGGCATTCACAAACCGGGCCCTCAAGAGTCCCTCACAGAAGTTTGTGCTGGAAAATCCAAATGTCTGACTACTGGTGGGATTTGGTGTACACATGTGTGAAAACTGCATTTGGAAATCTCCGACCTAGATAAGAATGATTGTCTGGGATGCTGAGTAGTGTTCAGTCATGCACAGAGGAAGTCGTGCTGCCTCATCCAGAGCTGTTAGTGATCTTTAGAAAACATACTGCTGATAGTTTCAGCCACAGCAAATGGTGCTGGGAGGTCTGCTTGGATGTCCACTGTGCTGCTCAGCCAGTGCTGATCATGGTCCTTTCTGTCTTTGTCCAATTCCTCATGTTCAAGACACCCCAAGATGGGGAATTTGCAAGTAAAGATCCATGTTTTTTCATGTGATTTAAAAAAAAAACCTCTACCACTGGTTCGATCTCTCTCAGTCTATTTATTTATTTATATATTTTGCCCCAGAAGCTTTTGTCAGTTGAATTGGGTTCTCCTGTTCAAATGTTTTTAGTGCCTATTTAATTAGAAGTTGGAATAGAGTAATGAAATTCACAGGATCGTGTAGCTTCGATCTAAAATATAAATGGGCAAAGCATTCATTTTGCTTTACCGCTTGCCAGATTAGGATGCTTTTTTGAGCCTGCTTTTTATTTCATTTCAATGAATTGCAACTGCTCAGAGTAACTGTAAAACACACATGATTTTTTTTTTTTTGCATAACAGAGACATGCAAATGATTGTTGAGAGACATAATTATGTAAAGAAATGTATATGCCTGTGTGCATGCACACATACACTGCAATGCTTTTTGTGGGGCTGCTTTTTCACAATACATCTTCATAAGGCTCTTTTTATGATGCTGATTTATTAATATTGTACATTAAGGCTTAAATTGTCAAAGCTGCCTAAGAGATTTGGATGCCCATTTCCCATTAAAGTTAACGAGAAATGAGCATTGAAAATCTCAGCACAGAAGTGCATGGCACTTTACAGTGTGTTCTGCAAAGAAAGAAGTCCCTGCCTTCAAGATACTCTGGTGCAAAGGCCCCAGGAAGAGGATCATAATCAGCATAAGACAAAGGGGATTGTAATGGCTCAGAGAATAATTTATCTCCTGTGCCTCCATTCAGATATATACCTGGTCCGAATTCTTTGGACCTCAGCCTACGAGTGAGGGTTTTATATACCCTGTAAAGATAATTAAATCTGTCCAATACACATATATTCATCTAACTAGTGAAACTGCTTCCTTCCCACATGTAGGCTGATGGAAGGAGGTGGAAAGCAATTATGATACTTAGTTGCATGTATAAAAACAGCAAGATGGGCATGGACAGCAGTGATTAATGGACAGGGCTGTTAAATTTAAGGTCTAAAACGGAGGAAGGCATGGGGCCATATCTCAGAAGAGAGGAACAAGCTCCTGCTAATTCAAGGAATCAGCTGTGTTAGTCATTAGGACATTCTGAAAATCACAGTCATCTTGTAAAGTTAATATCAATTTACTTGGCTACTGAAATTCTACTTACTGCTTCATTTAACTAGTCTGGTGTTTTCTTGGCAGAGGTTAAGGTGACAGTAAAGATAAAAGCAGTCCCTGTAACTAAATCATAGGTTTTAAAAGAATACTTTTTCCTCCATCTATTGTATCACCGTATTCATTTTATGTTGGTTTTATAACTGGAGTCAGCCAATGAGAAGAGCTAGATTAGACCACCCGGCTGTAAAAAGCTTGATGCAATTAATACAGTCTGTCTAGAAAGAAGTATTATTTCAAAAACTTTTATGTTAATGATATGGTATGTGCTCGGCATTTCTTACTTGAACAAGAAGCAAGCTTTTGTTCACTCCAGACTGGGTTTTATTAACACAGGAGGATCAATGGAAAACAAAACAGTAATCAGAGCAGGGAATACAAACTCATCCGGCAAAAACCTCCTAACTTGTCATTGTCCCAGGACAATAGCTGATACTCTACTCTTCATTTTTTTGCTGAGTGGAGTCTGAAAAAAAAAAAAAGGTGCAAAAAATTTGATTTCTTTTCAGCACTGAGTGCTTTTTTGAAAGGAGAAAGAGGAATTTGGTATAAGTGTCAGAGGACAGACAAAGGTCTATAGTTTCCCTGAGAGCCTTTAGAAATGTATCTTGTCATTTTGCTGCATAAAGAAGAGGTTTACATAAAATACTGGCTAACATTCAGGAAAGATGTCCCTATGAGTCATGGTTACGTGTATTTATTTATTTTAGTGAAATATTTAATGCATTCTATGGTAGAAGTGACTTTGTCGACAGTACTTACAGAGTGCAGGGATGTGTGAAAGATGTATACACTAAAAAGAGTAATGCATCAGTCTGAGTGCATGCATCCATCTTTACACCTATCTATCAATCTCTGTGTTCATTCATCTATCCAAGTATTAAAATCATATGTGACCTGCTGTCTGTGCAGCTCCCTGTCTCACTAGATATTAAAATCAGATCCAAATTCAAAATAGGTGGATCTAACACGGACTGGTTTTTTTGTCTGAATGGTGTGTTTGTCAAGAAGCAGCAAAGAGATCTTAAAACTGCAAAGAGGTGACTAAAATGAGGGTGCTGCATGAGGCAGGGTCTCTGGCAATGTGAGCATGGCTGTGGCTTTGTTCTGGACAGATGGCTGATCACTATAACTTTGTAAATCCTAATTATGTCAAGTTAAGAACCAGCAGGAGCAATAGTGATATTTAAAGGTGCTTTAAAGCGGATGCTTGCCATTTCCAGACATCCTAGGAAAAAAGAAAAGCCCTTAATTGCAATATTAATGGGTGGGACTGAATCTGGTAGTCTTGGGACCAAAAGGTTCAAGGCAACGTTGCCTGCAGTAAGGACAATGGTTCCAACATTGAGAGAGTTAACTCAATCGCATACCACTACACTGAGCCCGAGAGTCTGAACTCTTCAAACGCTCCAAATGGAGAGCTAAATCAAAGAATCCTGTTTCAAATCCATCCAAGATGTTGCTGTTTTTCTCCTCTGACAGGAGAAGCATTTGGAAGTGCAGTTTCTTTCTTTTTTTATAGCTGTCTTAAAAAGGAGTTTGGATGTTTAGCACAGCTGGTGCTCATTACATTATGCACTATCAATAAAATAGCATGTGTAATTAATTTTTAATGCAGTGCTGTATGCAGCGCTTTAAAGCAGTTACTGTATGGGGAGAGCCGACACCGGTCACTGACATCAGAAATATTGAAATAGAGGGCTAGATTTTGCATTTTTAAAGGCTGTATGTGAGAGTGGGGGAAGGGTAATTCCCGGCCAGCAACTTTCTGGCCACAATCAAATTTAAAAATATAGGAACAAGATGGATGAAGGCGATTTTATAATTTGCTTATTGGAATGAATGGATTAATTTTTGTCCATTTGGAGTTTGCTGAGTGATGGCTGGATTAAGAGAGGTGACTTCAGAGTATAGGTGAGGACCAGGGAAATACACAGCAGCACATCCATATTTGTTAAAGCACAAATGGTATCAGGTGGGAGATGAGGCAAAAAGAGAGCTTATGGGAAAACAAGGGAAGGACTTTTCTGTTCTATCTCATTGAATAGGATTTTTTTTCATTGCAGGCCTTCTTTCTTGTGCCTTGTTGTGTCTCGTTGCTCCCATTAGTAATAACCCCAATTTTTTCCCCTTGATTCCTTAAACATTTGGGAGTACTGGTAGTTTGGAAGGGAGAGAGTAGCTTGGTTACAAAGAGGCACCACTGATAACATGGCTTGTGCTCCTCTGACAGAAGACGCAAATTAGGGTCTTCTTTTTGCATGGCAGTACTTTCCACAAGACACCAGCACAAGTGAAAACTGCTTTAATTAGGCACAGTAGGAAAGATTTGGGCACCATCATGACTCTCAGCAGCCATTATGTCCAGAAACACCTTGGCTGACTGAAGGAGGAGCAGCCCTCTTTTTGGAGTTGCAGCGTGGTGTGTGTCCATGCTCAGCAAGGGGCGGGAATGGCGTTCATGCTTCTGCAGCAGAGTAACCTCCAGGGATGTTTTGCAGGATGGGACCACCCTCTTCTCTGCTGCCTCTCTTTTCCCATCCATTTTCAGAGAGCTGAATGCCTCTTGGTGAACACTTCCTAAAAAGAGAAGAAATAAACTGCAGGAAGAGAAGGAAGGAAGCAATCACCTAAAAAGCGACAAAATTAGGGGTAGTGCTTGTCAGGTGCCTTGCCTTTTGGTTGGGCAATGCATCAGCTTCCTAAAAGCTGATTTATTTTTTTATTCACGTGCACAAGGCATGAATGTTTGTGATTATTCTTTCTTTCTCTCAAGAAATTGCCATTCATTTGTACATAACATATGCTAAACAGTTCACTTGTACAGCCTCACCTGGCATATTCAGGATGGAGTTTCCTCCTGCCCCTTCAGCAGTAGCTTTTTGTCATCACTTTTCTTCTCGCTTTCTGTCAGATTCGTGCGGATGTGTTTGTGTGTCTGAGCCAGGAAGTGAATTGGCCTGTTCAGTTTGTGAGAACAGAGATAAATCTCATGCACAAATATAATGTTCAGTGTCAAAGGAAGTAGGGCGAGCTATGGTGTATGGCGTAGGTAGTTGTGATGAGAACTGCTCTTTAGTTCACAAGCAAGAATGAGAAAGGTGAAGGGAACAATGAGGTATACATTTCATAGTGAAATCACTTAATTTTATTTTATTTTTTTAGAGGAATTGGATCATTCATTCCTGGGGTCGTTCAGTTCTCTGTCTTCTTGCCGGAGAACTGCAAAAAAAGTACCATGTGTCCCTCCAGAGCTAATTCAGAGGACCTCTACTCTTTTGTTTTCTGAGTGCTTCATAAAAATAGATGAAAGGAAGGATTCTTTGCTCAGATGGGATGCTTTACGTTCAGAACGGGATTTGAGTCAAAGAAGCCATGCTGATGCATCTCGTGTGTGCCCCACTGGGTTCCTGTGTTCTGCCTGTTGGTCCTTCTTTCCGCTGAGCAGTGAACAGCTGAGCACCTGTTAGCAACATACCCTTTTGTGCTGTTTGCCTTCTTTTGGACAGGCTTTTTCCAAGCATTTTTGCAGTACATACAGAAATCTGGTAGGCTAGTGTACGGTAGGTACATGCCTTTGGTATCTTTATTTTCCTCTTGTTTTTGTCTCTAATCAAGCCATTGCTCTGTGCCCCTGTTCCAGCTAATGTAACTTGCCACAGCACAGACTGGGTAAGCCAGGTTCAATGAGACACTCAAACATGCACTTGGAAGGAAGCAGGAAAAAATCCCACATAGCAAAGGCTTGCATTTTTTATGAATTCAGCTGTATGAGTCAGAGGTCCTGGGACTTCAGGAATGAGGTTAATGCAGGCACTAAGCAAGGAGATGGAGAGACAGTCACTGGAACTGTGCTATGAAATGGTGCTTTCTAAATTACTGTCTTTGCTGTTAACATAAAGGGCCTCTGGTTAGAGAAGAGCTGGTTTGCACAACATACCTGCAGCTTTAATTCTTGTTTAAACATCACCTGGCTATTTGAAGCCAACTGTAAATGCATTATTTTCAGTACATCCCCTTGGCAATGTGAGAGGAGCATCCCATCCTTCCTGTGTGTCAGGCTGTCTCCTTACATGTCCTGTACTGACCTAGATTACTTCACGTGAGACACAGATCTAAACCTCATCCTTACCTCTCTTCCATGGCTGCGTGACAAACATGGAGCTCCCAGGGCGTGCTGTACCATGCCAACAGTCCACTGAGAGATGGGTTAGGGGCTGCCTAGGGATGCTTGGCTGAGCATCTTCCTGTGAGGTGTTTTCTGACTTCAGTGGTGTTACACTCTTCTGCCAGCTGTGAACATGGTCTGTGGAATTCCAGGATGTACAGAGATTCAAGAGTCAGAGTGTTGTTGGGAAATACATATAATTTAAAACTGTCCATGGTGATGAGAGTAAACCCCAAAAATTCATGGAATCTTGTAAAGACCTCAGTATAGCATCAGTGCCTTCTGCCTGCAGGGGAATTATTTTTTTCACTTTGCATCTTCTAACAGAGTTTTGGGTTATTTTTTCATCCCTTCTGGTTGAATAGGGAGAGAGTATGTTTATTTATTATGGCACAGACAGGCTTATAATGTAAATGTATGTCCAAAAATTAGATCTGAGTGTTTATGGATTGATTAATCCAAATTCTTTATAAAAATGTGTGAACTCTTGATTAAACTGGGAACAGGACCATTGCGGACACACAGTGAGTACAAGAGTAGTGAGTAACTTTACCTTCCTGTAAAACCTAATTCAAAAGCCATCAATCTCTCTCTGTTTTTATTGTTTTCTCTTCAAATTGAACTAATTCCTCCACTGTAAATTTGAGGTAGAATCTTAAAAGCTCCACAGTCTACTGAAGCCAAACACTTCACTATTGTTATCAATAGATACATAGAATAGTTGTAAAACGATCCTGTGAGATTGCTGTAAACTCCTTCCCGATTCTCTTCACACTTTCCCTGCCCATTTTCCATGAAGAGTGCTGTGAAAGCTGCATCCATGCTGCCCCTGCCTCTATCACCACTGTCACTGTTCATTAGTGCAGTTCAGCACACTCATAAATGTCTGAGCTCTTCCCATATTTAGAGCTCTCTAGCCAGCAAATCTTCCCTTCTGCTCTTCCTTTTTGAGAAAAAACCCAGCAGTCAGGGTTTGAGGTGGGCACTTGAGAAATAATTTTAATTCAGTGACCCGGTATCATCCAGAGCTATAAGGGAGAGCAGGAATGTGGGAGACAGTACCATCGCTGCTTAAATAATTTGCTCCTTGCCCTTTCTATCTAAGTTTGTCAGGCTGTGTCTTGTGATTTTAAATGGAGATTTCTTAAATTTGTATTCTCCTTAATAGGTAAAGATGAGCGAAAGCTGTTTTTCACTTTCTCCTCACTCTCTCTTCACAGATGTCTTTGCTCTCTGGGACTGGCTGGCACTGCTGGGGAGGTATTTCCCAGGGGATTTCATTGCCCCAGGGTTAGATTTCTCCATCTACACAGCAGCATGGAGCTGTGTTGCATATAGCTCCCTCCCAGCAAGTCTCAGTGAGTCACCATCCTGCTTGCTGGCTGTCTGATGAGAACAGGATGCTCTGTCCCAGGCCACCCTGTCCATGGAGCTTCTGCCCATCTGCACCTTTCCCTTCCCCTACTCTGCCCTAGACATTAATATTTCTTTCATATTTTATATATAACATTTCAGTTTTTCCCTCAGGTAGATCCTTCATTCATTGCTGTCATTGCCAGTGGTCCCTGAAGTCATTACAGCACTTTTTTTCTAAAACACAAGTCCGAAGTGAAATTGTTCTTCTTAGTGTTTTGTTATTTTTTTTTAACTTCACATTTTTAAAAATGGAAATGACTGCTGAAAATAAACACAGTTTTCAACAGACTTACTGAGCCAGCATGAATGTCCTTAATAAGCTGGGGTATGTGTGTGTGCGTGCACGTGTGTGTTTTTCCCCCTTAAACCTTGGAATAAGAGTGCTGTCTCTTTAAATCCTAACTCAAACTTTACTGGCGATTTTACAGAGCCTGGTTTCATTTATAGTGGAGCCAGACTTGCTGTGTGAGAGCCGTCCGCATGCTGGAATTAGTCTTAAGCTCGCTTCTGTGGCGTTGCCAAATTCCATGTTTGTGTTTTATTTAGAATTCTTTTCACGGCCAGTCGAATCTGTTCAGGCACACATAGGCAGTGTTGCGCCCCATGGAGAAAATAAGCAAGTTTGCGTTTTCTTTGGCATAGGCCACGGCCACAAAAGACTGCGGTCTAAAGAAACATTTTTTAAAAGCTATTTTAACCCATAACAGATGTATAAAGTAGGCACACACATGCCAGCTTCCTTAGTTTTAATTAAAAAATAATTATGGCTTTAATGGGATGCTAGTGACAAATTTGGATGAATGGTGGGTGACATTATCTCAAGGCTTGCTTCAACTTATAAATTAGTGCGTTTCTCTTGGCCAGTGGTACAGATGAAATTAAATGAAGGAGCAGATTAATATTTCTTAAAGTTACATTGAACCAAATGAAAAATCCAATCAAAAAAAACACATAGTCCTTTCCTCCCTCTCTTCCTCAGACCTCCATTTGCATGAGATCTCAGAACACAGAGGAAAGGTTATTTCCTCTGCCTGATAATTGATCTGGCCGATGATAAACTGGACTTAGGTTTTCAAGGTTCTTGCCCCTTTCATAATTTTGCATTGGTAGCCACATTGCCAAATTACTGTGATTAACGTTAGCAGGTGCTTCCATTTATAACCACATCTAACCAGCTAACAAGGTACCTTCGAGCCAGGAAATCTTAAATATAAACCCAACTCTACGTGTTGCGTGTTGCAATGGTTCTCTCTCCATACCTTGGCTAACTGGCGGTGATGCTGGCTGTGATTTCTCACATCTTTAGGCTATTTTCAATTTGGGGCTTTTAAGGCTCACCAGAACTGGGCTAGATGCACAGGCTTGCACAGGTAGCAACAGTTTATATTTATGAAGAAATAAATAAAGGAGTAATAAACATGTAATGAGCTAACCCCAGATGGTATCTCTGCTGTTATTAGTCAGGTGTATATAGAGTTGAGTAAGGGAGATTGAAGGATCAGCATGAGTGGCTCTAGATATTGAAGGAGAGGTTGGATGGGTTCACTGTAAAAAATGTCTTTCTCCTTCCCATGCATCCCACCCATGGACACTCTGAACAGATGCTGAGAACAAAGGCGATAAAGCAGCACAGCTTTTCAAGGCATGCAGCAGAATCACATTTCCTCCAGACCTGCTTGTCCCACCCTAGTGCTCTCCAGCAGCAAAGGCAGCCCAGCGTGGGATGGGGCTTTCTGGATGAGAGCAGATGATCAGCTTTACGATCTATGGCACCAGCAGATGAGGATCATTTTGGTTTTGGATGGCAAAACACTGTTTCCTGTTCTCCAACATATTCTTTCATGAAACTTCTCATCTGCTTAACATTTAGCTCCCATTGTAAAAGACAACCCTGGAATGCTGCTGATACATGTAATCTAGATGGTGGGAACTCTTCTTCGCTTGGACAGTGCTAGTTTTTCTCTAATGAACATGCTGAAATGTTTCCTTAGTAAAAAATAAAAGCAACTTTTGGAAAAAAGCAGATTAAGGAAAGAGGGAGAGAGTATAATGTTCTTGGTGGATAGCTGTGCACCTTCCCTATGATCAGTCCATTTATCTTGTGACTTAAAAATGTTTTGCAACTAATTCCCATACAAATGTGGCAGGGTCCCTCACCTTGCTTGCTTAAAGCTACCTGCCATGTTAAGTTGGGGAAACCCAGCAAGAGGAAGATGCTTTGCTTGGTTTGAGCCAAATCTGTAGAATTTGAGCTCTTCAGGGCAATCCATTTGATCCCTCAGGGATGGCAGTGTCTCTTCTTGGTGTGCAGGATGTCCATTGCCTGAAGCTGAACCAAGCCAGTCACTCTAAAGATACAATTCTCCTAGGCTTTGTTTAACTGTAGCAAAAGAAAGATTTTCCTTTGTCAATTGAATGAGAATTTCTGTGGTAACATTTCCCTGAGCTTGAATTCCTCATGAGTGAAAATGAAACTCCAGCATTAACAGCATGAGTCATGCAGTGCACATGAGACTAATTTTTGCATTCCTGGAATTTTTGGAAGGGAAACATTACATTCATGATAATCCTTTCAATTATATCTTATTGCTAAAATAATCCATAAGGCATTCTGCAGTAGAGCCCTCTGCTATTTGGTTACAGTTGAAGCTTTGAAAATAGCACCTGAAAGCTTTTAGACTCCCGTGTGTCAGTATCTTAATTTTCTTTTTATGTTGATGCACACAGGATGGTCTGCCATGCTTTTTATTTACTCCTTAGGATTTTTTTGTTTAATAAATAAGGCTAATTTGATTTGTTCTGATCTGTCTCAAGTATCTAATTGCCGCTGTAGAGAATGATTAATGTCCAGTTGAAAGGATTCCATATCTATAAATGAGAACTGAAAGCAGATGTTAGTTTGATGAACGTGTGCTGCCCATTCCTTGCACTGGCTCAGAGAGCAAGCTGCTGAGAGACTGCTATCTATCAAAGAGAGATGTAAGATGCCAAACACAGTTCAGAGTCACATACCTATCATGAGCAGAGTGAACATTTAGCAAATAAAATATCCCAGGTAGGTTTTTCTCTGCTTGTGAAATATCTATACACAAGACAGTGTTATCCTCAAATTGTCAGAAGTACTTGACAAACTCCAGTTCAGGGGAAGGCGCTGTAAATTGATAACAAGAAGGACTTTGTCTCTGAGTTTTCACTCAGGGAGTAGTGCTGGTATATTGTCCAAAGGCTGGTAAGTTCAGTTTCTAGTGCATTGTGTGCACAGTGCTGCTTCTGAAGTTAACCTCTGAAAAACCCCCCGACAAAACCCAACCAAAGCTGGTATTGGTGTCTTTGCTATTGGTGGTCTGGCTAGGTGCTCAGGCATTTCTGGCAAGACAGGCCAAATACTTTCAGAGTTTACTAGCTTAAGCTCATGCAGATCTGTGGAGAGCAGACAGCAAAAGACTAAAATACCTGGGCACAAGATCAGGTTTTGTATCATCCAGGCAACTTTGACGTGCACTGCGCACTGTAAGTGCAACAGCTTTTTAGATAAAAGCAGACGGTACAGACAGGTTCTTTTTGCATGGGCTTTTCAGTTTAGTAAAGATGCTCTACAGCCCTTTCACAAGCCCTCTTGTGTTCTCTGGGCTGCTGGAATTCACCTTCCCAGCCATTGTGTAACAACAGGTTAGCGGCCAGTGCACAGAGGAGGAGACATTTTGGCCAAGGGCAGGAAATTCTGATAATGGCAGTAGGATTGTCAGTGTTTCAAAAAAAAAAAACCAAAACAGAGAGTGCTTTCTTTGTAAGGTCTCTTTAAAAAATATTTCCAATAGTTTTAAAATGCTCACCAGTATTACTGTGAGCTAGAGAGAAAACATATCTGATTTAGTCACTTTGATTTTTGTGTGTGTGTGAAATAGCTTTTGCATTTTTACTGTTTGTTAAATTACTATTCAGGTAATGTCTGTGACAAGAAAACTATTTCACAGATGGACAGACGGAGATGTAAAGACCAACATAACTCTTCCTTGATGTCCATAAATCAGGCTGACCTGGGATGTGTGTATGGCAGGAGAGGGAAAGAGAGAGAGGAGGGGAGATGGGGGATAAAAGGGACTGAGAAAGGGTTTGGAGTCCTGGATAAGGACAGGTACTGGCATCCCAGAGCTCTGTCTATGTCCGCTTTTGTACTGTAGTCATGTCAAAATTACAGCAAAGAAGAGTACTTCCAGTATGACCTCCTGTTCCCCTGGAACCTCAGTGGGGCTCTACATACAGCAGCCAGGTGATAACAGAGAAAAGGCTGTTTTTTCAAGCTTTGTTTTTATTTGGGGTGTAACTATAAAAACAATAATTCCACAAATATAACTATTTGTGGGTGTGGGGTTTGTTTTTTAAGACAGTAAACAGGGAAACAGGTTTGGTTTTTTTTAAAGGTTTTTTTTTTAAAAAAAACAAACAGGTTTTTTTTTTTAAGACAGTATTCATCTGAGCAGTGAGACTTTTTCAGTTAAAGTGACTATACTTTACTGGTGTAAAACCTGGCCATTCAGATTGTTCTTGATGATTTTTCCTGATCTATATCTACCTGACTGTGCTATAAACCAATGATTCCCAGCTGATATATCTTAGAAAATGACTGGAAATCAAAACGTGCACCAAAATAAAGTAAATGGTAACTCTCTCCCTATTAGGACATACTTTCAAGTTACTAAAAACCAAAATCTCCTGTTTGTTTTCCTTTACTTCTTTTACTTTCTCCACCTTCTTCTTAACTTTTATTTTCTTATAGGGAGGAAATGGAATTGGTGCAAATATGACTATCCTAAATTAAGCTGGTGAGTTACGCATGGAGCTGATATCATTATTGGTCACCCTGTAGTGTGTGGCAAACTTCATTTCTTTGCAGAAGAGTCAGGACTGAAGTCAAGAGATGGAGCACATCTGACCATGCAGTCAGCAATAAATGTTGTAATTTCTTTTTATCGGGTCTCCTGTCTGGTTGCTCCTACATCTTTACGTGGAGTACAAGAAAATATCTTTAAGAGGAGGGATGTATCTTTTATAACGTGGTGACTTTCCTCATTGCAATGAAATCAGCCTGCAGAATGAGCTGTGAGTGTGTAATTTTTGCAGGACAGGGCTTGTCTGCAGTATTTTATTGTTTCTGGAAGTGGTCACTTGAGCAAGCACACATGTGCTATGAGTAAGTATTGGTTTTCTCTGGCTGCTTCTTAGCAGGTTTTCCTCTGAATAAAGGTGTGCCTGGCCCTGGGCAAATTGTGGAACTCCCTCATGTTGACAGTGGGAAGGTGTAATGGGGTTGGGAACTTCAGGTGGTGCTCATAGCTCAGTGCACACCTCAGGCTTAGCATCAGAAATCTCATGTTTGCTCTGCATGGACAAATACTCTGTTGGCCTTACACAACTGCAGGCATGGCTGTAAGGTTTAATCATGCATTTAAAATCAAAGGAAAACACCGCATAGGGAGTGTTCCTTGGAAAAAGCAGCTTTAGGAGACCAACAGCAGGCTCTCTTTACATGTGGGAGAAAATAAAACATTCTTGTCTAGGCGTCCCCAGTGATCCCAATGTAAGGACCCTGTATCTGGTTAAAACAGGAAAATCCAAGTTGAAAAATATTGTGAGAGAATGTGAGAATTTACTGTATGCTTTTATTGTTATCCAGTGAAAAGCATTGATAAGAGAAGAAGATTCTTGCATTTCATGTCCTATTCCCTATGGTTTGGGAAATCTAAATCCAAGCCTTTGTTGAATTTTCCCTGTGATCTTGGAAAAGTTCTTTAATTTCTCCGTGGGAAGCGTCCCACTTCAGTAAGGAATTCCAACTCTTCACTCTCAGATGGGAATATTACAGGGATAAAGATGTGGAAGTTTCTGAGGTGCTCAAATAGTAAAATAATAAAAAGCTACTGAAGTATATAAAATGAATGCAAATAATTTAGGCTAATTTTTGATGAATTGCTTGTCCAGGGTTTTATTGCATGTGATGTAAATGAGTCTGAGGGCCATTGATAGATTGATGTTTATCCAACTGTTACTGTGTTTAAAATACTCACAAATATATAAGAGGTACTGCTGTTTCTCCTCTCTGTGGAAACAGTGGATAAAATTGTGCTCTCAGGTACAGCAGCTCAAGACCATTGCAAATTAAACCACTGGAAGTCAATGGGGTTGCACATTTGTAACTGAGATCAGAATTTGCCTGGGCCTTGTGAGGTGCTCTGTGTGTTAATTCTTGCATCTGAAAGTGGAAGAAATGGCTTTTTTATTACAGCAGTGCTTGAAGAGACCCCAGGAAAGTGAGATGTATATATTAGAGGCTGCCAACAGCTAGTGGCAGTTTCAGCCTAATAAACTGGAAGTAAATAACTTGGTGATTAGCTGGAATTGGCAGGCCACTTAAACACAGCACTGACTGGTTACATGGTTTTCCCTGTTCACACCTTAATACTATATAACAGCATGGATGGATGCCTGGAAGATACATGTTCCACAGAAGAACTTGCTCTGCATCTACCTTGACACTTCAATTTGTGAATAATCTTAATGATAACAACAACAACAACAACAACAACAAGTGCTTAGCCTGAACTTTTCATTCCAAGGAGCCCAGAGCACTTCTAATTTGAAGAGTGTGCAAACACTAAACAAGGAACTCCAAGTCATTACAGCAGGGGTAGTTTTGTAGTTCAAGGGATGAACTAGGAAGACAGTGGAAACTGGGTTTTCTTGCTGCTGCCCCCACCACACCATCCCTCTGTGAACTGTGGCTGCAGTGGGGATGTGTAAGGCTTAATCTCAGGCAAACTGTTTTGTGGATAAAGCAAGCAGTGCAAGAACCTAAACAGGATTATTGTGAATAGACTTGTATGTTCAGAGAAATTGAACCCATGGAGATTCACTCTAAGAAGAAATATGATCACATAGTAAGGGAATAAATGAACTCTTTCAGGGCAGGACATAGATGAAGTCTGTGGAAGTTATCGGGAGAATCAGTTGCTATTTATTCAGGAGGCATTAGGTCAGGTTGCTTGCTCCCTGACTGCTGTTAAGTTGTATTTCAGGAGACAAAAGGGCATTTTGGCAAGGGCAGTAAGAGAAAGTCTGGCTCAGTCCATTCAGTTTTGAAATTGTCATGCTCTTGTCTCACTTCTCTCACATCTTTTGTACCATGAGTAGCAAGAGAAGATTCTGATGCAGTTGTCATTTGCCACCTTTCTGAGTCCCCCTTTAAGTTCTAATGCACAGAACTTAACATTTGCTTGCTTTAACATTTTGTTTCTCTATTGGATTATTTTACTTTTTCCTTTGTGGTCCTTAAGTTCCTGATGCAAGGAGGAATTTCCCTCCTCTGCAATAAAATGACCAGGCTGGGTTAGCATTGTGTTCCCAAAGAGAAAGTATAAAAAGTACTCAAACAGTGCCAGGTTTCCTTACAGAATTAATACTTCACAGTATTGTGTCATTCTTGCAGCCTCTTCTTTTCAGTTACCCATCCCTCTTAGTCATTTCATTAGTCATTATTTTTGGAAAGAGGTGTAGCAATCTGGTTTGTTTGGAAAGCACCAGGGTAAAGTGTCCAGCTTTGTTACTTATAGTGGTCATTATGTGGACATGTAGATTTCTGAGGGTTTAGGCTATGTATGGGTCAGAAAGTGTAGTGCTTCTTGATTGCTCTGCTCTCTGAAGTATAGAATTTTGGTGGTTTAGAAGTGGAGTGATAATCCTTAAAAATGCTGCAACTTGCCTGAGATTGTGTAGCATATTTCATCTTTGTGGTTTCTCCTGATCAGCCCTCACAGGTGTGTATGACCATTTTACAGGCAGGCAAAAAAACAAAGGGCTTGGGCACAAACTTGGTTAATAAGTTCCCAGCCTCTAGAAATCTGGTCTGGTCACGTTGTTACATGAACAAAAGGCATAAAATGAATTTACTGTTGAAAGTGGTTTGCTTTGGGTTTGGATTAGGCACATAATCCAGGTCAGCAGTCATCAAATTATCTTGCAGAAGGTAAGAGTATTTTGGCCCTAGGTAGTCAGAATTGAAATGCATGACATATGTACATCTACAGTTCTTGCTTAGGCATGGAGATAACTGGAGCATTTTGGATCAAATCATGGGTTTTAACTTTTACTGTAATTAAGAACATGTGAAATAAATTAAAAAAAAAAAAAGAGGACCTGAAAGATTTAAATGCAATTAATTTTATTTTGTTGAGATTAAGTATTTAATACCTGGAGCCTGCTAAGAAGGCAAACCAGGGTTGGCTCTGGAGTGTGAATCTCCAGGTTTTGAAGAAGCCAAGAATCCATAATGGCTGCTTTATGTGAGTTTTCTTCATTTCTTCAACCTCCTGGGCGAAAGTCAGGTCTGTGTGAAGGTAGGTGTGCGCAGTATTTTGCAAGCAGCCATGAGCTTGCTCTGCCCATGCCTCAAGCCAACTGGACCCCAGCCAAGCTCCAGCGGAAGCTGTACAGCTGCCTGAGCGAGGATGTTGAGCCCCAGCCCCGTTTCTCTGCAGGGCTGGTTAGCTCAGGTTTGGGGTTGTACTAACCACAAGTACGGGTCCTCTGCACTGGTGCTGGCTTGTGTCTGGCCAGGCTGGAGTGCAGGCAGGGTGAGCCTTTGTCAGCCTGCCAGGTACCACGCAGACATACCCTTCCTCACCCTAGGTAGCAGTTTCTCAGGCACTTAATTTTCGTTGAAGTCAGCATGAGCAAACGTTAGTCATCTTGAGTAGTGGTTGCCAAAGGAGGTCCTTTGTGTAACACATGGATTTAGCAATGTAGGCACTGACTTTTCATTACTAATGTTTGGTCTGCTTTCTCCCAGGCCTTTCCACTTTCTTGGTCACTGTCAGCCCCCTTTCCTGCTGGCTGCTCCAGCTCTGTAATTGCATGTGACTGCAGTGATAGAGTTGTCAGCCCTGAAGAAGTCTCTAGATTTTATTGCTGCCCTCCCTCAGGCAATGCAGTTTACCACCAGCCCTGAGAGGCTGGTTTGGAGTCTCTTGAAGTTGTTGAGATCTTGATAGTGCTTTATGGTGATATTGCCCTCTCTCCTCACCTTGAAGAAGGGAGCGGTGATTTAGCCAGAAGCGGACAAGTGACTTCAGCAAGCTGGTGCTTCTTCCCTAGGGAGTAAAATAAAAGTTTCACCCTACAGGGTACAAACTATGCTTTGCCAACTCAAAACAAAGAGTAAAAAAGAAATTGGTGTTGGCTCATGTTTTCAAGTTGTCTGAGCTTTGATTGGTCTCTTTAATTCAAGGAATTGCAGATGTATATTTTACGTTTCCTATCTGTTACTAATCCATTACTATTCCTTCCTTGGCTTCTTGCTGTGGAAACTTGAACTTCATAGTGATATGAAAGTTTGAAATTGCTCAGAAAAATTAATTTTCCTTCACTTTTTCAGGTACTAGCAATAGTGTTCCAAAAAAACCCCACATGATCTACGTATGAAACTGTGGTCAGTTAAACCCACCAGAAACTTCACGGTGACTTCTGTAGGTTTTTCACAAGGATTTGCATCCTAAGAATTTAAATGTTCTCTTTGCAAAATTATTAAGGTCTGAAATTGAGGTTTTTTTGCCTACTGGAATGAAGCCCAAATGTAGAGATTTCTGAGAAATTAAGCTTTGTTCTCAGTTTGTTAGGCAAACACACAGTATTTTATATCTGATGACTTCTGGGTAAGTACCAATATTATTTCAGCATTTTTCTTTCACATGATTTGTAGCCTAACAAGAGTTGAACATGGGGTTCAGGACCACTTAACAACTCTCTCTCTCTCTCAGTCTTTCTGATGAAACTTCACTGAAACTCATCTCTTAACACAGGTCATATTAGCTGTCAAGAATCTTTGGTAAAAATGTTCTGACCAGCTCTAGTTTGTTGTCTTCTAACTTGTTTTAACTTTACCCAGGTCAGATCTGTAAGATAGGATCTGTGGTGTTCTGTGGGAAGAAATGGGCTTTACATGTTGACTAAATTGCTTGGCTGGTACAGTTATCATCAAAGAGATTTTTTTCATGTGATAGACATAAGAAAAGCCTTCCAGTTGTCTCTTCCATGTCCTGAGTATCCCAGCTGGATTACAAATAGGATATGAAAGTCCAGACATGGGTCACTCAGCCTTGGGGTGTTATGGATGCCCTCTTAGATCAGTGTGGAAAGCGGTGGAAACATACCTTGTAGGGTGGATGCACTTCACAGTTGGAGAGAGGTAACCTAGTTTGTCAGCTATCACAAAACACTCATTTCATTTCCATTGCTACAGTTTTGTCTAGAACTCTTCAAGCCCTGCAGGGTCCAGTTCACAAGGTTGTATGTGAACTCAACACTGCTCTCAGGTTGAGGAAGGGTGGGTGGAGAAACAAACCTTTCAAGATTGCTTAGAGGGATGAATCTGAGAAATTCACACCTTCAGAACTCCTCATCGTCTTCCTCTACTCACACGAGCAGTGAGCCCTTTTGTACTCTTTACTCAGGACTTTGAAGTGATCCTGCTAATACTTTCCCTCTACTTATGTTTCTGTCTTTCTTTGCTGAGTCACTCACACGATGTATAGTGCTTTCTTTCGGGGCCCTGGGTGCTGCCACTAATTAGCTCTTGCATTGCTATAACGTGCATTCAGGATCTGCCCCATGCTGTAGGTTACCTCGCTGGTGATTTGATCTTCTCTTGGTAATTCACATGTGAAATCTGTCTCTCTACCCAAATTCATTAGAAGTGTGGGTTATAATTTGTAGAAAATACAGTAGGATACAGTTCTGCTCAAGCTACTGCTAATACTCACCATTGTAATATTGTGGCTCATTAGGGTTAATTGCAACAGGATCCACAAGCGAGAAAACCTCAGCCTAAAATCCAGTAGGCAAAATCATATTAGTGTTGCATACCCCTGATGTGGACTCGGTAACATTTTTAATTCACAGCTGTGCCCCTATCAGTGTCCCCTTCTTTAACATTCATAATAATTTCCAACTTCATTTCAGTGTTTTGGCTGTTTTCTGTTCTTGCTTACATCCAGTTGATTACCGGGAATTAAATTCTTGTAATGGCAAAACCTCTCAAAGATGAGATAATAAAATAACAGGATTTTGTGTATACTTCCAATTACCTTAATGAGTTTACATATTTTTACTTTGGCTGTAGAAATGTTTTAATGTGGCTCCTCAACTTGGCACAAAGTAACTCCCTTTCTTGCTACTTCCTGTAGGTATCCTGAGAAGAAATAATCCAAACCTTTAGAGTGTTTTACCTGCATGTCCAGCTCACTTTTCTCACAGTGACAGTATAATTTCTCTGTTTAAATGCAGTACAGAACATGTGGCTTTGAACACGTGGATTTTGGTGAAGGACAAAGAGATCCCCTCTCCCTTGATACTAAAAATAGCAGTAGCACTGAGCAGTCAAAATTTTTCGGTCTCTCGTTCTAACTGTATTTGAGAGTGCCTGTGTTTCATGTCCTGTTATCATTGCAGCAAAGAATCTCCCATGCTTGATAGCTTTTTTTGGTGCTTTTTGCAAAGATGAGAATGAAGAAGTAAGGGGGAGCTCTTCCACAACAAATATCGCTGCGTGCTCTGTGATCTTTTGGAAAGAAACCTTTTTTATTTTTAAAATTTATATTCCAACAGTCCTTATTATTAAGATATTCATTCTTATAAAAGGATGTTAAATAATTAAGCCTGTGGAAGGGGCAACATCAACAAATGCTGGAATATATTTAAATAATGAAGAACATCTTTAATTTGTACATGCAAAATAATTGTGGGCCGATGGCAGGTTAAGCATTCACATTTATTAAAATGTACTTGCCTCTGCTTTAGAGGAAGGAGGTTGTCGTTTCATATACTCTCCTTCAGCCTGAGCCACTTCAAGACTTCCTTCTCTTCAGTCAAAAAGAATCAATTATACATTGTGGTTACTTTCCCCCAAAATACTTTGATTGCCTCATTTTGTTTTAGCTGAGAGCACTCAAGTCATTCCTCTTTATACAGGAGGGAAGAGGGGTGTGGAAATTATCCAGTCTGTAACCAAATAACCTGGCCTTTAGTGAGGATTCCTAGTGATTCAGAATATTGACAGCAATCAGGAGTCTCAGGCTGTTGAAACTTCCCCTCTAATTGAACTGGGAAAGGTAAACCAGTTTCAGTGCTCCGCACGCTGTAATTGCAATAATTTAATTTAGCTATTTAACCTGTAATTCAGTGGTATTTATTAAAGAGCATAGGAGAAAATGAGGCCATTAGGAGCCAGAGATGAATACATTGAAATGAAAATGAACACTTCTAACTGCTAGTTGACCTTCGTTTTGTAGCAGTTTTTATTAGGCTGGTCACGGTAATTACTGGGACGTGAATCACGAAGAAAAGTGAATAATTCTGTAATGAACATTTTTATTCATTATTTCACATTTTCAGGAATCAGAAAAGTATCATGTAAAAGTATCTTCAATGTTCTCCTTTTGTTTGTTTTTCGACAAATAATGGTTTGTGGACAATAGCCCAGTGCAAAGCGTCACTCCAGAGTGAGAATTTGAGTGAGGCTGAATTGATGGGCCTGCAGCGTTCCGAATGCAGCGTGCACGACTGCAGAATGTGCTCAGGGAGGCCGAGAGGTTTGTAAATCAAGCAGGAATCATATTAGTAAACATAGGACATGCTGGTCACCCCTATTAACACTTAGGAAGGCACATTTTGGGTCAAAAACTGAGGTATTGAAACTTCCCAGTGATTTGCGCTGGGCTCTCTAGACTTGAGTACTTTTACCCTGGCTCCTGCTGTGGGGCAGTCCTTTTAGGAAGGGGTCTTTCCGACCATCAGAGACCTATTTTGAGGAGCACAGTCAGCATCTGCGGAGGCTTCCAACTCGTTTCTGTAAGACAAGAGTGAGGCACCTCCCAACGCCACTGTGTGAGCAACAGAGCATCCTCCATTCCACTTCTGCTTTAGCCCACCCCAGCATTTCCCATGCCAGACTAGCTCTGGAGCACCAAGCTGCCTTCCCAGGGTTTGCCTCAGAGGAGAAAGGGCAGAGGAGAGCAGGAGTGGGTGGCTCTGCTGCTTGCATGGCTGCTCTAGGGCTGGCATTTCGGTGGGGAGCAGGTCAGCACACTGCAGGGAGGTGGGAGCCCTTGTGGGAGCACGGGTACCTGTGTGCCATGCCACATGGTCTGCCAGGCCTCCTGCCACTGCAGCCCTGCTGGCCCTGTGGCTTCATTAAATCTGCTTCTTTGCTGCAGCAAATTGTTCTGAGTTAGTGCCTCAGCAAGGAAGAGAATGGGCAGTGCTTTGGCAGTTGTGCTGTGGTTGGTACTCTGTTCTCTGCTCTTGAACAATCTCATGTAGTATTCGTTTTACCCCTCTTGTTTTCTTACTAGTTTTGTTAAATGTCAGCTTCTATAGGGATCTGGCCTCCTTCACTCCCGTAGTTCACAAGATCTGGAGGGAGTTTTAATTTGGTTTTGTATTTTTATTTATTTTTAAACTATTCTTAAAAAATGTCTCTAGTGTCGTAAATTACTGCCCGATACAATGAGGTGTAAGTTCAGAGAGACCAGTGTGGTGAGCAGGGTTACTACCCAAATCCCTGCACCTTATTCACACTATTCACAGCCACAGTAATTCTAACATGCACAGAGAGGGTGAATTTATTGATTGTAATTATTCACCCTGAAGAGGTTGTTAATAGTTCCAGGTTTGAAGCTCTTCTTGCTGGAGATTATTTCTGTTAAGCATCCTTTTCTCTACTTAAAAGTGGCCAATAAACCTACACTAAGAGGCAATGATTAAAAACTCTATCTGCACTAACCTCTTAATTTCCCGAAGTATATGTTTTCTTACTTGAAACTCTGTTTTTCAGCCTGACTTTGAAAAGGAAGATAGGTCTCATTTAGCTTTAAAGTGTCCCTGTGATGCACACTCCCAAGATAGTTTTCCTAATTTCTTTTTCTGTCTTCACTTTAAGGCAGATCTCAGTCCCTCTGGCAAATCTCTCACTGGGACTGACATTGACTTGAGGTTTGGTATTCAAATGACTGAGGCTATATTGTGTGGGTTTAAGGTGGTAAAAAACAATGGAGCTGTAAGTGGTAAGATATGAATACTTTCAACATTCACCTGGGGTCAGAAATTGAAAACGTAACTTAAAACTTGAGGTTGGAACCTGAACATGCTTGCTTATGGAGAGGCACCAAGGAGCTGGGCTGAGGAAAAGAAATGTGATGTTTTCCAGCTGACTGATTTTCTTGCCATATCCCCTTATCTGTAATCTACCTTTTACTGCTCGGCCTAGAATCCCAAACTGGTGAAGATGCCACTGTTTGCAGCAATTTTCTCTACCTGATACTGATTGAAAGTCTATGTCACCAAAAAGTCTAGCCTCTTTACTTGCTGAGGATTGGAAAGCACTCACTCCCTTGGAATTTGGCAGTGTGATGTTAGGGTGGCTTGCCAAGCCTTTTGTGGGGGGTTTAGTTACCTATGACTAGTTTTCTTTAGAATACTGCCACATTCTTTTGGGCCTCTGTGGCTGGATGGAGATGTACAGATGCATGTCTGACCAACCCCATTCAGTGATCAGCCAGAAAAATTAATCTTGGTTCAATGTAATAGAGTTAAGTTTTATTACTAATAGTTTTCAACTGTAGTGGCTAGTGGGCAATTACAGATGATACATGAATGCTAACTCAGTCTTATTAGGATAGTCCAGGATTTGAGGAGGCTTAATGAACCTCAGAGTTTAAAAACAATTAGAATCTGGGCTGCATTTCTTTAAAGATATTTGCCTTGTTTACTCAAATGACTGGAGCTGAATTTCCTGACTGGATGCACTCCCTTTGCAAGGCAAGAGTTAAAAATCCTTATTGTATTTTTGTACATTTACATCAAAGATCCTGTAGTGGTGAGAGTCACAGACATATGTGTACAAATAGGTATACATTCAACATACTCCTTTTATATTCAATATATATTTTATACACACACATCTATCTGCATGTATATGTAGGCCAGCAATAAACAATTTTACCAATACATTTTTCTTTGGAAACAAATGCCAGCCACTGATAATGGTATACTTTTTCTAGCATAGGATCTTTTTAAGCCATACACTTTGCCACTGGGGATTGTACTATGAGATAATTGACCCACGTGAGTTATGTGTCCTGAGTCTAAAGCAAGGGCACACGTGGTGGCATCAAAATCAATTATCTCACAATTCATTCCCCAGTGGAAAGGACTACTGCAGTTAGAATAGACCCATGAAAAAGATTTAGGTATTTTAAAATGTTTTCAGTGACTTAATTCTTATAAATAATGTTCCGTTATGCAAAAAAAAAAAAAAAATACAATAACAGTGGTGGATTAAACTGTGCTAAGTGTAGCTACTGATGTCCTCTGTATGAGCACTTGCTCACTGGGGATGCAATCTCATTGGGATATCACTGATGGAGTATCACCATGGCTGTATTAACTGGGCTGCCTCCATTGCTGCTATGCAGGTGACTGTCAAGTAGATACATCTTCATTTCCTCTGTGGTCGTCATCCTCTTGCGTGTGTCAGGGAGCAGCAGAAGTAATGAACAGAGCTGCCAAGCTCTGAGGACAAAATTCTACCTCTGCCAGTCCTTGCAAACCCTTGCCAGGGTAAAACTATTTGGAAAGAGCAGAGGTATTTAACTCAGGGATGGTGTCTCCAGTCAGAGCCCGATCACCCAAATGATCATAGCTAAATTATCATGTACTGGAACTTTGAAACTCTTCAATTGCCCTGTTGCTTGGTTACAGGATCATTAGTCATCTATTCTGGTAGCAGGGTGAGAGGTGGGGGAACTGGGGGGAAGGGGGGAGAATATTACATGTGCTGTTGAAAATGCAATGAGCACATTCGATCATATCTAATTCCCATTTATATTACTGTGGACATCCTTACTGCCCAGCTGCCCTCTCAAAGACTCAGAGCTATGGGACTTTTTGATGCATGAATGAAGACTGGGAAGAGGGCCAGCATGCTGGTCATAGGCTTCTTCATCATTTATTACCTTCTAGTTTTAATTGTTTTCCTGCTTCTCCTGAGATATTTATCTAGGAGGAATTGCACTATGCAGTGCAGACACGCGAGGTGGCAACTGGAGATTGCCTGTTAGCTCAGTGCACCATACAGTAAATGGATCTTAATAAAATGGGGAAGACTATTTACATGAATAGAAGAGGCCCATTTGGAAACCCTTTATTACTGAAGTACACAAGTTTGACTCCTGTTTGTCCATTACGAAAGTGTGGATTATATAATAATCACCACATATCTGCACTGTCTATCCTTCTAGTAATGAAAATCAGATCTTTCCATATACCATGCTGTTCCATCCTGTTGTGTCTGCAGGGCTGCATTTATCTCTGGTAAAAGGCTCTGGTAGATTTACAATAGGGCAAAAATTTGGTCTGCTTAGTTTGTGACTGGTAGTAAGTGGTGGAAAAATTAAACAGAAGCTCCCATAAGAGAGCTTGATAATAGGAGGTAAAACAAAGGGGAGGTCGGCAAAGGAGGGATGGATAATTAATAGGAAAGATATGAATGGACTGTGTGTTTCACAGAGTGAGATTTGAGGGGAAGGATGCAGATCTCTCATTCCCTGTATCTTCAATGGAGCTCCACAGTGTTTTACTTTGGGCAGCTTTCCGATGTCACCCTTGCCACTATTTGCCTTCCCTCATCAGAACCTGGTGGCTTTGTCACAGGCAGTACTTCTGTAGCAGTTACCTTTGCTGTCCTCAGGCTGCTTCCCAGCCCTACCCTGTCCTGCTGGAACTGTGCATGCCACGGCCACAGCCCTTTCTCAGCCCACAGCCGAGGTGTGCAGAGCAGTTTGGTCTGCCTCCAGCTCCCAAACCTAGCACAAACACACCGGTGTGCCCAAGAGAGGGAGAGCTGGCACTGTAGAGCTGTGTGGAATATGGCTCCAGCCTGCACTGGTTGTTGCTTTGTGTTTTCCCCACTCTGTGCAAGGGATGTGACAAAGGGCTCCCTGTCTCTGAGGAAGGTCAGACCCATAGGCTGAAGCAGGAGTGACCACTTTGATTTAGGTTCTCTTTGATTTGAGGAGTGAAAAGATGCAAGTCCCTTTCCATGCTTTGAGGGCTAGAGAATTAGGGATGCTTTCATGCCTCTGTTCCATTTTAGTCTTCAGTAAGGCAAAGGTTATTCATTACTCAAATTTCTTTTTTTTTTAAGACATAAGAGTACAGTTGAGAACAACTGTGTGTGCACTGGGGCTTGGAAGAATTGAAAGCTACTATTTGCCAGGGATCTTAGGTGAAGAAAGTGGCTTTAGAAACAGATATCTTTGGATTGACACCCCCAAAATTATTTTATTATTTCTCTCAACACTTCAATTACCTTGAGTGTTTATCTCGCCTCTTGGGGGAGTCGATTTTGTCTTCATGAAAGTTCATGTTATTCACTGCAGCAGTCAGGAGTTCTTTGTTTGCCTCATACCTAGAATTCCCTGTTAGTTTATTGGGAGAGTATTTGTTGACTTAGATAGGTCTGCTGAGCAGAGTCCATGTTGTCAGGTTCAGTAGACAAAGCATATAGACCAGATTTATACACCAAAGGGATAAATATTGACTCAAATGTTCAATCTTGTTTCCCTCCCATCCCCCTTCCCAGCAAAACCCAAAGTACATGTTTTATGGATTGAGCCAATTGACCAAGCTTAGATAAAAATACCTCGTGCTTGTAGTTATGAAATAGCATCAATTAGTCTGAGTAACAGGTCATCTTTCCTGAGACAGCACACATCATTAGGTCTAAAATATGATAATATGTAATTCATAAATATATATGATATGTTTTTCCTAATGAGTTAGGAAAAAACCTTTTACCATCATATATTTTTAATTCTGTAATGAATGTTACAGTATGTGAATTAGCTTGGTTTAAAAATACAAAAGAGTTAAAATACCCTAATAATAAATCTGTAGGTGTATGTTGAAAATGAGATGCATTTCGCGTGACTGATGAGATATTAACAGTTTTGACCTGATCTCTCAGTGACTGATATTGATAA
This sequence comes from Nicator chloris, assembly GCA_013400495.1. Lineage (NCBI taxonomy): Eukaryota > Metazoa > Chordata > Aves > Passeriformes > Pycnonotidae > Nicator > Nicator chloris. The sequence continues at coordinate 62,061 of WAAE01001268.1, forward strand.
CACTCATTTCTGGAGCACACTGAGGCTCCCATATGGCACAGCCTCTGTTGAGGTTGCAGGGGGTGTGTGCAGCTCGTGCTGAGTCCAGTGTTTCTAAATGAGGTGCTGGGATCAACCCGATTCATTTTTGTGAATCACAACTGCAAATTTAGAAAGGAGAAAATGCCTGTTTCATAATGCTGCCTGACTTTGGCAATGGGACATTATCATTGTGTACTCTGAAGTGCTCCTCCTCGTCTGAGATGTCACTGTCTTGGGGCTCCTTGCAAGGATTTGCCGGCCTCAGAGTTAGGAGATGTTTTCCTGATAATCAGCCTATACTGTCAGTAGGCCAATTAAATCTCATTACTTCTTCTTATACCCCAGTGGGATCTGCAAACAATTCCTTGCTAGCCTCACTACTGTCCCCTGTCAGACACTCATGGATGATTATCTAGAGTCTCCAACCAAATTCTGGCTATAAGTCAGCCTGATTGCTGTCTGCTTTGTGCGTGTCCAGGGCCCTTCTTCCTGCTTTGCATCCCATATCCCTCAACTGCATTTTTCCGTAAATCTGGTGTGCTGTGATGTTTTGGTTAGAAAATAACTTCTGTGTAGAATTAAACATCTGCCTGAGTGATAAAGGCAAAACAGTGTAGACTGAACGCTGTCAATCAACTCCTCTGTCACCCAGCTCTGTCTTCTGGTCTCAGGAATAGAGGAGGAAAGGCTCTTCATCCAGGGGCCTTGGCACAGAACTGTGGTCAATAATCTTCTCAGTTAAGTACATGGGCCAAATTCAGTCCTTAGTTTCATCATCCTAAGGTGTTATTGAAGTCAGAATGTGATCTGCAGCAAGACTAAATGGGAAACTATTTTTTCCTCAGAACAAAGACAAAAGATGGCCTATGATTTTGTGCACGTTACTAATTGGAGGGTGTTGTCAAATTGGAGGTAATTCAGAGAAGAACAACAAAAGTGATTAAAATGTTGACAGGAATTTTCAAAAGGAAAGATGAAAAGAACTAAAAATATATGAGCAAGTTAAATAAAGAGCAGGTAGAGGAATTATGATTGCAGTGTCAAGGAACATTCAGGATGATTCAGTAATGTGAGAGCCCTTCCAGGCCACATTTTCAGAAGGTTTGGAGTGAGTTTTCAAAGTTTGTGAACCCAAAGAGACTTCACTACCAGCCTGATGCTACACATAGGTGTATTTTCAGAGTGAGAGCTATAGCCATGAATAATAGGTAACAGAGCTATGTGTGAAATGAGTATTAGAAAAAAATTCCAGACCATGACTCATTTTCAGGTTATAGAATGTTCTTAAGAGGTGGAAAACTGCCAAGTTTCAGCAAAATACTTACAAACCCATCTCCTAGCATTTGGTGAATATGCCTCCTTTGTTTAAGCCTCAGCAAAGCTAGGAACAGGGCAAGAAACTCTTTAGTCGATCAGAAATCAAGAGCAAACAAGCTAAGGGAAGGATGGTGTTGAAAGGAGCTACCATATCTGACTTGTGCCAATCCTGAAGCTTTCCATTTGCTGTTAGTTACAATTCAGTCTTCTGTGGGATCAGTAAGGATTTGGTCAAGTAGGAATTGTGTAAAAGCAGGCAGTGTGATTATTTTGCCCATATCTCTAGAGAGTACCTTGCGATGCTCTGCTGCTGTGACCTGCTCAGGTTGCACTTGACAGTGCAAGTGTCCCTGTTTAATGCCCTGTGAATCAGGCAGCAGACCTAAAACTGATGTAGTTTTTTTTCACAACAGAGAGGTGTGGAACTCATTGCTGCAGGTTGCCCTGGGGGCTAAAAATAATGAACAGGCTCAGAAAATGGATAGGTAAAATTAGGAAGATTTGGTGGGTGGTTTATAAAAATGTTGGTCTGTATCAAGTCCTGGCAGTGAAGGACTCTAAATTATTGACTTCTAGGAGCTGGGAGGTCTGGACAGGGTCTAGTTGTGAACTTTTTCTACCTTGATTCACAAGGTTTTTCCCTAAACTTCAGCTGGTGGCCATGACTGAAAATGGGTTCCTGCCTGTGTGCATGACCCAGAGGGTTTAGGTTCTTATATGAACAAGAGCAGCAGTGTCTGGCTGACAGTGTCTCACAGATTTCCCTCTGTCCAGAAAGAGACCCTGAGATTCAGCCCAGGAGGCCATCATCTCTCTCTTCTGTGAAACATCATTTAGGTCTGGCCTGAACACCTCCTTCCACTAGTTTGGGTAAAAGGGTCTTCCAGACAGATAATCCAGAATACTTCAGGGTATAGATTGTTTAAACCGATTGCTGCTCCAGGGTAGCTGACCTGTTTTAGCATACCTATATAAATGTACAGTAAGAAATTTCCTGATACAGCCAGTTTTAAGCTGACAGAAATAGCAGCTACGCTGGGGTTTGCACTGGTTAAACTGAGTCCTTTTGATTAAACTGGTGCCAAATTCTGTGTGGACAAATCCTCATATTGTAACTAACCCACACATCCTCCCTTTCCTCTGACAATCATATCAGGCTGGTGAGTCCTATGGACCCAATCTAATAGAAATGGAATTTTTACCATGCAAATCTTATTACCTAAAGTGCCAATGAAACTAATGGGATTTTGGATAGTAAAAAATACTCTGTATGTGATACATACTTTGGAATATAAATTCAAGGGGTGGGGGGGAGGAATATAAGGAAAAGGAGCTGTTATTACGTGTAGTCCTTTGTGACTTTGGAGGACCTATTCCTCCCAACACCTCTCAGCTCCCACTTGATTTCAGTGGGACCAAAGTGGGGTTTAATACATTGCTGAAAATACTGAGCTCCTTCCAGAATTTGGTTTTGAAATTACACAACTGTCTTGTTTGCTTTAGAATGTATATAAGGGAGAGGAACAGAGATAAAAATTATCCCAAACACTCCACTCCAAGGACAGACATATAGGGGAATACATATTTTTCCAAAGGGGACCATTTTTACTGTGGAGGTTGACTGAACGCATGAAGAATACAGGGAACATTTAGACATATTTTGACAAACCCTGGATTAAAAAAAAAATAGTTAAAGAAAAAAGCTGAATCTATTTAGATAACACATTCATTTAAGACCCCTCCCCAATATACATACAAATATATAGTGTGTATCCTCAGGCTTCCAACCTGTGTGGCAGCTCTCAGCCTGAGGACAGTGTCAACAGACAGATCTAAAGTTAATAACTGAAGTGTTACAAACACTACAGCCTTTAAAACTGTTTCCTGTAGTTCCTATGTGTTGTAATAACACAGCACATCTTGAGAAGGGTTCAACACCCCTTGTCATTACTTGGGCATAATTCCTACTGATTTTTCTGGGTGCTTAGTTTATGTGTACATTCAGGCCTAAAATATTTTGAAGCAAAATCTTTTTAATAAACTACAGTGTTGTGCTATTTTGATAGTGATAGTGATTGCTCGGTGTCACTGAGTTGAATCCCAGTTGGCAGCTAAGCACCCCACAGCCACTTGCTCACTGCTTTCCAGTGGGATGGGAGAGGGAATCGGGAGGGTAAGAGTAAGAACACTTGTAGGTTGAGATAAGAACAGTTTAATAATTGAAATTAAATAAAAGAATACTGAAAAACTGTAATCAAAAGAAAAATAGCAAAACCAGACAGAAGTAAAAGTGAAGAAAAACAAGTGGTGTGAATATAAACCCGCTGCTTACTGTGAAGAGAACGATGCCCAGACTATAGAGAAGCAGCAGCCCCCAGCCAGCTTTCCTCATAATTTGTATACTGAACCTGAGGGTATATGGCCTGGAATAACCCTTTGGTCAGTTGGGGTCAGCTGTCCTGGCTGTTTCCTCTTCCAGCTTTTTGTGCATACCCATCCCACCTGCTGGCGGGGCAGCACGGGAAGAAGAAAAGTCTTTGGTTTCGATAAGCAACAACTAAAACATCAGCGTGTTGTCCACATTATTCTCATTCTAAATCCAAAACACAACTTTGTACTGCCTACTAGGAAGAAAAATAACTATCCCAATTGAAACCAAGATCCTTGGTTTCCTGTCCCTTTGGAAGCAAAAATGCAATAAATGTTACTTTTATTTTTGTATTTATTTTTAATGAAATAGGCAGAAAAGACACTTCAGAAAAGTGTAGGAAAGAGGAGGAGGTCAGATATAAACAACTGCAATGTGATGTAGGTTTTTGTGCCGTTGATAGTTATTATTCCCAAAGAAAATAATGCCCTTTTTTATTTGCTTTTAACATTTCGCCCTTGGCATCTGTTCCATCCATTGTGGACTAACCTACACTCTGTTCTCTGGCGATGGGTTAAAGCAAGCACTTACTGAAAAGCATTCTCTACTTAATTACTTTTCCTTCTTCTGGAAGCTATTTTTTTATAGTCTCATGTTAATTGTGTATTAGTAGGCCTTCCTGATTAGTTGAAAACATAATGAAACCTTTGTAAACAACAGGGAGAAAGGGGGAAAGAGGGAGGGAGGGAGCAGGAACAGGGGAGAAAGGGACCCGGAGAGAGAGGTGTGAAGTGGGGGCTGGATCGGTGGGGAGGAGGTCGGCCAATTCTGAAAGGCAGAAATTATGCAAGTGGAAATTTCTAGTTTTTTGAATGACGACTTCCCTTGCCCAAATTAATCAACTTACTTAACAAGAAATGAGATGCATGGAGATGCAAATTGCTGTTGATCTCCAAAAGCAGGGTGGCAAAGGCAGCAAGTTGGAATGGTGTGGAGGGGGGCTGAGCTGCAGCTGTCCACTAACAAGTCAGTCCTATTTGTAAAGGGCACGGAGCTGAATAACGGTTTTGTTATTGGCTTTCTCTCTTTCTCAGCCGTAGGTAGAAATGCTGCATTTGTTTCCTGGTACTATTTCAGCGAGATAGATGTCCTCCTTTTTCATCTCTCCTGCCAGTTTGGTTTTCACAGTTGAGCCCTGTGTTCTCCATGCACCCCAGCCTCTCCACGATGAGGCAAAAAATTGGGACACACAAGGAATGCAGGCTCAGGTGCAGGGTCTCAAACATGCAAGGTAATCCCACGAATTATTAAGCTATCTGCAACCCCTCAGAAGGGCAGAAAAATTAAAAAATAGTAATAAAAAAGCAAGCATGTAACCAGTGCTTAGGACCCAATTCAGTGATGCTCAGAGCCCAGGCTGTGCAGATCAGATTCGGTGAAACAGCTGAATCTTCTTGGAGATGTTTTTTTCTTTCCCTGGAAAGCTGCTCCTTAAACACAATTCACATTGGTTGTTTTTAAAACGACCATCCTCTGTTTGCAGCGCTGGATTTTGAACAGGCAGAGCCTCCCCCTCTCCGGTCCTCCGCCCCCACCCCCTTCTGTTGCTGCTTTAAAGAGCTGTGCTTATAGGGATTTTGCAGCTCTCCGTGTGTTATTAGAAAACGTGTGGCTGGGACGGTTAAAATGGGAGTGCTACTGTATGCAAGAGCAATGTTCACTGTAAGCAATCCAAGGAAATCCTGCCAAGGCAGTATATGAACAGCAGCCAAACAAAACACAGGCGCCTTTCCAGTGAAAACCAGCACACTTCTGCAAATAGAGGAAAAATTGACTTTCTGATTTGGAGTGTTTCTACAACTAAGAAGAATTACTACAGTGATTGTTCTAAAAATATTTTTCAGCAGCACATTCTCCAAGGGGTTGGGATGCTTAGCATTGTTTAATTATGCTTCTCTTAGGTGATCAATCTGGATTGTATGGAAATAAAATAGGAAGTTTTTAGGATCTTCTTTTTAACCGAGCTCGGCATTATTTTTCTGCAGTGTCATAGTGACATAAAACATCACCTATTTAAAGAGCAAAAGTGGTATTTTTATCTTTGCACTTCAAGAAGTAGGATTCAAGATTCATCTTTTGCAACTTCATAGTCATAGGTGGCAATTTAACTGCTTTATCTAGAGCAACCCTCAAGATCCCTACCTCTGTAACTAATGGGTTTTATTTTTCATCTGAGTATTTTATACTTTCCTCCTTCCCTTGTCCCCCCTTGTGCCCCCTCCCCATTTAGGCTTTTAAAGCTTCTGTTCATTTTGCTTCTTTGTTCACTCAGACTGGATTTTCCTTTGCAGGACTTCGGAGTCCTGTAGGAACCCTTTAGTGTAGATGTGTCTGCAAATATTCTGGCATTCAAAAATTTCCATAATGATGGAAATTGAATGGGTTTCCACAAAATTGTGTATTGTCCAGAATAAATATGTTTTTAAATATTGTTTTGCTAGTCTCAAAAAAAGAATTCTTAAAAACGGAGTTTAAGAATGCAATCAGTTTATCTAAAGTGGGCTAAAGAAATAGGATAGACCTAGGGAGAACTGCTATTGTCCTTTCTTTATTTCCAAAACCCAACATAATATCAGCAGAAGAAAAAGCAACAGAATTGTCAAGAATATGTCAATGTCATAAATTGTCAATTTATGTATTTCTTATATTTCAATGTTTTTTCCTTTTAACTAAAGATACAAAATATACTTTACTATCTGTGTCTCCATTTATTCCTCTAAAAATATTTACAGCTGAGTTCTTTAGGCTTGTAGCTGCTGTGAAATCAGTTATGTTCTTTTAACTACAGCACCACAACCAGATTTATCCGTACATTGAAGAGAGTGTCTTGAGACTAAGAAATCCCAACGTGGAAGAAGACTTGCTTCCAGAACCCATTGAAGCCAGTGGAAAGATTCATATTGACTTTGGTGGGCTTTGCATTGGGATATTAAAATTAATTTAATCTTCTATTTTTTTTTTTTTTAAAATTTAACTACTCATTCTTAGAGTGACAGACCTCACTTTAAACAAATCTTAAAGTTGCCCTAATTTACCAAATTAACTTAGGCTGTGTTTACCATTCAGATAAAACTTCCAGTGAGGTGAAACTCTTTCATATACTTCTCCCATGGTAAGATCATGTGTTTGAAGGTCTAGCTTGATTAGCTAAGGAAGGATGGACCTCTGCCCTATCCAGAGCCCCCTTCTCCTGTGTGCATAATGCTGTACTCATAGCCAGTCTAACAGAGACCAAATAATATATTTATACATATATAAACACACATATATGCATACAAGGACACATTTATATATGTGCATGCATATAAAAATAAAATAAAAGAAAGCTTGAAAATGTAATAATTTCTGCCTTGACTGTGAAGGATATCATCCTCTGTGTTCAAATTAGGACAGGGAAGTCGTGACATATGTTGTGTCAAGGCACAGAGTGCAGTTCTGTATCTTTAAATGTTGATGCATAGCAGTGAAACCAGGTGAGATCTGGCCCCAGGTGTTGGCTGCTGCATGCATTGTTGAACAATTTTTAAAGGATGCAGATTGGGTGGTTGGAGGAGGAAAAAGGATGTCTTTTTCTAAATACCTTTTTTTTTTTTCCAGTGAAATATGTTTTAGGTTTAATAAAATGATTAAAAAATTATCAACTTAAGCTTCATGTATTCCTCTAATAACAGCTCTGTATAATCTAGGCCTGACCTGGCTCTCCCTGATGAGCAGTACTGGTTGTCATGCAGCCCCAGTTATGCCAAACAGAGGGAAGATTTTGTTGAGACCATGCAACTCATTTCACTGGTGGTTGTATATACATGCTGAATTAAGGATCCTTCACAGAATTATTCAGAAGAGAAAGCTTGGATGCTGAAGAGGTGTTCCAAGAACTGCTTCTGCTTTCCCTGTCTGCACAGCAAAAGCCTACACGGCTTGAAAAACTGCTCCACAGCAAAGTATTTTCCTTCATTCCTTTCAATGTAAATCCAGTTTCAAATCATTTTACATTCAAGGTTCAAATTCTGTGGTCACTAGAGAAGGGGCATCAAGGTAAATTTGCCGATAATTTGGGTAGTGGCCCACCCATATTGAAGGTGTGTGGCTTCTAAAACCTAATTAGAGGTGTAGTTTGTTGCAGGCAAAAATTATTGATACACAAGGAAGGTTTTATTCAGAGACATCTGTAGGTTGGCAGCTGTGCCAGCCATGTCTGTTCTTCTAAGTAACGGAAGCCACACAGCCGGGAATAGCAACGTTTTAGTGACAAGTGTTGAGAATATTGGTTGAATTGCACTATGAAAATATTTTCATTATTTTTATTATTACTGTTCTGCAAGCGGATTTGAGATACGTGCCTGCCTATGTCTGCGTGCGCGAGCAGATGAGCTGGAGAGGGAGGGCTGTTATTTTTATTTTTTTTCAATCACACCTCCTTAGCATTTTGTACATATCAGCATTCTAGCCGAGCGATTTGCTAATTGCACTGGAAGACCCACTTTAAATTCAGGAATACTGAAACTTTGAAACTGTAACATTTTGACTGGCGAGAATGACCAGTCTTCTTTTCTCTTTCACAGTGAGCTAGTTGAAGGAAGCTGGCATTGTCGCAGAGTGAAAGCTCTGCAGAAGTGCCGCAGGTTTTTCATATGGAAATGTGAAATAATGGGGTGATTAAATAGAGCTGTATATTAAAGTACATCTGACATTAGAATTAGCATAATGTGCTCTAGCCCTAGGCTGAGTACTTTATTTGCCATCTGCGTCGGACCAAAATCCCCTGGGGAAGCGCTAAAATATTCTGAATAAACTCAGCCCGAGTTCTTATTGAGAGTAAAATACCATTTGTGGCACGTCGTATTGATTCGTCTTAATTGCGGTGCAGAAAAGAACATTCAGTTGCTGATGACTTTTGTACTCTGTGACAAGTCGGCTGGAGTTATTCTAACACTGCAGTTGGTTAACCTGAACAGACTGTCGTGCTCAGAGAAGGACAAAACCTTATCTTCAGTAGCATAAACTATAGTATCCTCTCCTGGTTTTACTCCTTTCTATCTTGATGGAGCATATGTATTTTTTTTCGTTATTTTAATTTTTTTTT
>WAAE01001269.1:0-10177 GCA_013400495.1 Nicator chloris
ATTGGGAAGGCTGAGATTTTATTTGCCAATTCCCAATCTGCCTCCCGAATGGCTTCCCTTTGGGTCTTGGGCCAGCAATCCTCAGACTCAGATTTGGAATCCAAGGATTCACTGCTCACATCCTCCGAGGAGGATGGAGGGCAATTTTTTAGGGCCTCTTCGAGCAAACAGGGAGGAATCAACTGAGGAAGGGGTGGGGTCCGCGATGGAAGGGGTGTTCCCGACAGAGAGGGAAGGTCCTGACATGGTTACACCCATCAACGTGGGGGGAGGGGAGGAGCTGGGTGTGATGGAGAGCGAGGGAAAAAGCAAAAGAGAGGCGGGGAAGTGGCCATTTTGTGGAGCAAAGGCGGGAAAACTTAGAGGTAGACAGGACAAAATGGCGGGGCTGGCCACGTTGCCAGCGCCATTTTGAGGGGCAGAAACCGTGGAGGACAGAACTGGGTATATGGGCACTGGAGAGAGGTTGAGGGGAAAGTTCAGAGTGGCATGGCCAGTGCTATTCTAGAAAAGGGAGAGAGGGGGTTGGGAGGCGTCAGGGAGACAGTAGCAACCCTGAGCTGAATAGCTACAACCGGCTGCTGACTGCTTCTCAGGTGGGGAAGAGGGTTCAGGAACACGGGAAGAGGATGAAAGGGAAGGGGTTTCTAATTGGGGACCCAAAACCTCTCCCGAAACATTCCCCGATTTCTCCAATGTTTTAAAAATAAGTTGAAATAAAGGAAAGAATTTGGCAACCAATAAATCCCCATTCATTTGAATAACATTTAACTTTCTCCCCACATTGTCCCAAAATGAATTCAAAAGAACAGAATCAGAATTTACATTTGGCAATTGCTTAAAAATCCAGTGACTAAATCTTTTGAGCTTTCCCTTAGAAAACTTAACTTTTCCCGAATCAAGGGCACCTGCAACTTGGATAAAAAATCTCTTTGAGGAGGGCTAAGATTATTTCCAGTCCTCACTCTTCAATCCAGCACCCAGCAGCAAATCAAAAAAACAAAATAAGAAAGACCCCAAAGTAAAAATCACAACAATTCACTCACTGCCTTAGGGCAATTGAATCCACTGGGTCAATGAAAAACCACTGGGTTGGTGGTCAGCCCATTTGACTGGTCTCCATCTGATGTTCCTGGAGGTCTCAGTTGATGTCCCTCGGATAGCCCTCACTAGAACGTGAGGGGTTCTCCTTAGAGAAGTGGTCGCACAGAGAGCAGCTTGTGTCCAGCTGCACGAGGCAGCTGGAGGTGCTTCTCCAGGGACCCCAGGGCAGAAGCCCCACGTTGGGCGTCACTTGTCATGGCGGGCAGTGGTGGTCAGAGTGCCATGACCTTACTGGAGAAGCATCCTTAGAAGGAAGTCCTGGAGGCACAGGCACATCTGCTGCTGCTGAGTGATTTCAAGCTCTTCAGTGAAATCAGCTCTTCGGGGCAATGCTGAAGGAAGAGATGGAGCCTTCGTGTAGAGTTCCGCAGGAGACTTTATTCAGCTTCTTCCTAAGAGGGGTCCAGGGACGAAGAGCCAGAGAGTCAGAGGTAACAGGGGTTTATATAGGGAAGGCAGGGGGTGGGGTAGAGCATTCGGGCCAATCAGCTGAGGGATCCTGAGGAGGACCAATCAGCTGAGGGGGCAGGGGAGGAGCAAAGGGAAAGGGCCAACGGGGTACAAAAGATTTACATAGTTGCTGTAGAGCCTGTTGGGGATAACATTTTCTCACTATGACAAAGAGAGCTGTCTAGCAGGGTGTCTCCCTTAGGGGGATTGTTATGTTACTGTCCGGCTTAACTGCTCTCTCTCCAGGGGAGCATGTTTACATTATTGTCTGGCTTAACAGCCTCCACAACGATATACCAATATTTGGTGAAACAGAGGAGAAGAAATGCCTCAAAATGGGAGCAAAAAAAGACAATAAAGGGAGGTGGGTATTACCAGATGGGAGACAGTTGTTAAATAAACTGCTGGCCAGGAAAATATTAGAAAATATGCCTAACAAGACTCATTAGGGTACTCAAGCCCTAAGTGATCAGTTCCTTAAAAATTGGGGTTGCATGGGAATTTTTGGAATATCTAAGCAAATAACTGAAAAGTGTGGGATATCCCAAAAGGTAAACAGAAAAGTCATAAGGGGAGCACATCAAGGGGGGCTTAAATTAGTTTTACAACCCTTTCAAAGTATCCAAATACATTTCACCAAACTCGTCCAAGTGCAGCGGTGGAAATTTCTGCTAGTAATAGTAGATCATTTAACCAATTGGGTAGAAGCAGTACCAACTGTTAAAGCTACTGCTAAAGTTGTATGCAAAACTCTTTTAGAACTAATTATTCCCCAGTATGGAATAATACAACATCAGACTGAGAAACTCATTTCACATCAAAGATATTACGGCAGGTGGTCCAAGCTCTGGGTATGGAATGGGAATTACACACTCCATGGCATCCACAAAGTTCAGGACAGGTTGAAAGAATGAACCAAACTCTCAAGAGAACTCCAACTAAACTGGTAGTTGAAACCCAAATGTCATGGGTAAAATGCTTACCCCTAGCCTTGTTAAAAATCAGAACACAACCTAGATCAGATTTAGGAATTTCACTGAATGAGATGATGTTTAAATTGCCTTTCTTGATTTCACCGAATATTATTGCTACTTATGAAGAAGGGGAGGACAGTGTCCAGAAATATGTTCTGTCTATAGCAAAAAACCTAGAAGAACTGTGAGAAAAAAGGGATAATTGTCACTGTTGACTGAGACAAGAATGAGACATAAACACGCTGAGATCATGCAACAACAACTGAATTTTCTTGTTGGGTGCCACCTTATATAGGGGCTTCAAATTTCCCACGCTTACATACGTGACTGGTCAGGGATCTTAACTCCACCCAGCTCACTGGCCAATGATATGGGTGCATTCATACTTCAAAGGGATTGGCTGGGGTCCCCTGCTTGAGTTTGAACCTGACCTATCAGTAACACACCTGGGGACTTGTTTACTTCTGTTCCCTAATGAGCTAGGCTAGTCGATTTGGTTTCTGTTAGGCCAAATTATCTGTGCAGCTACAGACCAGCTGTAGCTGTCACAGATAACCCTCCCTGGGGTACTACCCTGAATTTCAAAATTCATGTCAATCCGAGGGATTGGGTAATGGTTAAATCATGGAAAGACCAACCTTTAACCTCACAATGGGAAGGGCCTTTTCAGGTTCTGCTCACCACTGAATCAGCTGTACGAACTGTGGAATGAGGATGAACTCACACTAGCAGAATAAAAGGACCGGTAGAATAACCCAATGACTGGAGAAACGTTACTTCCACAGGAAGACTGAAAATGACTCTGAAACTATATACATGGGTTCAGTGTAGCAAGCAAACTATGGGCAACCGCACATCAATCCAGACTGGAGGGAGGTCACTGTAGGCTTTATCGATTCTTCTGTATTGCCAAAGGCCAGAGGCATCCTAAACTCTGAAACAACCTTTGGGGCAGTAATTTACTTCCTCCTCAGTCAGGGGGATCTGTAGATAGTGGTTTCCCCGAGGAAGAGGGAAACCCTGGAATAATTCCCTGGGAAACCCTGTTTTAAGTGTAACAAGCAAGAGGCTGATTCACATACTCTCTATGCAAATGGTTGCTAGAAAGTTCCTAGTTCTTTGTGTTACCATAGATTGATTTTTGGTGCAGAGATTTTAATATTCTTAATTGTTCTCCCCTATTGGACCCCTCCCTCAGACCCCGCCTTAACTTCCCTCCCACACCAGAGTGTATAAATACCCCTGTCTGACCCTGGCCTCATGCTTTTTGCCCTTTGTAACTGCCTTGTTCTAGTTTGATTAGAATATAGTGTATGCCTTATTGTTTGTTATTTTGCATTATTAAAATTCCATTTCTGGGCAATTGGATCAAGGCTGCCTCTCTCTTCAAGTCGTCGTCAGGGCTCAGTCCCGAGGAAACTTAAAAGGGTTCGATTGTCTTGGCTCGGACACCCAGAAGTTTCAGGGATTAGAGTTATATAGATTAAGAAACACCAGGTCCATAAGCGATCCTAAAGTTTTTTGCTTTTGCCTGTGACCTACAAAAAAACCAAAACATCAGCGCTCCCTGCTGGGACATCTCCCAGATTTATTCCTGGTCACACATCCTACTTAAATCACCCTTAAGGCAAGACACTTAAGCTGGGTACAATGTCAGTGTGAAAATTGTGGCCAGCTCTGGCAGTGTAGCTCCCCCAAACAGCAAGCATGTTGCACAATCTGTCGAGAGAAAGGGACAAGTTCAAACACAAATCAAAGACAAGTACCAATTTTAACACTTTGTTGCGGAGTTGAATGGATGGTTCCCAATACTCACGAGCTATTTGAAGCTGAGTGGGAAGCTGTAGTCTATCAAAAATGGGGACCCTATTTTGAGTGCAGACAACAACTCCATAGGGTAAGGAGGTAATAAAACCCTATTCTGCGAGTGAAATTATTAAGTGCTAGTTAACTGAAGAACAGTAAAGAACCACAATATAAAGAATCTTGTGGTAAGGAGATAAGGAAGCAAGACCAGATTAACCACTATGCTCGCCACCAAGAAGATCATATTCAGGTGCTGTGGGCAGCAATCCCATCAGGCATGGAAGATAGGGGTACACATACAAGACTCCTATTACTCCTTGTTAGTCTTTTCCCTCTTAGGAATTCAGATGATCCATATCACAAATGCAACAGACTGCTATACCATGGAAAAATTAAAAGTTCTTATTTTAGCTTTCATACCTTCCTCAGCCACTGTTATAATTCATCTTAAGTAGACACTTGCCTACAGAATGGCCAAATGTATAGGGTTACAGAAATTCTAGGGTCAAAACATGGATGCCCACAGGGAGACAAATGAGTTTATCTCTCCATGGGTCAAACTCAAGAATAGAAAAAGGAACGAGATTTGATGCAAAACTTAATACGGGAGTGAATAATAATAAGCAAACAAAGAAAACAGATAGAGCAACCCACCCCAGAGTCAACTCCACACAGAAGTTTATATGCAAAACTCAAACAACAACTAGAAAATGAAATAAACATCCCAAAGTTAGGAAAAAACTTGTTTGTAGATCTAGGAGAAAAAAATCACTAAAGAACTAAATGTTACCAGCTGCTGCGTTTGTGGGAGAGCTTTAATGTCCGAAGAGTGGCCATGGAAAGGTAGTAGCCTAAGCCTGGTTGAACTTCAGAAATGGAACAGAACCAACATAAAAGGAGAAAATTGACCAGACGAGTAGATATTAAGTTCAGAAATAATATGAGAGGAGTGCCTCTGGTGTATAAGAAGAAAGTTCCTGGACAGTGTAGGACAAACCTCCTGTAAAAGATATAAAGTGTATAATGGAACTTTCACATAGTGGATCCCTGAAACACCAACACAATATTAGACCTAGGAGAGGTAAAAGGATTGCAAATATGAGAAGGAAGTTAAACTTTTCCTTTGTAATGGCCGTGGGAAAAAAGCCTATTATCGGATCCCTGAAATTTCTAAATTTTAAGAAAACATGAATAACCAAAGAAAGGAGTACTGGAAAGCACTTGATGGCTTATTCTAGATATGTGGGAAAAGGGCTTATCCAAAACTTCCTCCCCTATGGAAAGGAAGTTGTACTCTAGGAATTTGTCCTAGTTTGTCTATTTGCTCATCTGTGAGAACCTGGCCAGGGCAGAAACAAAGGCAAAACAACCCCAAAACTATGAGTTACTAAGATAGTTTATTCACACACACAGGAAAAAAAGGAAAGAGAAAAAAACATGTAAATGTCAAAGAGCACCTTCCCTCCTTCCCAACAATCTAAACTCAATTCTCACACACCCCCCACCAGAAAACCCTGGTCTCCTGGTGGCTTTTCATGTCAAATGTCCCAAACCCCCACAGCCTGCCCACAAATGCTGCAGGGGGGGTCCATCTCTCAGCCTCTTGGGATACCATTTAAAATGCTTATCTAGCATTCAGTGAAGATTCTCCCAGTCCACACTGCAACCAGTACAGCACTTCCCAAAACTACTAAGAAATAGTCCATTTTCTTCCATGAAGTCTTCTTTCTCTTGCTGTCTCTCTCTTCAGCAGTATCTCTCCGAAGGAAGGGAAAGGGTTAATATCTTGTCTCAGCTCTTGGAGCAACCCAATGATGTCACATCTCAAAGCTGCGGTTGCACCAGGGACTGGGGGCGCATGGCCCTGCCCATTCTGCTGGCTGGGGGCCTCTGGGACCCCTTCCAGGCTTCCAGCTGGCTGTGCCGGAACTGTGGAGATGGGGGCCGGGGGGGGCGGGGGGGAAACCCAAAGCCCCCCCGCTCCACCCTGCTGGCCAGGGGCCCCCCTCTGGGACCCTTCCAGGCTTCCCACACCTCCCTTCTTCCCCCTTTTTCCCCCCCGCAGGCAGCGGGGAGAGGAGGAAGAAAAGGGAGGGGCTCCCTGCCATCGCCTGGCCGGCCCCGCCACCCCCTCCGCAATGGAGAGGGTGGCCAACGAGCCAAATCCACCTGGGCTCACCCAGGCTCCGCCGCTGGCCCATGGGGTCGAGCCAGGCCCCTCTTTTGCAGCTCCTCTCCACCCTCTCTTCCCCCTCCCCAGGGGAAAAGAGACAGGGAGGCCGTGAGTGCCCGGCCCCTCCCCAGACTGCCCACGGGCCAACAGATGGCTCTTACATTACCTGCCTGCAGGCCAGAGACAAAAGAGAACTTCACTTCCTGAACCTCCCATTTTAGCTTGCCTGTGAGTGTTTTCACTCAGATGTAATTTCCTGGTTCAAACTATTACAGAATTATATAACCATGATTTTTTCTGTTGTCAAACCAAGACAAAGATAATTTAGGAATACCAGTATATGAGGGCTTAAAAAAAACAAAAGAGAACTAATCAGAGAAATTGGGGGATATCAAAAGTGAGGCAATGAGGAGTGGCCTCCTGAACGAATAATACAGACATATGGTCCAGCTACCTAGGCACAAGATGGGAGTTGGGGATATTGAACCCCAATTTATATGTTAAATCGCATCATAAGACTTCAAGCAGTTGTAGAAATCATAACTCATGAAACAGCCAGGGCCATGGAATTAATAGTCAGCCAGCAAAGGCAAACCAGACCTGCAGTGTATCAAAATCAGTTAACACTGAACTATTTATTAGTGGAAGAAAGAGGGGTTTGCGGAAAGTTTCACACATCTGATTGTGGTCTACAAACTGATGTAATGGGCATACAATTTTGGATATAGCCAGAAACATCTGGAAAATAGCCCATGTACCAGTCTAAAAATAAGAATCTATAATGAATGAAGGGTGGTTGGAAGATTTTTTTGGAATATCCTGGTGGAAAAGGGTGGGATTTGTAGTGCTATGTAGAATAACAAGTCTAATTTTTCTTCCATGTTTAATCCCATGCCTTATCCCATTAATTACTTATGTGGTTCAAAATATGCAAATAATGACAATGCCCACCAATCCAGAATCGGGAACTGCAGGAGGAAGGCAGAAAATTATCGTACTGAGGAAAATAAAAGATGATAACCTAAAGAAGACATTTAAGATCTACGAAAGGTATCAGTATGCCAAGAGCGCAGAGGTTCAGAAGTTGTAGCTCAAGCCAAATAAAGTAAGAAAGAAAAAGAGGAAGAGTTGTTATAAATTACAATATAATATTGGCTTTCGCATTTATGTATTAGCTTTTGCATGTTGTTACTGATCACAAGTTTTCTAATATGGTACAATTTACAATTCCTTTTAGCTGCTCATTACTATAATATAATTTATCAGTTTATGTATGCACCGTTGTTTTAGGTTTAACTGTTTGCTCATCTGCGAGACAATGACTAGGAGAGAAATGAAGGCAAAAGCAGGCTTAAGACTTATGAGTTACAAAGATAGTTTATTTACACACATACAAGAAAAGAAAGAAAAAAACTGAAACCTTAAATCCCCTCCCCTCCTCCCTACAATCTACTCATTTTTCTACAAACACAATCTATACTTCACTTTGGGACAGGAGTCTCTTTCTTTTGAACATCTTAGAGAGACTCACTACTAGAAAAACTTAGTCTTCTTAGTGGCTTTCATGTCACAACTTACAGCTGCCTGCAAATGCTGCAGATTGTGCAACCCTTAGCTTGTTTGGAGTACCATTTTAAGAATGCTTCTTTTAGTATTTTACAAAGACTCTTTCAGTCTACTCCCAACAGTGGGGAGCATGGCAAGAGGCTGAATCCACCCAGGGCTGCCCCCGGGCTTCCGCGGTCTATGGAATTGTGGCCAGGCTAAGCCAGCCTCTCCCCCCCCACATGGGAGAGAGAGGCTGCGAGGCCTAGCCTGCCCATGGCCACTCACAGCCATGGCATGGCCCCCACTGTTATTTTGTGGCCGGCCAGGGGGAAAAAGGGCCAACTTCCTGAAAACTCTGCTATTTAACCCTTCCTGTGCGTTCACGCAGACGTATTCAGAACTTCTTAGAAAAACTTCCTAGTCAAACCACTACAACCGTAGAGCTTATAGAAATAGTAGTGTGATTAATATATCATAGGCCTTAGCAAAACACAAAATGTTAAAATGCTTCTATGTAACTAAGGGAATGGTGTAAAACAATTATGTTGTTTCTCACATCTGCTGACTGGCCTCTCCAAGTGATAACAGTGACAAAAAATGGAGCATCAGAGAAGAATTTGAGAAGAATTTATTGACTCTTCGTTATCAAAAAGTGTGAAACAACAGCAAGTAACCACAAGAAGAAATAAAATATATTGACCTAATCTACAGGATGTCATGCAAATAATTTGGAGGTTAAAACCAAACAAAAGAGTTCCTGCAACATAAACAACTAACAAGAATATTTAAATCATGTATAAAACTCATGAATATGTATGTACCCCAGTAACGTAACAGTATATAGAGAACACTGTTTTAAGTTAATGGTGTGTTCTTTGGCTGATAGCCAGAAACACCCCAGTGCCAGATATTGTCCCTTTTTATCCCCTTATTAAACTTTTAAAAAAATTCTAAAGAGTAAACTTTGTTTTTCACAAAATGTAACAGAAAACTACTCATCCTTAGCAGGAGTTGCAAGGGTCCAACGCATATGAGGTGTTGGGTTAGAGTGTAGTGAAAAAGCCAGAGGCAGTGGCAAAAGACAGAGGGGCTGGGCAGTGGCAACTGGGCTTCTCTGTAGCAGCTGCTGCACGCAGACCAGGAGATGCCCCCCTCTAGGAAGGGGGTGGGGGTCGTGGTCCCGGGTTTTTCCTCTGAGGCACCTGAGTAGATGGTGAGGGTCCTTTCCAGTCAGATCGGGTGTTAATAAGGTCCCAGTTCACTGGCTGCTCTTACGAGCAGAGGCTCACCCGCAGCACAGAAGAAGCAGTGCCAGGCTGGACTCTGTGGTGGCAGCGAATTCTCCCTGTGGTAGCAGCAACTTGACCGTTCTCTTCTGTCTTAGGTTGCAATGCAAGATGCAACCAAAAGTATGTATTCTATTGCCATCTGTTGAAACCAGTTGGGGAGGTGTTTTCTTTATCTCTTCTGTAACCCATTCCTCATAACTCCAGGGAGGGGGAGGCGGGTGTCTTCTGTTAATGGGCCAGCTGTTAAAACCAGGTGGGGCAGTGTTCTTTATCTCTTCCACGACCCAGCCTTCTTCCAGGGTGATATCTTCTGTTAATGGGCCATTAAGGCTCACCGCATGACTGATAAAATTACATCATCCCATTGTGAGATGCTCCACACAGAGGGAGGAGCCAAGCATTCCTACCTAGATAAAACCTGCAATTCAGAACACCAGGGCAGCCTGCTTCCACTGGATTCCTAGAGGAAGATGGGACCCGTCTCACCACCACTAGACCTTCAGAAGAAAACTACACCCTTCTACAGGATCATCTCTGCTCCAACAGAACCACATCTGTCACTCCAGGAGGACTTAATTGGACTGCTACCAACACCCTGACCAACAGGGTGTCGGGCTGTATTCTGACTGTCAGTGTTTTTTCCTTTTTTTCTTNAGACACGCTCCGATCTCAAGAGTGAGAGAGAGCCAGAAGCTGAGCCCAGCCCCACATCCCCCAGCCAAAATCTTGCAGTATCTCTGCACTTCCCAAGAGAGAGCCCCTACCAGCTAGGAGGGTAGCCGGCTGCACCCTTCCCCCTCCTTGTCTCAACCACATCTTTTGTTCTCTTAAGT
>WAAE01001270.1:0-31017 GCA_013400495.1 Nicator chloris
AAAAACCAAAACAAAAAACCCAACCACCCCAGCAGCAAAATGTTTTTCTACTCAAAATAATCTATGCTTTTTAATATAATAATTTTAAATAAGTATATATTAATTTTATATGAATTATATTTACACACACACACTTTTTAATATATTAAATTATTGGCCTGGCATGGTACAAACAACAGCCACCAAAGCTGTACAACATGTTATAACCTGGAATTAAAAAAATGTTACATGCCCCTTCCTATCGAGGAATAATAAGCGGACAGGTACCAGAAAAATACAAATAATTGCCATATTTGAATCAGGGAGCATATACAAGCACCATGAAAGGATTCATATAAGAAATCTAACATCTCTGATTTACAACATAGTCCCTTTTTTTTTGGGTCTTCAGAACTTCATTTTTTCAGCATGCCAGGGACATCTTTTCTCAAAGAGTTTTCAAATCTCAAATTTTCTCTATCAGAGAAAACATGTGAACAGAAGACATTAACAAGTTTTTCTCTAGCAGAGATAAAGAGATTTAAATTCTCAAAACTTTCAGTAAATTTACCTGCTTAAACAAAACTTTACCACAAAAATTGGCATAGGGTTGAAAATCTTATTAGGAAAAGAGTTTAACGAAAAAAAATCCCCTTATCTTTAAACTTTGAAAAAAGTGTACTTCTCTGCAAGAGGATATATATTAGGCAATAATTTTACACTGGTTGCAGTAAGACAGCTCCATGCTTTCATTAATTGCTGATTAAAAAAAAATAAAAGAACATCCACACTTGATTTTTAAAGTTTTTATTTTAAAGAATTCATGACTTACTATCTCCCTTTTTTCAACGTAAACAACCTTGTTAAACCTAAAAGAAAATACCTGCTGATGGTAAATGTCTTCCTCATCCAGAGCTTCAGCTGCTTCTTCCTCAACTTCCTCATCTTCCCCTTTACGTGCTGTTGTTTTGAACACAGTGCTTCTCTGAGCAACCTCCTACAAGACATTTTTAAGACTTGAACTCTTCAAAAAAAATTTTCCAGTTACTCACCTGCTTAAGATTTTGAGAAATTAAAGCTCTAGCTGCTGGGGAAACTACCTTTATTCATTTTGTTTGTATACTTTTCAGGTATTGCTGGGCATAAACAGCTTAGTTTTAAGTATCTTAATGATTAAAAGGACTGTTTCTGACAAAACACTCATCAGGTTCTTCTGAAATCTGCTTTTTTTCATATATATTTAAATATTTTCTTTCAGTTGCAGCATGTCACAGTAACTGACCCACCCCAAGCTTTAAATCACACCTCACCTTAATTAACCCCTCCTTGCTTCATGTGAATTTCACTGTGGGATGCCCCACGCCTCATAAGCATACAGGCTTGAGGAAAACTAATTTAGAAGACAAATCACTGAAGAGTTTACCAAAACTTTCTTTTCAAAGTGTGTTCTAAGGCACTGTCCAACTTCTGGCATCAGGGAGGTGCCTGAACAAGTCATTTTTTTACTATTTAGACTCAATACAGAGAAAAAGAACCACAGGCTTCAGTAGAGGCATTTCTGAACTGCAGCTAATTCTCCAAAAGGAGAACACTTTACCAAACACTGCATTGTATTCCTGTGAGGAGCTCTGACCTGCATCTTTATAGGCCATGCCACCACAGGAAAAGGTCACACAGATCTGAGGTGCTTTACCTCTCCCTGAGAATTTTTCAGCACAACTTTCACATCTTCACCGGTGCCCCAGGAATTCTGGTTCTTCCAGATGAGGTCAGTGGGAGGGCTCGCAGTTACCCCAGCATCTGCAGCCCAGATCTGACAACAGAAGTCACACAGGAACATTTTTTTTCAGTCTTACCACATTTCCAAATTACTGATTCAGTTAATGCATTTCATTTAAGTGACACTGTGAATCTCTTCCAGTGAAGACAACCAAGTATATTCTGAAGTTTTGTACAATAGAACAGAGGGGTTTTTAATGCAGAGACTTTAGAATATGTAATATGATGTAAATTTTCACCTGTACATGCTGAAAATTACTGCTTCATACAGAAAGTAAAGTTCTAAAGAAGTTCTCTGTATTAATTGTCCCAGCAATTGACACAACAAATGCCCAACACAAACACAGATGATTATTTCTTGAACACGTACATAGGAAGGACAAAACTAAAAAACCTTGTGTCTTTTTGACCCACAGAAGTTGGCCTGAAGTCCATTTCAAGTGAACGGCTGAAACTTGACAACTTACTGTAACTGTCTGGCCTGCCTTTAGTACATATCTTGAGGTATATCTGTAACTTGCAGAAGTGTCTCCTATTTTTCGGATCATCTCCCAACCTCCCATAGGTTGATCCTAAAAAAAGGCAGAGAAAAAACCAAAAATATTTCCATCAGTATTCATTTTCTGCTATGCATGTAGTGTGTTTCAACTACTTGAAAAGCATTAACACAAATCATATACAAGTCATCTTTACAGAATGACTGCTTCAAAACAAGAGTAGGTATTTTTCAAATTCAAAAGAAGAGTAAGCATTTTTTAAACTCTTCCACCAACATAGTTTCTGATCATTCAACAGTTGCCACTGTCAGTTAAAATTATCTAAAATAAACAATCTTATGTATTTCAATGGATGATGACATTCAGTTTGTCATTGCATCAAAAACATACTATATTTAGAGAGGATTTTATACTTTTTAAAAAATCTATTTATTTATATAAACTGTAAAAGACTTGTGAATATTCCCCATGTACAGTTTATTATGCTGCACTACAGGGAGTTGCTCAAATCCACACCCCCCAGAAAAGTGCTAAAAACATGAACCACCCATGGTTACTGGGAACAAAACTGATGCTTCTCCTTCCTTATGAAACAATGGATGTGTACTCAATAAAAGGTGGGGGGAAAATCTATGTGGTAAACAAGTATGTGTGTGACATCGGGAAAGCTCAAAAAAAAAACCACCTCAAAAAGCAAAAATAAGGCAGGTTCTGACTTACTAGAAATAGTTTTTGACCTGGCTGAATAGAGTCATCTACACACTGAAGTGTCTACATTAAGAGAAATGTCAAGGTTTCTTGAATTCACTAAACCAAACCATCGCTCCCCAGGTGTGGTAATTACAATCCACATTATCACTGTCTGGAGAAGCCTATCCACATCCTCACTGATTAGAGGGGACTGGGGCACTGGGAACCAGGGGAGTCTTTGTCACCTAAATCATCATGATGAGCTGTCTTTTAGTGAAGATAAAGGAGGGAAATGTATTGTATGAAACAGCATCGTTTTGAGGGCAACAAAAGGAAAAGTTGTAATTATTATTTATTAAAGGGTTCTTCATTTGTGTAGATACGTGTACCCTCCCAACATAAATTCTAACCTAGTCACAGAATCAAATAATTTCAGTAGTCACTGTAACAGTGGCTTTGGCATGGGAACTGAGGGCTCATAAAGCTGTGGGTGCAGCCAAGGAAGAAGAAAAACTATGATTTAGTAAAGCTCTATGCAGATACAAGGGACATTGGCAGTTAATTTCATCTAGACCTTTATTCTGCATCTGTATATATTTCTTTTGGGCCTTTTTAAGGCAGAGAAAGTGCTGAAAAGGCTTCTAAAGCAGCCTGGTGCCCGCTTGCAGTATTTCTTATCAGGAACAATGTCATCTGTAAAGTTTTACAGGTACATTACTTGCAAGGCAGAACGCAGAAGTGTGAGATAACGATTTGGTGGACAGACCACCTAGCAGTAAAACACAAGCACTGAAATCCTTGGGAAAAATTCACCATCAATCCAGAACAGTGTGTGAAACCTTTCTTTGAGACACACCAGTTCCTTAATGCCAGAAGCTCCAGGGTCAACACCAAGCCCAGGAGCTGCAAGGGCACGGAGGATGCCCTTGTGCCTCAACTCGTGACACGTGTGGGCACTTCCAAACCTGCTCAGAGGTGTTCTTCAAGCGGATGAACTTCCCATCCACGTCTATCTCCTCAATGGACACGTTCCCCGTGGCAGAGGCAGAGTGGGAAATGGTCACACTGCTGCTGGCTTCGGACTCCTCCACGTCGATCCTCTTCCTCTTGCCGCCGGCCGTGCGGACACTGCGGCTGGACGAGGCCCGCGAGACGGTCACCCGGGAGGAGGGGCTGGGGGACAGCTTCAGCCTGGTGTGGGGAAGGGAGAAAACACACACACACGTCACATCAGAGAAAAGGAGGCTCAGGGAGGGACCTCCTTGCTCTCCACAATGCCCTGGCAGGACGGTGAAGTGAGCTGGGGGTCAGGCTCTGCTTGCAGGGAATGCAGGACAGAGTGAGAGGTGACAGCTCAAGGTGGGCCAGGGATGGTGCACACTGGGTATGAGGAGGAATTTCTTCACTGAAAAGGCAGTCAGGCTTTGCCCAGGGAAGTGGTGGAATCATCATCTCTGGAAGTGCTGGAATCATCATCATCTCTGGAAGCACACATGGATGTGCCACTTGGGGACATGGTTTAGTGCTGACCATGGCAGTGCTGGGTCAACAGCTGGACTTGAAGATTTTCCAGCCTTAATGATTCCATGATTTGGTTTTACTTTTCCCACCTCTTTTTTAAAATAAACTTTTTTCCATCTCCTCTTCTTCCCATAGATTTATACAGCAACATAGTAAACAAAGCATGTTACATGAAGAAGTGAAGGCGCAAGTACTTAAGAGGCGAACAAAACATCATCAAATAGCTGATTAATGTTCCTGGAGCACAGAATGCTGATGGACTACAACATTAAGAGCATAAAGGCACTTCTGTGCATTTGTTAAAGACTACAAAGAAAGAAAAGCCTTAGGGAGACTTAAGCTACTGTGGGAATTTAATGCAAAAACACAGTGGAATAAAAGCTTTGGCTGTTTCATGTCCACAGTTGAGAAGAATCACTAGTGAGCAGCTCAGAATACAGTGAAGAATCAAACTCTTTTAAATGACAGTTGTGAGAGGTGAAAATTCTCAGTATTGGAAGAACTCTTAAGCTAGATGTGGAAAATGCAGCTGGCTGATGAGCTGGGCAATCATAAAGGCTATGACTTTATTAAAATTATTCTATACTTAAAGAAATTTGGGTAACAATTAATTAACCCTGCAATTAATTTTGAAGAAGAGTATTAACAGCACCAAAAAGGCATACAAATCACAATTCATTACTTCTTCTGTGCTGAGTCTTAACGAAAAAAAAAAGTGTTTGCTGCCTTGAAAGCTTATCTGATAATCAGTGTGCTTGGTCTCATGGTGACTTAGAACTCTTGTCAGACAGGAAGGGGCAAAACCAGTGCCTTAGAAAGCAGTCAAGCACCACAAAAACCTGCTTTTTAACAGAGAAAGAAACAAGTAAAGCAGAGAGATAACACAAACACCACTTTGTTGCCACGTCCTTTCCTACCTCTCCTCTTCACCCTCCAGCAATTTCCGGTATGCATTGATTTCCATGTCAAGTGCCAGTTTAACATCCAGGAGTTGCTCATAGTCAGTCAGCTGCTCCTGCATCTGATTTCTTATATCTGCAATTTCCTTCTCCTTCTCTGCCAGCGTTTTGCGGCAGTTTTCCTGTTCCTGGGTCAAGCTGCTTTCCAGCTCCTGTGCTCTGTCCTGCCACGCTCTAGACTAGAGAAAAAGCATTGAAAACATCAATGATAGTGCAAAGGAAAGCCCACCCA
The DNA here is from genome assembly GCA_013400495.1 of Nicator chloris. Taxonomy (NCBI): domain Eukaryota; kingdom Metazoa; phylum Chordata; class Aves; order Passeriformes; family Pycnonotidae; genus Nicator; species Nicator chloris. Next base: position 5,658 of record WAAE01001270.1, read on the forward strand.
AGCCTCCACGTGCTCTGCTGTTCAGGCAACACAGAATTCAAAACACAGAAGTTACATCCTCCTCTATTTCTGAGTTCAAACTCACCCATATTCAAGTTCCGGCTCTCCGCCTCACCTACTACAAATGTAAACACCTCAAATTCCAGGGAAACTTGCAACAACCTTGGAAAAATAACTACTTTGCTCCATTTTTCTGAGGTCTGCAAATATGCGACTGTACTTGAATTAACTCGGGAAAGAAAAATTGAGCTTAAGAGTTCACCTGTTTAACATGTACCAGACAGGACACAGGAACACAATCTTAAGCTGCACCAGGTGAAGTTAGGCTGGACATTAGGACAAATTTCTTCACCAAAAGGGTGGTTAGATATTGGAATGGGATGTCCAGGGAGGCAGGTGGAGTCACCACCCCTGGAGGTGTTTAAGTGCTCTGTACTTTCCACATGTCTGCTTTGTGCTGTGGCTTGGTGCTGCTAATCCTGAATTCTGGGAGGCAGCTTGTTGTCAGTGAAAACCTGCCTGCCTATCCTTAAAGCCTCCAAGGCTTGCTCAGAGTGTGGTGATAAGCATTCCTTGAGGAAATTAGATTTGTCTCCTGCTTCAAAAATTCCATCAAGCCAGCAGATCTTAAAATTTTACATCCAGAATGGAATGCTTGTCAAAGAAGCCCAAAATGATAGCATGTTTAGGGTTTACTTTACATAAGCAGGCTTTCTTCTGTTTCATAGCTCCTTGAGATTTAATTTTTTTTTTTAATTAAGGGGTGGGAACCAATGCCCCATAATCACAAAGTTTGCTATGCATGCACCCATATTCAGGAAGTCACCACATATTGCAGAGACAGAGAGAGAAGGGAGTCTACATGTCTGACACAGGGGACCAGTGTAACTGGTTGTCAACGCTGACAGTCAGATAAGGAATTTAATAAATGGAGTTTTGTGTCACGTGGGAGATCACCGTGGAGTCTACTACAGAGTTTGGTGCTGGCAACTCAAACCAGACCAGCACCAGTGATAAGAGATTTCCAAGAAAATAAATCTTAACTTAGTGCTAGTAAAGTGGAAAACGAAAGTGTACCCGCTGACTTCACTGATGCTTCTAAAAAAACCACCCCAAAACCACAGCAAAATGGTTTCTTTGGTGGAAAATCACAGTCAAAATGTCTGTGAGTTGATTTTCCCTGAAGTTGATTGCCCTGAAGTTAGCAACAAACACTTCTTGCCAGTGCAGAAGCAAGTCCTCTGAACGAAGCTGTCACTCTTGAAGTAACAAAACAGAGGCAATTAACTTAAAAACCTGTTGACTGAACCCCCAGAAGACGATGGTAATCTAAAGGCAGAAATAAGATCTAAGTGGCCAAAACTCTCCACCCAATTCCTGTGTAACCTCATGCACATTCATTATCACTTGATCTTTTCCAGAGACTAACTTGACTAGATAAAAGGAAAACTAGGAAGATTCTTACTAGTATCTGCCAATTTATTTGGAAAATTAGGAAATAATGTCCTCCACATTTATATTTTTCACTTGAAATACACAGAATTTTGATGTCCTACTAGAGTCTACAGTACAGGAGGAACAAAATTCAAAATGTATCACAGAAAGGATCAAACAGTAGTAGTATTTTATATTCCTAAAAAAGTTTAAATGTTTTGTTGCATTTTCAAGTGAGTTACAAAAGCTTACTGCAGAACCAACTTCTGACATTTCTCATTTACTCTCTGGATTTCCCACTGCAGTGCACACAATGTTACAAATAGGCCAGTACTGAACATATCACTTGTCATACATTATGTCATACTTCTCTGGGTGTGATCTATGCACTCTGATCTAGGAATAAGCAATTTCTTCTCGAGATCCTGTCCTACAGATGCTCAAGTAATTATTTGATGTTTTTACTCAGTCTCACATTCCTAATCTGGGCAAGATCACATCATTAGTTTTTGTTTTTGTAGATGTCTAGAAGCAAACTGGATCTATGATGAAAAGAGACTGCAAATTCCAGTTCTGGCTTTGAATGTTGCATTGTAGAATTCTACACTAGGCTGGTCCAGTCACTACTGAACTGTTCAGAATGTCAAGAACATTTAATACATGTTTGTTTAAAATTGCCTTATCTACCCATAAAAATTTTCACAAAAGCCAGTTAACAGTACTCAGTTTCAAACACTAGCTTTAAAGCAGAATACTACACACAGAAAAAGAAAATAAAGTTTGTCAAAAGGAGACATAAAGGATTTGAAAAAGTACAGAGCAGTAGGAGAGAAGACAAACTCTGGTCATGACGCTGAACACACAAGTTAAGGGAAAGACAGACTTTAATACAAAAACCAACAACTGTAAGGGAAAGAAAAGCCCTTTAATACAAAAATCAACAGCTGTCAATAGCAGGACCGAGGAGGCACAGCTGGTTACCTCTTTCTGGAGGCTTGTGATGTGGGAGGACAGGCTGTCGATGCGCATGCGGCTCTCATTCAGCTGCTCCCTGATGGTGTTGGCTGCAGAGCTGCTCATCTCCGAGGACAGCCTGGCACTCTCCAGCTGCGGGGCACCAAAGTGAAGACATCAGTTTCAAAGTAACTTCCACTAGAAGAAGGAATGAATCACCAAAAACCCACATGCAATGCTAAGCCACTGAGTTCCTCTCTGCAACTCCAACACAGTGAAACTTTTCTTTCTTTAGGGCTAAAATGTGGTGCCTTGGTTACCATGTTTGATTGCCCTGCCTGGAATTCCAGTTCTCTGAATATTAACTTTAGGATTAAAACTTTCCCTTGTAGACATTACTGAAATTGAACTACTAAGTTCAGTTTTCATGCTGGCCAAAGTTTATTTAACACACTTGAACTGAAGATGCTAAACTGAAATTACCAATTCTCTAAAAAGAGGCAAACTTGTTAACTTTCAGGCAATATAAGCAAATTGGTACCAGGACCAGCGCCCTAAGCCACTACTGCTTCATACTATCACTTTAATCTTGAATAGTTTTACTTTTATAAATACCTGCTGAACACTACCACACACACTTGAGCTGCACCATAGTTTTATTAAACTTGATGATGATGATGACGCAAAACAAACTAATTTACTTTTTTAACTAAGTTTCCAAAAATACAGAAAAGTATACCTGATGAGAAAGACCAAGAAAGCAATGAGAGGTTGCATTTTTGGCTAGATCACATTTTCAATAATCTTTTCCAAGTCAGATTGAAGGCCTGGAAATAAGCAGGCTGAAAAGACCAAAACTGATGCTAATAAATTCAGTTTGTATGAACTTTTCTGCTGTAACATCCCACCTTTGTTTTTAAAAATACTAACTGCAACAAGTACAGCAACAGAAACCAGGTTCAATTGCGACATCAGGATGCCTCCTGGCATAAATGCTGAGTAATAGAGAGGAAGGAAATTATGAAGTATAACTGACTTCAGCTTTCTGCCTAGATGAGTGAAAAACAGAAGTCACTGGGCATTGTAAAACTTCCCCATGTTTTGTACAGGGTCAGAGGACTCTATCTTCTGTCTTCTCAGCAAGCGTCACTATGAATTTCTATACAAAACACGGGACACCTTATTGATCATCGTTCCGTATCATGCTTAACAATCCATGAACTTTCCTTGAATTCACATTAATCCCGGCATTAATCACATTTCCCCCCAGATCACCTTCACACAGTGCTTCCTTCCCTTCTGTTATTATACTTGGTGAAGATTAAACCTGCTCCCAAAGTGAGATGTGAAAATGCAAATTTGCACTCCAACGCATGCTAATTTTAAACCTAGCTCCCTAATAAACCCCTCTGAGCTGCCAGTAATTATGCTGTTAAGCAAAACAAAAACAAAGTACATCAAACAGCTGTGTGAAAACATGTTCTCACTTTGGAATGGTAAGTCTCTTCAAGCTCTTCTTTGTACAGCTTCACTTGTGCATCATGCTGCTCTCTGATTTCATGGAGGGCCTGGGCCAGTTTGTGCTCATATTCAATCTGACGTCCAGAATCAACCTCGACCAGGCGAGTTTCATGCTTCCTTCTTGTCTCATTGATTTCCTGTGAGAACCAGAAAGGCATGGTAACACTCAGTAAATACAGGACAAAAATTTCAGAAGACTATCCTGCTGAATGGAGAGTAATGCAGGTTCTAGTATCAGATTATTTTGACATGAAAGTAGTAGAAACAGTCTCCCCAGTCTTATTTCACAACAGCCACTCATTAAAATGAGAGCTAAGATATCATCAGCATTTTTTTCTGAGAGTTGTCTGAACTTTCAACAAATACACCTCAGCATCATTAGATTTTAGAAATATATCCCTCCTTTCTGTGCTTCAACAAAATCAAACTACAGCGAAATAACAGTCACCCCACTTTCTCCATCTACTTGTGTGCTTGCCTGTGCTTTCTCTGGAAAGAAAGGGATTCCAACAACATGAAACAAAGCTGATAATACTCCTAGCACGAAAAGGTACATGTGGAACAAAAGTACATCTGGTCAAGTACATTTGTTACAGCCCTAAGGTTCCTCCTGGAAAGCCTCAAAGGCCACAGGTGAAAGGGCAGGTGGCAATAAAAAGTTCTAAAAGACAACTATCTACTTTTGTTTCCATTATTCAAAAGCATGTCATTAGAAAAGTTTGAAACTAAAAACATTGCAGGTCCAGAGCACCTGTTTGAGTCTCCCTCCACTTTATTTCTCATAATGGGTTTATGTGGAAATTTCTAACCCATGTTCTCCTTAATAGAAAAGACCATGCGCGTTGCCCACCCTGATCAGAATTTAAGACCAAACAGCATGCTACATAAAGTTATTTTGCCACAAGAATTCAGACTTAAAATCATTTTTCCTTGAAAAAGGAAGTTAGAAATCTTCATGCTAGAACAGAGGCAAACCCTACTTTGAGTAGGAGTTCAGAAAACTTGCAGAGGTACCTCCCATTAACCTATATTATTTTCCTGTTCTAAAATGACGTCCCAGTTGTCTTCTTCCCTTTAAAAATGTTAATTCTTGAGGCTAAATTTACCTCCTCATACATATTTTTACGGAATTCCAGGTCCTCAATGAGGCTCTGACAACGGTTTTCAAGGTCCACCTTCTGCAAGGTTTCGTTTATAAGCTGGTCCTTGGCAGCAGCTAAAGAAGCTTCAAGCTTTAAGAAACAAAAGAATCAACACAATAATACAGCAGAACTCACATGATGGCCAGAGCCTTAACTACACATTAAGGTTTAACGTCACAATCAAATCCCAATATTTACCCCAGTAATATTACATATCACACAAACACTTTTGCAGTTGCTTATACAAGTGAGTTATATATATTTCACGTTAATAACTAGCATTAAAATTGCTATTTAGTAATTTTCCTTACAAAACAATTTTTAATACATGGAAAACACCAGTTTCCTAGTTTCCACAACTTGTCCTCCTGAGGTGGTGCTGTTTAAGATCACATATCAAAAGGCTAACAAAACTAGGACAAGAGGTTTTCCTCCTCATTGTTCTACCAGAACGTGTAGAACCACAGGCAGAACCAAAAGGAGGGCAGAGAGAAACTGTTATTTGTCAGCTATTATCTGTTCTTGTGAAGTTCATCTGGTTCCCCAAAACACTTGTGAAAATGTCAAGTGTACTGTGAGTCTTGACCTGTTTTCTTCCCCCCAAGTACCCCTTGCAATTTCAGCATCTGCAATTTTAAGAGCTCTCTCTTCCACCATTCATATTAATAAAACTCAACAGTACTGGACTCAGAAACCTACTCAACACTGCTTCTAGGGTTGAAAGTGAATCATGATTTGTTCTAGCTGTGACCAGATGACAGGTTTTCATACTCTTTTTTTGGTTGTTACAAAGTTGTATTTTATCGGATTGGCAGCTCATAACATAGAAAACCACCTCAACTGGCTAACAGAAATTGATGGTTAAATATTTCTTCTTCTCACCTCTCTAATTTGATCTTTCAAATCTTCAATTTCTCCCTCCAGACTTTTCCTATCACCAAGGGCTGTGGCCAGGGCAGCTTCTTTAGAATTCAGGGCTGCTTCAAACTCACGAAGTTTGGCCTGGGCTCCACTGAGGTCAGACTCCTTTCTTGCATAGCTGGAACAAACCAGAGAAAGTGGTTGCAAGAAAACCTAGAAATACCCCCAAAGTCAACTCTCACTAAGAAAGCACTCTGAATCTCAAATTTGAGAAACACCTGTCAAAAACATTTTGTGTTACCTAAATTTACTGTGCTTTGCAGTACCCTTCAAAAATGGCAAAGTTCCACAGATCAAAGGAAACAGACTCAAATCCTGTCTATACGAGAATATCTGCCATCATAGAAATTACACTAGTGCAGAGGTGATGTGATTTCTGTATGAAAGCAAGCACAGAATATTTTCAAATTACCTTCAAATTAGTTTCTGTGTCTAGACAAGTAGTCAAGCATTTTCTAGGTGCTTATTCCTAATACAGCATATTGAAACAGAAGAATCAAATGGGGAAAAGGTAATGTCATTACTTTTAAAAAGTTCATTATCCACAAAATATGCTGTAACAGGCTACTATCAAAAACAGGAGAAAGGAAATCCAAAGACATGAATCAAACTGTTTCTTGTCCTTCGATGGCACAAGCAGCCATTAAATGTGTAACAAGTTCTTTAGCCTTGGAGTTCATTTTTCTGCCTGGGATATCCACATTTGTCTATCAAGGGCAGTAGTATGCAGAAGTCCTAGATGGTTTTAATTGAACTATGAACTTTTTAAAGGAATGGACAGATTTAGGCTCAATAATACCACAGCTGGCATATCCTTCTTCAGTTGTTATGCTTTTCTTTCCACATGTAAAATAAATTTAAAAATATTAAAAAAAAAATGTAAAGGGGTAGAATTAACAATGTAATGCTGAGATGACTTAAAATTGGATAATGATAGATTCAGAATACATCCACTACCATTTTTAATCACTGTACAGCTTATAAGACACAACAGCAACACTTCACGACCTAAAAATAAGACCTAACGCAAAGTCAACACAATTTTAAAAGGAGAGATCCTCAGCTTTAAAAGATCCTTTTTCAAGATTATCTTCACTTGTCATGGTCAGAAAAGGTGGGTGCACACAGAGGGATGCAGGGATGGAATGTATGTCTGGAGGTTTCAGCACCACAGCCACACCACATGGCAGGCTTTATGCAACAGACTTAGCGCTCGCTAATCCCGATCCAGTGGGATTAGCACTTGCTGCCCCCGTGGCATCCAAGGGGCAGGCTGGAAGCCCCTGAGACACACAAAAACACTCTTCTGCACTCAGATGCTTCCTCCTGCTCAACACTCCCCACTCCCTTCATGGCATTTCACTCAGACCCTCAGCTGGGTTCGCAGCTTGGACAAAACCACAGGATTTAGGGTTTGGACACTCCTGCTTCCAGCTCTCTGCATTACTCCCTAGAGCAGGGGTCCTCAAACTACGGCCCGCAGACTGGAAACGGCCTGCCAGGGTCCTCAGTCCGGCCCGCCGCCGACCCCGCGGGGCCGCGGCCGCTTCCCCCCCCTCCCTGACCCCTGCCCTCAGACGGGCGTGTCCGTCCCTCCGAGATATGCAGATGAGAAAGACACTTGCTACGACTAGCAGTGACAAATATGGAACCTAACATTGACCATCTCACTAGCCAAAAGCAGGCCCATAGTTCACATTGAAATATTTTTTGTTTTTGTTGATTAAAATTGTTCTTCATTTTAAATATTGCACTCCTTTTCCTGTTTTCTGTGCACTCCTACAAATAAAATATGTGCAGTGTGCATAGGAATTCGTTCATTTTTTCCCAAACTATAGTCTGGCCCCTGACAGTGTCTGAGGGACAGTGAACCAGCCCCCTCTTTAAAAAGTTTGAGGACCCCTGCCTTAGAGGCTCTGTCTTGTCCTTCCTCTTCCACCCAGGCCTGTTGGAACTTCAGCATGTAAGAAGAGGAGAAATAAGGAAGGCAAGGTATGTTGTCCTAGTACATCTGTAAAAAACTCAATCTCTATGTCCCCTATTTGGAAGTATGAAGGCCCACAGCAGACATTTGTTGTTTGACCACTGCTGGAAAAAAAAGCTTTAATCAAAACATGAAGAAACTGCTTCACCCATGCTGAAACCAAGCCTACCAAGTCAGACCCTGAAATGAGAAAGATGCAAAACTATAACCTGCTCCCCAGTCTGCCCCAAATTTTCCTGGACTCTGAAACAGAGAGATTCCCCCAAATATGCCACTATCCAAAGTGTGCAGATACCTTAATACTACTTGGATTTTAAATTATTTTAATGCAAATACCTTTTTAATGCATTACAGACTGGAAGACAGCTGAGAAGAGCATGCTTGCCATGCGTCAGCACAGAGAAAAGGGTATTACAAAATGGACTAACAACAACAACAACAACATTATTAAAACCCAATGTAGCACCTGTACCTGCAATAGGTAAATATTACCCGTTAGATCAGCCCTTTCTGGCTTGTTTGCAACAAGATTTGTCTGTGAAGCCACACTATAATTTAATGCAACAAAAGCCACAGCAGGGGGGTGGTGGGTGGGTGGAGAATTAAAATTAAGCACTATTAGTGTCATGAGTTGTCTAATTATGAGACAGCTCAGCTGAACACATTCTCAGAGAGAAAACAGAAACTGGAGATCAACACTTCAAACGCTGGAAGCCAGATGAAATCTCAGCAACTCAGCAGTGTCATCCCAGCCCTAAAGGGAATACAGGAAAGGAGGGAAAGATCAGAAAGCGTCTGTGACTTATAAAAACAAATACTAATGTACACAACACATAATTCACCCTTATACCCACTAATTTTCACCAGGAAGAATTTCAGCCTCTTGACAATAGCTGGCTTCTTCCTCCCCAGAGAGCCAAAGCTACATCTGAATACAGCAAATGAAAAAACCTCAAACACTTTCCTGTTGCAGTGTTCAGAAATTACCTAGAACTGTACTCCTTCTCAAGTAGTTTGACTCATGAAAGGAAAATAAAAGCAAAGAAGTAATTGCTGACTTGCATCTTTTCAAAGAAGCAGCTTGGTTTTCTCTCTTTTGACTTCAAAGTGTGTGGATCTTCTTATACATGGAATTGTTAACAACAACCTAGAATTTCCTGTAATCTCCTTAAACTTTTTGCTAAGTTAATAGAAAAGCCATACAAAAAACAAAACAAAAAAACCCCAACGAAAACAAGCAAAACAAAAAACCCCAACAACAACAATAACAAAACCCTAAACAAACAAAATCCCCTAAGAAATAATTTTCTAGCTGTTCAATCAGCTGAACTGACCACCTGGAGGCAGACAAAACACACACCTAATGCAAACCAAGCAGTCAGCAACCAGACCTCCAGAGGTGTAATTCTAAAGTTCCTTTGAAACTGACCAAGTGCAGGATGCCACCACCCTACAGCAGGCTTCTCACCTCCCACACCCCACCCACTCTTTTCTGCCACTACTTAAGAGTCTGATCACAAAGGTAAGCATTATCAACATTAATCAAACCCTCCTCGAAACACACTGGCTTTCAGCCAAGTCACGACATAGATACACACGTGTTGTAATTCCTGATAATGCAACATATATTTAGACTCATATAAAATTACATTTACTGCACAGTGGGCTGGCTTTCTACTCCAGTTGTGGAGAAGTATGAAAATAATAAAAAAACACCCTAACTACAGTCACAAAATCTCAATTTTTATTTAGCTAGCAGTCAGTTTCCCGCATTTTTCCCCTATGGCACTCAAAATGCTAAGGCTGTAATTTGCAAGAAAGTGACTTAAAATAAGAAGCACTTAAGAGCATTCAAATTTTTGAATGGAGATCAACATGAAAATAAGAGAAACTGGACGAGTTTGGCTTTCCTGTAAATAAATGTATGTAATGTGGTTTCAACTTGTCTCATGTCACCCATTTTATTTAAATGGAGTTTGAAACCAACAACAAAGAACACATAGTCTCTGGTCGTATACTGCTCAGCTGTGACCCTGCTTGAAGTCACAGCTGTGACACTGCTTGAAATCCAACCCGAAGTTCATGGTCATCTATGTGACTCCCATGACTATAACCCATTTCTAAGCAGAACCTACATATGAAGCCACTGCCTCTTACCATGTCATCATTACATGTCCATGTATTTGAGACCAAATACTTATGTCCTACACTGCACAAAAGACATGCTTACTTGAGAATATAAATTCTTACATTTCAGTGGCTTGAATTATTTTGCAACATGTTAATCATCCCACTCCTTCCTCCTCTGGGTGCTCTACGGTACACATCAAAACAGTGACAGATTTCAGATTAAAGCTCTGGAGTTCCCCAGACTCCAATCTTTGCCTCACTTTTCAAGATTATCTACCATAACAAAACTATGCCTCAAAAAATTTCAAGTCAGCTTCCTTACCACAGTTCTTCCCCAGCTCCTTTGCAGCACATATGCACCCTGGAAAACCCTGGAACAGGTGTCACATCTTTGCCTGCACTGACACCACATGGTTCTGTGTAGTTGCTCAGAGTACCAGCTGCAGAGTGCCACACACTTGCACAATAATTCAAGCCACAGGCTGATGGGAAGCCGTTCCTGATATTTATTTTACTGCATAATCTCAGTGCAGAAATGTACTTCAGAGTGTAGATGGGAAGGAAGGTCAACTGGAGATTCAAAATCAGGCAGACCGATAAATTCTCTCCTTGTATCTAAAATTAAAGTTCCGTTCCTTGCCACAAATTACATTTGGTATTAATGCTTGCACTCTACAAAACACCTGAAGATAATAAAGGAAGATTAAGTCCTTTACCAACATCTTCAATAAAACACACAATTTCCCTCAAAGTTACTTGAATCACATTGTCTCCTCTTCCAGGAGAGCAGATGTCCCTCATGACTGGCAAACTGCCAGAGTGAAACCTCAGCCTGCCAAAGACAAATGTAAACAGTGGGTTTCCTAAATGAACTAGTGTTAACACCAGCTTATGCCTCCCAAAGAACACAATTTCCTCACACGACCAACCAGAATGTGGACAAGACCAGCCAGGGATTTTTGACCTGCTGCACATTTAATTAAGTCCCCAACACAAACATTCTTTGAAATAAATTTTCTTTATTGTGGAAACCATTTCCACCAGTGGAAAACTATGCTGAAACCCGACCCACCAGCAGAGCCACACAACAGCCAGCCTGGCTTTCTGAAAGATCCTTATTCAACACGACTTGGTGACACAGCTGTGCCAAACTTCACAATGTGCACCCTTGTTAAGTCAATGGGTCCAGTGAAACAGGATACTTTTTCCCCCCACCATCTCAGCTCAGCAGTTCTCCCCGGTGCACACTTGGGGAAATGATGAACCCATAACACACTTCCCCTCAAAACCAGAAGCTTCATCCAGTCTTGTAGGATGTGATGGAGCAATTGGGATCTGCTGCTTAAATGATGGCATTATGACATGCCCAAGGATGACATCTTTCACTGACTTGTATGCCTTATCTAACCCTTTTCTCAAGAAATATCGAATTTGCAGCAATCTGAATTCCCAGCCGAGGCAACGCTACTCTGTTGTAAGAAAGTGCACTCTACCTAAAAATAACAGGAGTTGTTACCCTAAAAAAATTTGTTGCTAATTGTATCATCACACACTTTGAGACTTCACGATCCAGCTATCTACAGGCAACTACCTCCTTTCACCTTTACTGTTAATGAGCAAGTCCCGCAGCTGGAAATCAATATGCATAGACATTTTTTCTCTGGAGCTACTGCTGGTGTCTTCCACAGCCCTTGATTGCAAAATCATAGCAGTCACTACACTATTTATTAAAATTAATTAACTACACTATTTATTTAAAGGACAGGAGTAGAGGCATGTCTCTACAACAGCCACTACCAATGGCAAAGCATACAGTAAAGTCTTGCCTAATCACTAATGAGAAAATAAATTGGAAATACTGTGAAATTGGTATGGTCTCTCTTTCTCAGACTATGGAAGACAGATCTCCCTCTTCTCTACCTCCCAAGCACTCTCCAAGAATTCTATACACCTAAACTCAAATTACATGTTTTTTTTTTCCCCTCAAGTCTTGAGATACACAGATTTCTCTTATCTCCATCCTGCCCATCACAAGCTTCCTACTTACACAATTATGAGTATCACTTTCCCATCCCCTCCCCAGAACAGAAATAGGGAAGCTGGTTTTTTTTAATCTCACTTTTTGTTCCCCCTAGCTCTTTAGAGATTTTAAGTATCAAGGGAAACATTCATATTTAGGTACAGCAGAACCCACTGTATGGCAAGCACTCTAGGAGGAGAGCATGCAACAAGTCTGTTATATACAGGAGTACCAGCTAAAGAAACAAATGCAATTTTCCTTGAGGGATTAGAAGTGTGAACAGAACAAGCTTTTTGGTGCCTCACACCATACAGATGGCACTGAAGTCAGCAAATCCAACAAATAGGTGACCGGATATTTAATTTTTATAAACAAAGAATAAGAGAAGTCCTACAGCACTTTGAGAGTAACTAGAAGCTTGAGTTTGATGCACTAATTCGAAGAGTGACTGCAAGATGACTGGAATAATATGGATCAAGCAATTAAGAAGGATGCCATGCTAATCAGAGAAAGCAGAGTTGCATAACAAGAATAATGTAAGAATAACACCTGCAAAAATATTCAAATAGCACAAGGCCAGCTAGACCATGAATGATCAATATGAATGAATTATATTGCCTAGCTTCACATAACTAAGTGGCAAATAATCTTTGCTCCCTCCACAGACGCAGAAGACCTTGAGAGCCATTTCTCTTCACATTTATCTCCATTGGCTCTGCAGGGAACCAAAGCCATCACTAACTGGAGTTATGACATGGCTACCAGAATACCTAAACCACACAAACCAAACATACTAGGAAACTCTTTTTTTTTTTTTTTCCCCAAGTGGCTCTTAGATCCAAACTACTACATACTCACATTTAAACTAAAACCAGTGCATACATCACACTGCAGTTCAGCTTTCAGAGAGGGCAAGGAAAATTATGTTGAGAGCACACATTCTCATCTTACCCTGCAAATCTTTATAACACTCCTATGTACACTTGTGCAAAGCATTTTTAAGAGTATTTTTGTCAGGTTGTAATGTGACTTAACAGCTTTAAGAAGCCATGAGGGAGTGTGCTCCAGTTCAAGTGAAAAACCCCTTTGCTCCTTTTTAAGACTTTGCAAATAGAATTACAGACAAGCTTAGATATCTCCAAGATATCCATCTTAATAATACTCAAAGTCGACTAAGAAACTGCATGCCCATCATGAGGTCTGGCACCAAACAACGCCAAAGAGCCACAAACAAGTGGAACCCAGGAGCCCCAAACAGCATTGTTTGTTTTACTAAACTATCCAGGAGTTCTTGGCAATCAACACCCTGCCCCCACCAAAACATCAAGTTTTTTCCAAGTATCCCATCACAGGCAAAGGCAAGACAGAATAGGCAGATGTCCATGCCCACAATATTAATGCCTTGGTTCCAGTCACAAAAAGGGAATCCACTACAGACTGCATTTAGATCCCAATCCCACACATGGAGTCTTGTGAGAAGCTGACACACAAGAGCATGTCTTCCTTAGTAAAATCACTAAGAAATGGAAATTGCTGGCCTGAGCTTGGAGTCAAATAATGGTGGTGGTGTCTGTCTGTAGCTACACCTGGCTTTCCCTATCATTGTCAATGACCACTTTGATTTAAGACCTTTCATAAGGCGCCAAGAGGTAACCTCAAGAGCAACCAGTCTTACTAATTAGAAGCTCACGGGTTTAGTTTTTTAAATAACAGAGTCCAGAAGATACCAGAGCTCTCTGCAGACGGGCGAGAACATCAATATGCTGGTTATACATGAAGTATCTTTTTCATCCTGAAAAATCAGGGCTGAAAGGGCATTTAAGACACAGTAGCAGAGGAAGAAAAACAACTCTGGAGATTTTATCCCCACCCAATATTGACATACCTTGTGATTCCAAGACTAAAGCGCGAATGCCTAAAACTGCAGCAGTCACAGAAATCAAATTGAAGTTAAACACAAACAAGGAACCAAATAAACTGAATCAAGTTGAACGTTTAAGAAGCAAAATCTAGTGTCTCAAAATCAGTTCGCTCCAAGAGTGAGGATCTTGGCACTGTGCCCTAGAGCCCTCAGTCTGGAGGTTGTGTGGACACAAATTCTATCTTTTGTAACATGTGAACATCCAGGAAGACACACAGAAATTACAGTACTCTTAGGTTTTAAGTATGTCTCATGTATTAGCTAGTGAATAATTTCATATTATAACGTTAATCTGCTTCAGAAAAGTTCTGGTTTTCATTCTGAAGCAGCCTAAGCCTTAAAAACAGACCCCTGTCCGTGCAGGGGGCGGTGAATAGTCATGGAATCACACAGAATGTTAAGGGACTGGAATGGACTCTAAAGCCCGCCTAGTTTCAAGTCCCCAGCCAGACTAACTACAATAGATCGTTCAGAGCTCCAGCAAGCCTGGCCTGGAACACTTCCAGGGATGGGGCATCCACAACTTATCTCACAGCCAAGAATTTCTTCCCAATATCCCATCTAAACCTGCCCTTCTTCAGTTTAAAGCCATTCCCACCTTGTTCTATCATTCCGTGCCCTTGTCAAAAATCTCTCTCCACCTCCTTTAGGAAGGTGCTCTAAGGTCTGTCTTACTGAGGGCAGCAATCAGAGCCCTTCACCTAATTTTTTAAGCGCCACCCTCCCCGTACAACCTGTTCTAGCACCTCACCACCCGCACAGTAAGGACTTTCTGCCTAATAACTAACTTATCTAAGCAAAACTTTCCCCTTTTTACGTCTGCACCTGTCGGAGCCATACCGACGGGCACTCGGGCGCCGGACCGGCCGCAGATACTGCGGGGACCGGAGCACTCGCAGCCGGCAGGGGCGGCGCTCCGGGCCGGCGCTTCCCGCCGGGGCGGAGCGGCAGCAGCGCTGCCCGTGCCTCATTCATTCCCTCATTCATTCCCGGCCGCGCAGCTCCCGGCGGAGGACCCGCGGGACGGGCGGGCGGCGGCGCAGGGCACGCACCGCGGGTGCCTCCGCCACCGCTCTGCCCACATCCCGACCTCCATCCCCCCCATCCCACGGATGCTTCCTGGCCCTTTCCCCGCTGCCCACCTGCCCAGCAGCTGCTCGTGCTCGGCGCGCAGCTTGCCCAGCTCGATCTGCAGCTTGGCGCGCTCCCGCGCCGTGTCGTCCAGCGCCCGCCGCGCGTCCGCCAGCTCCGCCTCGTAGATCGCCTTGAGCCCAGTGACCTCGCGGCCCCGCACCTCCTCCCTCTGGGTCACCTGAAGCTGCAGCGCGCTGTTCTCCGTCTCCAGGCTCCGCACCTTGTCGATGTACACGGCTAGGCGGTCGTTCAGCTGCCGCAGCTCCTCCTTCTCCTGCAGGCGGGAGATGCGCGTAGGGCTCTGCGGCATCGCAGCGACGGCTGGGCCGCGGGTCCGCGGCGTGGGTTCAGCCATGGAGCGCGGGCGGGGGGGACACTGGCGGGGCGGGGACCGGGCGGGGACGGACGGACCGACAGGCAGGCAGATGCACAGACCGACCTCCACCGTATCCGCCTCCTCCTCCGCCGGCTCCGCACCGATCCAATATGGCCGCGCGCCCGCCCCGCCGTGCCGGACCGCGCTCGCGGCCCTCCCGCCCACGTGACCGAGCACCAGCCAATCGCGAGCCGCTCTCTGCCGCGGGCTAAATTCAAAACCCGCCAACGGCCGGCGGGCGCGCCACTGAGGCCCCGCCCCCAGAGCCGCGCCCACGCCCCGCGCGCGTTCCCGCCCCTCATTCCCACCCCCCGTTCCCGCCCATGGCCCCGGACAAAGGGACCCCGACCCTGCATCGCCGCCACGCCTGATGGTCACCGCACGGCCTCCCCGCAGCGCCCCTCGCCTAGGCGAGCGGTCCCGACGAGATGCATTCGTTTGGCGGTGTGGCTATAAATTGCAGAATCACGGGATAAATGAGGCGGGGATGATCAAACCCAGCGTATGGCCGGACACGACCCTGTCAACAAGAGCATGGCACTGAGCGCCGTGTTCAGGCTTTCCTTAAGCACCTCTGGGAATGGTAACTCCAGTACGTCCCTGGGCAGCCCATTCCAGCGCCTGGCCGTCCGTTCTATATAGAAATTAACAATTCCGCTGATGTCCAACCTAACTCCCGCACCACAGCACAGCTTCAGGCCATTCCCTCTTTCCCTTGTTCCCTGGCAGCAGAACCCGACTCCCACCCGCCGCCCCACGCCCCGGCCGGCCCCACCTGTCATGGAGTTGTGCAGAGCCACAAGGTCCACCCTGAGCCTCCTTGTCTCTAGCCGGACCCTTTTCCCCGCTCCCTCGGCCGCTCCTGGTACTCCATTCCCTTCCCCATTTCCATTCTCTTCTCTAGACATGCTCCAGCCCCTCAATTCCCTGTCGTGAGGGGCCCAGAACTGGACACAGCACTCGAGCTGTGGCCTCAGCAGTGCCAGCACAGGGATGGTCACTGCCCTGCTCCTGCTGCCACACCACGGCTGGGACAGCCCAGGGGCCATTGGTCTTTTCGGGTACCTGAGCACACCTGGGCTCATTTTCAGCTGCAGCTATAAAACCCCTCATAAATACGGAGTTTTGCTGTGCCAGATGTTTCTTATCCCGATTTTACTTCTCCCTCACCCACAGGCTGCTCGCTGTGGTTTAAAAACGACGTTGACTCCTGCTGCTGCCTGAGCACCCAATGTGCGGCTGCTTTGAAGGAGTCTGGTATCCAAGGATCTCCCAGGTGACCAGCGACAGGAGAGGGCAGAAGGGGCTGTCCAGGGAGGTGGTGGAGTTACTGTCCCTGGAGATGTTTAAGGAAAGACTGGAAGTGCCACTCAGTGCTATGTCTGGGTGACAAGGTGGTGTGCAGTCATAGGCTGGACTTGATGACCTTGGAGCTCATTTCCAACCTAACTGATTCCATGATTCTGTGAGTTTGCTCGTTTCAGGATTCAAGAGTGCAATTCCTCAGATGGAGGCAGCCCAGCTTTGGAGTTTGCATTTTCATATTCCTTGGCTGATTTCAGTGTGGCTCCTGAAGTTTTGCTGCCAGTGAGAGGCACTCACTTTCAGGTAGAACATTAATTCTTCAGGAAAAACAGGAAAGCTTTTGCAAATTTCCACTGCTAGATGACAGCCCTTCAAAGTGAAAAAAGAATATATTCCAATCACATGGGTGTATATAACTAAAGAAATTTAGTTGGAGTGGGGAGCTCCTGCTTTTCCCACATGGTGCCTTGGCTGACACAAACCATTATCTCTTTCTTGTTTTTCTTTCCCTGCTAGTTACTAGAATTTGCTCCTTTTCCACTGGAAAAATAGAAAAGCTGAGTAAAAAGAGTGATAGCAGCTGGGAAAAAAATTCTGCAGCACCTGCTGGAACATAAAATTGTCAGTACAGTAGGATTATAACTCAGGGTAGTTTTACACTGCAGCTGGCACTGGTGTGAAAGGATCTGTGTTCACAGGCAGTAGAAGAGACAAAGTTTGGGAGGTTTTATTGTTAGACAAACTGAGCCCTCTGCACGTGTTTAGTGCTGGCTTTGATTCTGTCTGCTTCCAGATTTTAGTTTGATGCTTGATTTTAAATAATGGAGTTTTCATTTAGTTACAAAAAAATGTGGTATCATCCCTTCCCCACCCCCGATATTTGTCTTGCAGTTGGTCTGCCTGAAGCAAAGCACTTTTCTCTCCCAACAGAGGTATGGGTGTGATGTGTTCCATTTCACCTCCCAAATCAAAAGGATGTACTTAAAATCCAAACTATTTGTAAGGAGGCCTTCCTCTCTCCTCAGCAGTCTCAGGATTGAACTTTTTGTTGTTGAAACCACTGCATTTTAGCTTCCCGGTCTACCACATGACATTAAACTAATGGTGCTTATTTAGCAGACAATGTTAGCTAATACTATAAAAATTAAATGGAAATGAATATTGTAGTAGAAGCAGCTGGCCAGATCAGTCTGCTAATTGTAACTACCCAGTGAAAAAACTAAATGTTGATCTTGCCAATTCCATGCTTATTTTTCACCAGTCTGTGTTTTCAGGTTACTGTTTCCACCTAATGAAAAAAAAAAGTAGCATTTCCTATGCACATAAAAATTATAATAGTTGACTCTATTAATATCTCATTATTAAAAAATATAAACATGTGTTTCAACAGCAAGATAAGCTTCCATAAAGAAACAAGTAATCATTGTTGCTGCCAGATTTCCTTGCCATTTTCTTATATCTGAGATTTCTTTCTGCTGCTTGCGTGATTGAATTCTTCCTGCTGGATTAGTCTGAAAAAGGAAGTGAGTAAAGGATGGGTCTTCGAACTGTGCCTGGGCTAATGGTAGGCTTATGAAACTGGATATCAACATTGTTCCTCTTTATTCAGGAAAGGAATGGCTGGATGCAGGGCACATATGCGATGAACCTCCTGTGTCCAGAAGAGCGTGAGCGTGCCAGGGCTAAACCCATCAGAGATCCAGTGCTCAGAGAATCACAAAGATTGAGAACCCAGAGTGTTTTCTCTCCTTTAGAAATGCAAACAAAAAAAAAAAAGGAATGTGGTGTTTACCCATGTGACTCACCCCTGCCTCTGACACACCTCTGAAATACATCACAAATACTTTCCAAATACTGGCTTCAAAATGCCACTGCACCTACAATTTATTAATTTTAATTTACTAATTTTGCAGTCAGCATAAATTGTGTATATGGGACATGCATACAACTTAACAGACCCAAGAGACTACACCTCTTGTATTCACCTCTTCAAAATGTGGAAAGCATTTGAATAACTGAGACATTTTTAAACAAAAGCCTTCCAACATGCATAATTTAATAGCAAAGGTTTTCTCTGTACACTGATTTAAATAAAATTTTAGAATCTAGAAATGTTTTTGGGAAATTTGCATAGATCCTGTAATTCCTAGTAAATAAGCCATTTTTGCTGTTGTCAAATTTATATTGCTAAAATAGATTTTACATGTATATATATATATATATATATATATAAAATAATTTGTATTTATATCATGTTTACTTTTACAGTGGACAAAGAATCATAGTGAATACATTCTGCATATGTGTCCGTAGTCTGAGGGTTACCTCAGTGATTCAGATATTGTTCTCCTAAAGAAGAACAATATACAAATATTTAACTTTATATTTCCTAACCTGAGTACTTATGAAAAAATACTGTTCGTTTCTACCTGGGGAATTTCTGCTAAAGAAGGCTCAAAAAGCGAATTGCTTCGGTCTGGGCTTTCAAGAAACCAAGCAAAACAACAAAAAATGAATGGAAATGGTTTTTTTTCTGTAACAGCCATGGCAGGAGGAGAGACCATGGGGGTGTCTGCAGCTGTTTAGAAAAAGAGCAAAATCTG
Organism: Nicator chloris; assembly: GCA_013400495.1. NCBI lineage: Eukaryota > Metazoa > Chordata > Aves > Passeriformes > Pycnonotidae > Nicator > Nicator chloris. The sequence goes on from WAAE01001270.1 coordinate 25,103, forward strand.
GAGACTTGTCACATGAACAGATGGGGTAATAGTAATACTCCTCCCTGGTTTTTGGCTTCAGTGATGTGAAAATGATAACTGTGACTGCTGCATGGTCCCTGTGCAAATTCTTGTTGCTGCTCTGTATAGCAACAACTTAAGTATGACTACACTGCACTTTGTAGGTTCCCTCATGCAGAACTTGAAGTCTTTCCTAAAAAAATACTTTAAAAATATTAATTTAGCACTGTGTCTTACCAGGATTCAAACAGAGCTATCAATATTATTTGAGCTAAATGACTATATAAAATGAAAATAAACAAATGACATTAAAAAATAATCTGCAGGTTTTTTTCAACTGCTGTTTCAGGTAGAATGGAAAGTCTGTTTTTCATTTCTGCTGAATCTTTCACGCTGAAAACTGTATTAGAAAACCGTGTTTAGTGTTCTGTGTGATCTCTTTCTCCAGGAGAAGCCAAAATAGGATGAATAAACACATTTGGGACTCAGACACACAGCATGTGCCTGTGACGGGCTGGAAGATCGCAGAGTGCAGGGGCAGGGGAAGGAGAGTAGGAGGAACAGAAGCAAAGAAACCCATCACAAGAACTGCACTGCACTGGTTTTTATCATCTAAATCATCATCTAAACCACCACTCTCCAGCTTGCCTTGCTTAGGAAGATGCTGAGCTATGCAGGGATATGTGTTTGAAAGGATAAACACATGGGGCGGGCATTTGGTTTTGGCTGAGAACAGCCCGGGGAGTTGTCTACTTGCACTGCAGAGCTACCCGCAGGCGAGAAGCACTGATATGGCTGTTAGTTGTGGTTGAAATCACTCCCCACAGTGATTGCAAAACACCAGAAGAGAGAGGGAGAGAAGCTGTGGAAGGTAAAGGAGAAGCAGGAACTCATAATTACACAGTTCCACATGAAGGTCAGGTTAGACTCACTTTAAAAAAGACCATGCAAAACTGGAAAAGTTACATTTCTGCAGAATAGGCTAAAAACCAGACTGTAACTACAGAATCTCTTTACTAAAGAACCCAGTTGTTGGCACAGATGGCTTATGCTTATACAGAAGTACTAGTTTTTGGTAAAAAAGGTTTTTGCCAGGAAGTTACAGAGGTATTAACCCTACTAGTACATGAGAGTGCATTGCTGTGGCTGGACTTGTGACAGGACAACTTTAATTTATATTGTAAGTACATGGTTAGAGAATACATCAATTATTGCCATCTTCTGAGATTTTGTAATTAGTTTTATGAAACTGTCAGCTTTGTTTTCAAAGGCTAATTATATGAAATTGTCAGATTAATCATATCTCAAAGTCTTAGTTAACAGATCCTTGTCCCCTTAGAGGTGGGGGAGAAAAGCAAACCTGTTGTGTGAGTCAGTGCAAAATAAAACATCTTAAAGAAAATTAAACACTTGCCCTAAGTCTAATCTGGCATATGACAGGTAACAGCAGGCATAGTGAGTTTCCCAGATTCTCTGAATAAAGGTGACTGTGAAGCTGATGTGCTCCACATCTCTGGAGAAGTATAGCACAGAATTTCAGAAAGCCAGATTTTAGCAGCCTGCTTGTCTTTCACATGTGCTGCTCTCTTGTCAGTCAGAGAGCCTCTTCTGTTTTTACAGAGATCTGGAGAGTTTGGGGCTATGGAGGGTTTTAACTGCCAGAGCTGGTCCTATGGAAAATAATTTAGTGCTATTTCTGGAGTGAAAATGTCTCATTTTCCACTCACCCACATCTGGAAGATTGTCATTATGACCTATTAAATAATTATTAAGCACAACTATTTTTGTTGTGTTTGCACACTCAAAAATAGTAGAGGTGGAAAGCCAACCTTCTCCAGCAGGTCTTGGATGGGGATGGCTATGGGGTGGGCCCAGAGGGTTTAGGGAACCCTGAAATTTTCCACACACACCTCCCCCCACCCTGCTGCCTGCATGGGACCACTGGACATGGGGCTGGCTTTCTCCCTCTGCTCCATGTCACCTGTGTCACACCGATGGAGGGACTCCCACCCACTACAACGTAAAAGGGCAGGGCTGTCTCTGGAGGGAGCATTCCTGCTGTCCCCGAGCAGGGGACACTCTGGTATCCCAGCACAGCTCCAGTTGTACACATCAGCAAGCCCTGTGTCTCTGTAGGGCCAGTGCCCTGCGCCCATGAGCCCAGCTTGTATCCCTCCCAAGCCCAGGCAGACCTGAAACCACCTTAGACCACCAGAGAGGGATGGGAAGGGCAGCTGAGGACAAGGCTGCACTCCAGTGGCTGCATGACTCTGACCTGTGGCCCGTCCAGGTCCTACAAATTGTGAACAGCAGCCAAGAAAACTTGGAGCATACCAACGCAATGTCAGCTGTGGAGAGCCTGGTTGCTCTGCCTGTAATGCTGGCTCATGAGTATCCCAGGAAACTGGCCCACAGCATGTTGACCCTATCAGCCACATAAGACCTATCAGCCCCAACAGCCCCAAGGGCTTGTTCCCTCTGGGCAGAGGGATCGTGACACTCTCTGGCTGCCAGACATGAGGAATGCTGCAGGACATCTCCTTGCAGGGGCAGCCTTCGACTGTGGGAGTGGATGTTCTCTGCAGCTCTGGGTAAGGTTCTGAAGGAGCTGCACATCCAGCTCTGGCACAGAGGGCTCTTCCACTCTAAGGAGGAGGACGCCTGCCTCATTGGCTTGGCTGTGTGTCAGCAGGAAAAGCCCCGGTGCCCATGTCCTCAGCTGCTGCTGGAGACCAGGAACGGCACAGAGCAAGCAGTCCTGCCAGCTCTGCTGGGAGCTCACTGCTGGGTTCCTGTCAGCTGCTGCGTTCCTGTCAGCTGCTGGCCTCTGACAATGAGAAAAAGGAATTCACTCAGAAGTACAAAGCCTCAAGGTTCCTAACATATCCAAGCAATGGTCTACTCTCCTTGCTGCCCAGGGGCCTCACGATTCTGTTGGAGAGTGCCGAGATGATGAGCAGTGTGGTGTCAGGGCAGCCGCGTTGGCAGCAGGGCTCTGGGGCCATGGGAACGGTGGCCTGAGCTGGGAGTCAGGAGATGGGGCGGCTGCTCCAAAGACCGTCCCTGCCTGGTGCCTGTCTGGGAAGCTGTGCTGGCTCGGACTTTCTCATAGAATGAAAGCTCTGTCTTTCACACAGGCAAGAAGGATGCATGGGGGCATGGGGAGAGGGAGTCAGGAGAAAGGACTGACACCTCCCAGGGGTCCCAGGCCTGCTGGCAGCATTCCCCAAGCTCAGCCTGTGGGAAGGGTCCCTGGAGAACCAGCACAAGCAGGGGCAAAGAAACTGGCACAACCATTTCCAACACCTGCCCTACCTGTTCCAGCAGGGCTTGGCAGCAGCCCTCGGCCACAGAGGCTGAACACATGTATCCCCAGAGGCTTCCCAGCTCTCCCCACCGGTGTCAGGGGTCAGGGCTTTGAGCCTCAGTCCCTGTCCCCCACAGCTGTCCCCAAGAGACTCTGAGACACTTTGGTGGTAGCACATCCTAGCTGGGCATCCATAAGGGCAGGGTCACCCCGGGAGCAATACCCAGAGGTCTCCTTCCCAGGGCCCTGTTGCTGTCTCCTAGCTTCTGCTGTGCTGCAGGTCTCCAGGAAAGCCCTCCTGGCTGCTGCGGTGCTCCTCAAGTCAAAGGAGCTCAAGCACCTGGAGCAGACTGAGCAGCTGTGGAGGATTGGCAGGTGCTTGGTGATTATGAACCTGACGCCTGAAAGATAGGCTGGAAATAAATCCCCATAGACCAGTGTCACCAGAGCAGGTATTTGTTTATCGCAGCACTGGAGGCAAGGGGGATTTCTCCTCCTAACTCACCCACCTTTGTCAAGTGCTGTGGTATTGTTATAAAATAAGTCTTGCTTAGTGTTGCTATGTTGTTATAACATCATCATATATGCGCGAGAAGTAATTTACATAGTATAATCTCATGGTTATGAATACATCTTTTGCACTGTGCTTGTGCCTCCCCAATTCAGGGGTCATCGGGGGTCTTTGATGAAGGCTTCCAAAGTCTTCTTTGCATCTGAACTTTTCAACTTTGTCTTCGGAGCATGCATAGTTATGGTGTTCCTTGGCCTGTCTGATCCTAACCAGCCTAAATTCTTTATTATGTAGCTAATTGGCTTTGCACTTGCCAATTTTTCATTAGTGCTATACTTATCTATCTCTGAAGTTATCCACCTGGTTAGTTTTGTTCTTCTTTTTTTGTCTATTCAGCATTAAGCAACTAGTTAACCGTATACTAGCCATTACACTGTAAAAAAAGTTATGATTAAGGTTATATAGGTATAAAAAGCTATGATTCAGGTTATATAGGTATCAGGTTATATACATACATAAAAGGTCATTATTTAGGTTATATTGATATCTTATAACTCAAGCTATGTAAGCACCTTGTAACTTTGGTCTAAGTTATACAGGCATCAAGCCCCAGGGTCCAGGCTGGGCCAGGGCTGCCCCTAGCCCTCTGGCTCTGCGGCCGTGCCCCAACTGCCCTGCAGCAGCCGGAGCCGAAGCCTGGAGCTGCACCCTTGGTCCTGTCCTCAACAACACAACCCCCAAGGGTTCTTGAGGCCCCTCTCCCCTCTCTGCACCGAGCAGGAGGGAAGCCTTTGGACAATGAGGGGCAGGGGGAGGTCTGGCAGCAGGGACTGCCCTGGCCAGCTGCAGGCTCCGTGACATGCCGGTGCCCTTGTGCTCTCTCCAGCTGACAAAGAGAGGAGCAGGGCTGAACAGAGCCGCAGGCCCTGTGAGAGAGGCGGCCCTCAGGTTCACTGATGAGACCCATTCCCTGGGGTCCCTCTCTGGGCAGCCTGGCTCCTGTCCCCGGCAAAGGCCAGGGGACGCCCTGGGCAGGGCCTCGGCCTCCCCCTACCCCTCCTGCCCTCATAGCTGGGCTTGGCAGCCACCTTGCCTGGCCTACTGGTGGACACTAGGGCCAGCCCCACTGAGGGGTGAGGACAGGGCTGGGGGAGCTGCTGGGAGCACGCTGGGAGCTGACAGAGCTCCGTGCCCAGGGATGGCCGTGTGGTACCTGAGGGATCAGGGTGAGGAGAACCTGGCTCTGATCTTGAGCGGTGAGTGGGGAGCCAGGGCTAGAGGCAGCTGGGGGGTCTCTACAGACATGGGGGCTCTTCTGGGCTCTGTTTCTTTGGGTCACAGCCCTTCAGCCCCTGGAGGTGGCCCTCGATCCCATCATCTCTTGCCTGGCAGGTCAGACTGCCTTGATCCTGAGGAGCCCAAGGAAGCAGCAAAGACCAGGATGCTCCCTGCAAGTGCTGTGGTGCTGCCACTGAGCCAGCAGCCTGTGGCAGACAGGGTGGGAGCTTCAGACAAAGTTTCATAGAAACCACAGAATTCTGAGTTGGGAAGGGACCCAGAAGCCTTGTCAGAGTCCAGCATTTAAGTGAATGGCTCATACAGGGATCAAAGCCACAACCTTGGCATTATCAGGCATCCACCCGCAACATCATGAGTGGCAAAAATGACCTCCAGACTTTCTGAAGTCCTTCTCAGAGAGGAGATCCAACCCCAGCCCCAGGGCTGGTCAGCAGTTTATGTCTAAAGGATAACACAGGTGTCATTGAGCCTCACAGGATTCAGGCTGGCAAACCAACTCTATTTATAGAGATAACACAAATTATTTATTTTGCATCCCAAAAAGCCAAATGTGCCTTGGGCTGATCCCCCAGTGTAATAAATGGACTCAGATACGTTTCCAGGCTGGGGGCGTGGGGAGCCCCATGCCTGGAGCGCGCTGTTCCCCTAGCTCCCGCGTTGCCTGTGCCCCGTTCCCTCGGCTCCCCCGTGGCCCTGGCGGGGTAAATGGCGGGCGCGTAGCCCGGCGGCTGTGCGGGAGCCGCCAGGGGCGGGAGGCAGTGGCGGTCTGACCCCCGACCCTGCTCCGTGCTTAGCCCA
>WAAE01001271.1:0-17427 GCA_013400495.1 Nicator chloris
AGAAAGAAAGAAAGAGAAAGAGCCTGAGGAGATAGCCATTACAAAAAGTGCTTGTTACAGGCCATGAGGTCTTTGGATACTTTAATCTCTGTGGTCATAGATCATAAAGAACATGATTCCTGAAGAACATTCAAGGAAGTTCCTGGTGGGTAAATAACTGCTGCAGACTTTTCATACAGCACACAACTGTGTGGCCTGAATGCCTCTAAATTACCTCAAAAGTTCTCTTGTGATCCTAAAGAAGAACAAGAAGTGCCTGACATTTTGGAGAATGGAGGATCAAAGGTAACCCAGTGACATTCTGAAACCCGGCTTTGTTCTTCATGTCAGTTGAACAAAATCTGCCTTTTTAGATAAAGGCATAAGGATTCATTCCAATAAAAGGAATCAGCGTGTTTTGTTTAATTTCACAAGACTTCTAAATAGAAAAACATTACATTTCCATGTTAAAAATTAGCATAAAGAGAAAGAAGAAAATACAGCTAAAATGAGTTAACAGAAGCTTCTAGTCCCTTAAGCATCACTGCAAGTTAAGAATGCATCACTTCAAGTGGCTGTTCTGACTCCTGAAGTGATAATATTTCAGTGTAACTTTACTGAACTTAGATCAGTTGTTGGTTTAAAATGCACAGCAATTTATTTTTTATTTGCATCTCTCAAAGCCTTCTTATCTCTCGCTATAAAAACTAGGCTGCAAGAAGTGCAGTATGTTTATTTAAGTCTGCTGTAATCGTTTAGTTTGACCTTTCATGACCCAGTTATTCTTGAAAGACAAGTATCTGATCGTACTGAGTACATTTTATTTACTGAACAAGGCGGGGGGGACAATTTTGTTTCCCAGAAAGCTATAGCTATTCTCAATTGCAGAAGGCATAGAATGGAGAGATCTTCAGATGAAAGTTGCTGTGGAAAAGCATAGATCATGTATTTATGAAAAGAAATGGATATAAGACAGAAATAACAAAGTTTGTCAAGTGTTTTTTCTGACCCTAGCTGCCCACAAAGGCTCAAGTACCAGCTAAATGAAGACTAAGGTGTTAGAGTCACACACATCATATTAGGAACATGCCAGAGTCCTGATGAATCTTCTTCTGTAGCAGTCCAAAGAAGATTTATTCTGACTTGAAGCTCATGTCATAAGCCTGTTTCCATCTGAGGTAAAGCATAACCAACAGATTACCTGATCAAGAATAAAGCTCCCTAAGTGTAAAACTTCAGTGAATCACAAAGCTGCTGCTCCATTTGTGTCTGACAACTCAGTACCTGTTATCTTTGCTTCACCCGATAATCAGAAAGGCCAGTTAGCTTTCAATTGGTTTTAAATCCTGAGCATTTGCTCTGTGGGCAAGCCTGTGCTAAGAAGGTGTTTGAGTGACATATTTAACTCAAAGTCTCTGCCCATTTACAACCCAAGACTGTGTTTGCAAATGCCTGGGTAGCACAAGGGACTTCTGATGAAGGTTTTTCCCACCTAGAGAGATTTTCTGTTCCAACTTCTTGCAAACAAGTCTCGATTACAAACTTAGACTGTGATTGTTGTCAGTTTAATGGAATCTAGGTGAAAGTTAATGTGACAAACTCAGTCCCATTCTTGGGAGCCAGGAGCCCTTGTCATAGCCCACAGCTGTCCCACTGCCCAATGTGAGCCTATTTTGGAAGACCTAGCCTCCAGGCAAAGTATTGGAAACAGGGTTTGGTAGAAGAATTTAGTTAGCACATTAATTAATCCATTAATATTTTATCCTACATGGCTAAAGAATAATCATCTTTCTTTAAACACCAACCTGAAACTGAAGAAAAAAAAACAACCACAAACCCTCACTTTTCTCCCTGAGGCTTTTTTTTTTTTTGCCTTTTGTCTGTGGGGTTTTAAAAGCATGGAGGAGTAAGTTTATCCAAGACTGCAGGTATTTGAAATATATGCTGAATCACTGTTAATAATTACAGAAATAGAATAACTAACCTACAATCTCAGGGTAAGCTAGATACATTTCATATTTCCTGATCAGAAATGCAGCTAATGCACTTGGAATTAGTCTATTAAAGCTACTTTGCAAATTCTCCTGATATCACTTCACAGTATTTCTCCTTAAATCTCTATCTTTCTAAAGAACATTTCAATATTGGGTCAGATTATGAATATTAAAATCTCTCCAAAACCCACGCTAATTTTAAACTACAGGCACTGTGAATTGCAAATGACCTGAGCTGCTTAAGCCTCATAGTGCATGTGACTCATCCAGTGGCTTCCAAAAAAATCAGGTCGTGAAATTTTCTGCGTTCACAACTCAAGTCCCTGAAATACCAAGTCAGTGTTATGATCCTCCATGCTCTTTTTTTCAGATATAATTTAAAAATTGAATTTAGAGCCTGAGAAAGACCTGATCTCAGAGCTCCCCCACAGTGCCTGAGAGACCAGAGACTTCTAGCATCAGGTGGAGTCTCCCAAGCACCACGAGACCCTGCTTCAAGTATAACTACAGATGATCTTCTGTCTTAGGTCACCCCAAAGTGTCATACTGTCATTTGTGACTACAGGACAATGATTTCCAAGAATCTTTTCGCTGGGATTCAAGTTGGATATATCCGACTATGCCAATGGAATTCTGCATTTTGCAGAAGAATTCATTATTCATGAAGATTAAGCTAATTATTCATGAAGATAAACCAATCTTCCTGAAATTCATCAGTTTTTTTGTTATCAGAAGTTAGATAAATTGTCTAGATATACATATACATATACGTATACATATATACTAAACCTATCAAGAGAAAGGTGCAAATGTTGATGGAAGATAACTGTACACCCCAACAAAGATTCTTCTGCCATTCCACGTTTCCCAATTTTCCTTTTCCTTAATGTAGAAGCTGTCACAATTTTTTTTCATCAGAGTGCAATAAAAGATATTGGAGCTCAAATAAAGATGTGAATAAAGTAGCAATGTAGCAAGACCTGGACTTTTGCAAAAGAGACTTTTGATTACTGAACTGTGCAAGATGACAGAGACCAGAGAAAATAAAAGAAAAAAAAAAACAACAAAAAACCACCAGTGGGCACAATGCACTTTTTGATTGCTTTTCCCACTCTGTTTCCCAGAAAACTATGGACTGACTCAGAATTGCTGGTGAAACTTGAGGATAGGTTGTCAAGCCTTACCTAGAAGCCCTTCAAACGCTCAATTTCCTGGAAAGCTGATTCATCTGCTCTAAAAATCTTCTTTATTATCAGTTTTCTTGCACTCTGGAGTTGCCCACTTCTCTCTATAGTTCGTAAAATTGTTGTGGCATGGCTTAGACTGGCAGCCCAAAGGCAAGGAGATCACTTAACAATTGGTGTCACAGGCAAAACAGACTCTGATTCAGAGATAACATAATTTTTGTCAATTAATAAAAATATTTAATTATCGACTTAGGTGTTGGGAAACAAGGCACAATAATAATAATAATAATAATAATAATAATAATAATAATAATAATAATAATAATAATAATAAAAGAAATGTGGAAAACCAATGGCTATTTAAAAAAACACTCAGGAAAAACATTGTTCTGCCCCCTTTCCTAGACTCAGCTTTATTTTTTTCCCACTAGAGCCCTCTCCTCCCATCCTGCCATCACAGCAGGTAACATTTGTTCCCTTCATAAAGGACACACACACCTGGTGCAGGGGGGTGGTTAGTCACTGCACAACAGTTTCTCTCTATTGGTCTTTCCTCCTTATGATTTTCCAGAGTGTGCCTCCCAAGAGCGGCGGGGCGCATCCGCTCCGCCATGGAACACCTCCTCCTCTGATCCTGGTGTTCCCCCTGCTGTTTCTCACACTTTTCCCCTCCCTTCTCTCTATGCGCTGCATTTTATGTGCTTTCCCAGATGTCCTTTCTCACAGGGATGACAAACCCGCCGGTGGCCTGCAGCGGGTTCCCCGGGGTGCTGGCTGGAAACGCCTGTGCCAGCACAGGGGAACCCCTGCTGTCTTGCACAGAGGCCACCCCTGCAGCCCCTCAAAACTTGTGTGTGCTCCCAATACAAAAGGAAACCTACACAGCGAAAATGAATTGAAAAGACTGCTTGTTTGGTGCTTAAATTGGTGTAAATCTCTTCCCTCTCTCACATTAACTAGCTACAGCTTTACTTGGTAAAGTGGGTTTTGGTGCTTGCGGGCCCGTGGACACCCAGTAAGGCAAAATTACTGCTCCAAATGAGAGATTCTTGCAACCAATCCTTAAATCTTTTCAATCAAGATGCATACAGAGAGAAAAGATGTCTTTTTAATGATTGGAAATACAAAGTGGATAGTTACCTGTGGAACAGGGCTTTTGCTGGTGGCCTAACATGTAGCACACAGACCTTTCCTCTTGGGCTATAAACATTTTGTGTAAGCTTTAATTAACCCTTTCTGTGTTTAACCAACTCAATAAACAAAATGTCCTAAGTCTATTACAATTAGTTGGCCTTTTGCATGGCAGCACCTTTCCTAAGATCTCTATTAACATTTAAATGAAGAAAGGTCAAGTGCACACATTATAGCTCAATTGTGTAAGACCAGGAAAATTATGAGGGAAAAAATACAATACTGCAATGAAAGCAAGAGTTAGGAAGGAATGTTAGCCCAAGCCACTTTAAGAAAGTTGTAGAAGCAAGGAAAAAAGTCACTTACGGGTTTTGTTGAGGTTGTTTTATTAGTTTAGTGGCAAATTGTTCTCCTGTATTCTTTTCTCATATGGCCAAAAACCTCTGTGGCTTTTGTAAACTAGAATTTGAAGATACTCCAGATTCATATTGCTCTACACTGAAGTAGAATTTGACCCATAGATTTTCTAAATAAAATCAAATTATCAACTTCTATAATATTAGGTATCAGTTTTCCACTTGGCTATTGAACCTGATGATAATATGTTTTCTCTGGAACAGGAGATTTCCACATTCCTTTTGCTGGGTAGACAGCCCTGATGAAAAAAATTTCTTCATATATGTGCTCTTTATACATTTTTTTTCGTAAGTTTTAAGATACTGTATCTGGCCAAAATTAGAAATAATATATTGTACAAATGAAATTCTGGTTTGATTCACTGTGATAATAATTGCATGATTATGACCTTCCCATACTTTAATTAATTTGTAGAAATTTGCTGTAAAATACCATATAAGCAGATGTCCTTGCTCACTTCTGCATGTGTGGTATTTTACTTTTGCCTTTTTATCACGGGTTTACACATGTCACTGGGCCATACAGTCCTGGTTTCAGCCAAGGTGACTTGACAAGAGATGGAAATTAACCATTTAAAAGATGTTTACCTCTTTCAGGTCTTTCCAATTTAGCCCTGTCAGAGTATGAAATCATCCTGTACTATGGTGGTGCCTCAAAGGAAAGAGAAACACTTTAATTTCATGGAATCATAGAATGGTTTAGGCTAGGTGAAACCTTAAAGATTGCCCAGTTCCATTCCCACCATGGGTGAGAGCACATTACACTGGACCAAGATGTTCAGAGCTCCAATCAGTCTGGCCTTGAACACTTCAGGGGATGGAATTGCCATCAGAACAGCCACAGCTGCTCTGGGCAATGTCTGCCATGGCCTCATCACCCTCATAGTAAAGATTTTCTTCTCAAAATGTGATCTAAACCTGCTCTCTTTCAGTTTGAAAGAGCTCTATCCTTGTCCAAAGTCCCTGCCCAGCTCTCTTGTAGACTTTTAGGTACTGCCAGGTAAGGTTTCTATAAATTCCCTCTGGAGACCTCCAGACTAAGCAACCCAGTCTTTCTCAGCCTGTCTGCATATTGGAGATGCTCCAGCCCTCTGATCATCTTCATAGCCCTTCCCTGGACCCACTCCAACAGGCTCTCATCTTTCTTAAGTTGGGGAACCCACAAGCCCTCTCAATTCCTCTCCCTCCAGGCTGTATTTGTGATTTACTTTGCCCTGTCCCAGAGGCAGGACCTACCTTACCTTATTTCCCCAGGCTGGTGGCTGGTATAAGACTTAAATTTCCTGAATAATTTAGGATTTAATTAAAAAAAAAATTCAATGTTCAAAAGAACAACAACTATTTGGAAGATGCAAAACTTTGTTGGGGAAGAAAAAAAAAAAAACAGGCACATATTTTATAGCTTTTGGCATAAGCTCCTACTCTGTTTGGGTTCCAAGAACACAGTGGGAGTTCTAGCGCAATTAAAACAAACTCTGAAAGTACCTTAGGTATGTGTTGTTGTTAAAAATATAAAAATATTTCATTTAGGTTTAGCAGCAATGTAGGGGCCCTTGGAGATAGAGTCCATGCTGTATAAATCTGTAGCAGCTCATGGAAGCCCACCCATGCTCATCCACTGAGGGATTCCTCTCACACATGGCCTCATGCCTCCTCCCCATCTTCCAGGTTTTCTTTCCTCTTTGCTGGTTCAGCTCTGGGGCAGTGACCACTCCCGTTGTGTTGCTGTCCCCTGCCCCACAGAGTTCCCTTTTCCACTCAGCCATGCAGCCAATTCCTGCAGTCTGCCCCACCCACAGCTGCTGCCTCAGGCGTGTGATCACTTGTTTGACTTCAGACAAGCTCCAGTTTCACTGCAGTTCACAGTGACCTCCTCTGCTGTCCCCCTGTCACCATCCCTTTCTGTTACATGGAAAGAGAGACCAGTCCCAAGTGGTAGGTCACAGCATCCTAATGTAAGCTCTGCATAAAACTGGGATGGATTGCATTTTAGGAGGTGTCTAATCCCTCCACTAAGAGAGCCTCGATGACAGCTAAACTACATGCATCACTATCAGGTAGATAAATTTAACCCAGGTGATCTCACTCAAGGTGTTTATTATTATTAAACTGAGAAAATAACTCTCTTCTAAGAAGATTTCTTTAGCGCTCTGTTTGCCTAAAGCACAGTGCTCAGCTGTGCTCTGATTCAAGGTTCAGATTCTTAACAACTTTTGAAATGCTAATAAAGCAATAGGTAGTGGAGGCACTTCTATTTTGAAGGGTGCATTAGCTATCTACGATTTCCTCAGATGCAATTTATTTTAATAAATAAAATTGCTTTTATTGTGCAGCTTATCCTTTCAATAGAAAGATAATTTAGCTACATTTAGACAAAATTACATGCAATGATTTACCAAGTTTCCATTTGACTCCACATTCACCACTTCAGAGAGGTCAAAGTAATTTTTTATTTATACTCTTCACTGATTGGTTAAGTATGCAAAAGTCTTGGTCTCAAAATTTGTATTAAAATGAATATTTTTACAAATATTTATGACTTCTGGATTCTATTCCAGCTAGAGTCAAACAAGAATACTTGACATATTCACAATAAAGCCAGTTTTACTTAATTGCTATAGTTGTACAAAATTTCAAATTAAAAGTACTTTTCCAGTGTAAAACTGTCAACTTCTGTTTGCTTTCAAGAGCAAATTTCGTTGAAAAATACCATTTCTCCTATATATCTTAGATAACCATACCATGTTTTCACCATACTAAGGACTAATGGCTTTGTGAACAAATTCCTTTTACTTCCAGCCAGTTCCCACTGAGCAGATTGCTTGCAAAAAAATCCTCACTGATCTTCAGATGACTGTGAAAGTGAAATAAATTCATGATGCGGCCCCAGGATAAGAAAACTCTTGTTGTGCCCCTTTAGTTTCCCTTTTGGCTGGCAGCAGACCTACCCATTCACCAGCCTCCCGCTTTTTCCCACCCTCCTGGTGGACAAGTCTCACTGGGAGGTTTCAGCATGGTTTCATGATCATCAATGTAGCAGTAATGAGGAAGTCTGAGACAGTGATAGACTTCCTTTAAAACTTTCTGTAAGAGAAGGCTTTAATTTTTAATTTTTGTTGTTGTTGTTAACAATAAAGAGGCCAGGAGAACAGCCCACAGGGCTTAAGCTATGGGATAAGGGGTAGCCCGGGCAGCTGACACATTCCAAATTCGCCCTTCTAGGTTATCATTGTTCTGCATACCCTGCATTACTTTCTTTGTTCAACAGAGATGAGCATCCTTTCTCAGAGCACCATCTTATATGTCAGGACAACAACCTGGCAAACAACTGGACTAGTTGACAGAGCAGTCCATTAGCCAAGCACGTCTTCATTGCAACTCTTCGGATAAATACTTTAAAAAAAGCACAGTCTCATTGTAAAATATGCTTTGCTTAGGTTTTTTGCTTTCGTTCTTGTTTTGGGGGTTTTTTTAATACTATTTTGAAGGTTTCACCCCGAAAGCCAGACAAGTTCTACCATGTGTTTTTATGCTCATTATTTTAAAGAATAATGTGAATGACTGTGGGCGAAGGTGCATACATGTGTATGTGTGTGCTCAACACACTAGCCAGCAAAGCTCTACCCAAATAAAATAAAATAACAAGCAGGGGCACAGAACTCCACTCACTTCCTTGTCAGTCTGTGTACAAGACAGAGAGGAATTGTCTCTAATGATGTTTCTTTCTTTGTTAGTATTTAAAAGGGCAAAACCATCATGGAGGCGACTTTTGACAAACCTGTTTATTTTCCATTTTCCACAGCATTTGCTGAGCATCCCGCTCAGTTAGTGATTTAAATTATTTATTTATTATTTTATCTGCACTGCCCCCATCTTTCCTTAGCCTTTTTCCCCTTTTTCCTCCTTGAAAACTATAATGACTAGAATCAAATAAAATGTCAACATTTGCAATTCCGGAGCTTCATTTAAGCAATAAAAATAATAATTAAAAGGGTAAAACCTCAGAGAGATTTCTTCATTTTATATGGTTTGCCAGAGATGATACACATTCAAAAAAGCCAGTAAAAGAATTAATTAGAAACAGCTAAAGCTCAACAAGCTATGCAAGTTAATGAAGCAGAGAGGGAAATGTCATCTTTGAGACTCAGAGCTACATTGGCTTGGATAATATATACTCCTGCCTTACTCTCCTAACTAAACCTCTTTTAATCTCTCCTCTAAAAAATCAATGCTAATGACACTGATTTACCAGGAAATGACAGGCAAATAATACCACAGGAGTTGTTCTTGTTTAATGGTAACTTAGTTCTGAAGAAGAATGGCAAGGATTTTATTTTGAAGTGTTTGGTTTGCTAATTGCAAATTACTTTAGACTTTTTTGTTTGGTTTTTTTTGTGGTTTTTTTTTTTTTTTTTTTCATTTTCTCCCTCTGTTTTCTTTTGCAGCTGATCCCAAGTTAGAGGAAAATCTTCCTTTATTACCTGCAAGAAATGGTAAATATCTTATAGATTCAGACAGGAAAGATTCACTAGACTACTCTCTCTGCTAGGTTTTTGTTGCTTTTTCTCTTCATCTTTTTGTTCTGTTTGTTCTGCTGAAAGGTAAATGAAGAACAGCAAAAATTACTGCATATAAGCAACACTAACCAGCAGGTCTCGTTCTCCAGCAGCAACTTATGTGTATTCACACTTGCAGAACAATACATGTCACTGGAGGAGGAATTCTTTATTTAAAAAAATGAGTCAGAAGTTAACAGTAATAAAATCAGGCAAGGCAAAGGAAAATGAGCTTTTCTGAGGAAGTATTAAAAAATAATGAGAGAAAAGTATTTATAAAATTTCCTTTTATTTTGGAGAGTGTTTAACAGTACTGTCCTATCAGCTAATCTCTCAGTCATACAAATATTCCTCCCAAATATTTCATATACAGCTCCCAGTACTGTCATATTGTGGTGTCTGAACATCTTCCAGTAGCTCTGGGTTAATTTTCAGTAACACTTCTGAACCATCTTCCCAGAGTTCATGGTGAGAACTGTCATGGCTTTTCTATTCTTTCTTCTCATTGTTCCAAATATTTAATTTTTCCTTGTAGCAATCTAAAGAGGGATCAAAGTCGTGTGTATTTAGATGCTAAAGGAATTTTTAAGGTATTTTTCTTTTTTTTCACTGAAGATTCCACCTACACAGAGAAAGCCTATATACCTAGCCATGTGTTTCCTAGGTTGATACAAATAATAAGCAGGGGAAAAAAAGTACATAAATTATAAGTGATTTTCTGGTGATTTTCTAATGGATGTCTAAAATTTCTTTACTCTAAATTTTATGTTTTCATCTTAAAAATTTTAGTCATATTACACATATATGTGTTTTTATTAGTTTTTATACAGACATAGACATTTTAATATTATTTTCTTGTTATGTGTGTATGGGTTATTGGCATAATTTTGTTCTGACTTGAAAAATTATGAACTTTGTGACTCTGGTTGAGGTAATCTGCTGGGTGATCTGGGTGGTTCAAATTGCTCCTGCAGGCTGTACATCTGTGGAATGGATGTGGTCAAAGGAAAACCTCCCTGCAAGTGATCATCTTTTCCAGGAAAAATATGGTAAACTAGATAGAGAAAATCATATATAAACTGTCCTCTTAGGATATGTGCCAACATCCCATAGTGCTGCTTCATACAAACCTGAGACTGATATCAGCTCTGGGTGCCCAGTCTAAAAAGTTCCTGGTTTCAGTTGTGAGGAATGTAAAATGTGTACAACACTATTTACCTCTTATTTTGCACTTCTGTGAGCAGTAATATATAAATAGATTGGATATTCATTAATATTTTTAGTTATCTAAGAACCTTACCTCAAAGGTGTCATATCCTTGCAAAGCTTTATTACTGCTATCACACAGGAGAGCTATGAGGACTAATTAATTAATATTTGTAGAGTATCTTGCAAATGCAAAGTGCAAGGCGAATATGGATCATTATTATTTATTATCCTAAAAGATATAAAGATATATGTGAGAGCCTGAGCTCCTTTTAAGTTGCACTTCTATTGCATCAAAGTGGGCATAACACTGCCTTAAGGCACCTGCTGAGGATTCAAAAGCAACAAGGATGATCAAATGTCTAAGCAGCATGATCAGTGAGGAAAGAGCAAAGTTTATGCTAAAGAAAAGACTGATGTGGAAACCTGATAAAAACCTTGAAATGCTTTAAATATGCAAACAGAAAGTGCATAATCTCTCTCTATACCCACTAGATATTGGATAGGCACAATAGAAGAAAATATATAGAATGATAAATAAGAAGGTTTTTTGAAAAAGGAAGATCGTTTACCCTGCATTTTTCTTCTGCAGGGTTAGGACTTCTCTGCAGAAGTTTTGTAAATGCTATGCATGTATCTGTCAAGAAAGAGCAGTATATTTTCTTCTGCCTTTTGGAAACTTATTGGACAATACAGAATCATTGACTCAGAATGGCCTGGGTGGGAAGGGACTTTAACAATCACCCAGTTCCACTCTCCTGCCATGGGCAGGACACCTTCCACAGACCATGTTGCTCAGGGCCCCATCCAAGCTTGCCTTGAACACTTGCAGGGATGGAAGTATGATCTGTTTTTCTGCCCAGAAAATATTATTTGTCATTCTGTGCCATCAAGTTCCAGGAAGAGCTAAAAAAGTATGTAGGTTTGCTACTTAGGGACATGGGGCAGTGGTGGACTTGGTTAATTGTTGGACTTGACAATTTTAGAGGTCTTTTCCAGCTTTAATTTTTCTATGACTGTATGATTGTATGACCAGAGATGTTTGAACCATGGCTGAGGTGAGTTTTTAGGGTGGATTAGAATGGACATACATCTTGTTCCTCTTATGATTGAGTCCAACATCCTTACCCAATTTCTGATGCAACACAAGTTCCCAAGTGTGCTCTCCATTTTCACATCTAGTTCTATATTTGCTACTTGAAATAGGAAGGAGAAAGTGTTTGCTTCACTCACAGACTAGTGTACTCTTTTTTCTTATCTCAGTCAGCTCTTTATATATTCAAAGTTAAACTGAGACTGCAATCTCAGCTTTGAGGAACAACATATTGGTTTTGGTTTTGTTTTTTGGGGTTTTAGTTTGGTTGGTTGGTTTTGTTTTGTTGTTTATTTTAAATTATGGTCATAAAAATAAATTTTAAAAAGGAACAAAGAATATTCAAGCTGTAAGAAGTGATCGTTTTGGTCTCCCACAGCTTCCAAGAAAACTTGCAGAAAATATTTACTTTTTTTTTTCTTCCCCTGAAATTACTTAGTGAGTCTTAACATGAAAAAGATGTCTTTTTCACGATTGTTCTCAATATCACTTCTCTCTGGGTGATGTCTGCCTTCCCCCCCCTGCCCTTTCACACTGTAATGCTTTATGGAAAACACTGTGCCTACACACTGTGAATTCAAAAAGATAGTTAAGTTAACAAACAAAACCAGCAGTGCTGCTTTTCCCCATGTTTGTTGCTCAACCATTACTTGGGAAAATGTTTAAGTAGGATCAAAATACAAAGACAAGCAAGGAAATGAGAGGGAGCAAACTAGCCTTAGTAATATCTTCTTTTTCAAAGATATATAAAGGTACATAAATGTCATTAATATAGATATAATATATATAAAAAATTGTATGAATTTATTTTAATTTGATAATAAATTTTGCTGTATGTTTGATGGTATACAAGGAGCATATTGGCAAATAAACCAGCCCAAAATGGATGCCTTTAGGTGAGGTAGTGAAAGTTGTCATGAACTGACACTCTGCACTTGCAGCCCAGAAAGTCGGTCATGCCATGGTCAAGGGATGCCATTGTCCCTCTCTCCTGCATTCTTGTGCTGGGATGCTGGGCACAGTTTTGGGATCCCCAGCACAAGAAAGAAGTGGGCCTGTTGGAATGAGTCCAGAGGATGCCACAAAGATGCTGAGATGGCTGGAGCACCCCTGCTGTGGTGGCAGTCTGCAGGAGTTGGTGCTGTACAGCCTGGAGGAGGCCCTGGGGAGACCTTAAAGCCCCTTGCAATGCCTGCAGGGGACTTATATGAAAGTTAGAGTGTGATTTTTTAATCCATTCTCATAGTGACAGGACTATGGGAAATGAGTGTAAACTGAAAGGGAATAGATGTAAATAGTGTGCGAGGATGATGATGACAGTAGTGAAGCACTGGAACAAGTTAACCATGGAAATTATGGATGGCTTGTCACTGGACAGCGTCATGGTCAGGATGGGTGGGGCTTTGAACAACCTGATCTAGAGAAAGATGCCCCTATCCATGGTAGTGGGGTTGGACAAAAAGTGTCTTTCAAGGTCTCTTCTAACCCAAACCATTTTATGATTACAATTTGCAACAGCAAAGTTTTTCCCAATTTTCCATTTGTTCATTTTCCCCGAGGGCTTCAGTGTGAAAGACATATCTGTGCCTCTGAGTGGCATAATCTGGATGAAATGTTCAAACTGGAGTTATTCTGAACATGAGAGTTCAGCAGAAGTGTAGAGTTACTGCTATAGTTTCAAATGCATGGGGACTCAATGTGTCTTCCAGCCCAAAAAGTAAGAGCAACTCTCATATTTTTTATGCAGATGAACCCCAATATTTCTTATGTTTATTGAACTATTCTGTTCTCTGTTAAACTGTGGCATAGTCATTACGTGACAACTCACAGGCAATGCTGTGAGAAGAAGAAAAACAACCAAACAAACATTATACTTGGTACTTTCATTTTCGGATCTGGAGCTTCTTTTATCACAGTCACATATGCCTACAAGAAGCCTGCTCTATATATTTTAAATATACTACCATGCCCTTGATAGCAGCAGAACAAATTAATGCCCTAATTTCTATGAGTCAGTAAAGCCTAAAGGTCCAGATCCTTTAAGACATGCAGGTATGCCCAGAGCCTACAGAAACCACCACATCAGCAAGGAAGGTCAGCAAGGAAGGTTTCTAAGTGACCTGATCAAATCTACTGAGAATTCACAACCAACGAGGTGTTATACTTAGCTCCTTTACACAGAGACTAAGAGAGAAATAGGCTTTTTAATTCACCTTGGAGTTTCCAGTCCTCAGGAAAAACTGTCACTAATACTAATAACTTAAAAAAAACCAAAACAACAAAAAAAAAACAAACTGAGGAATAAGGGAACAGAAGTTGGAAAGATACACACTTCAAAGAGAAATCTGGCTGAAAAAGGCAAAATTCTACCATGACTATTTCTACTGGCTTTAAGGAGTATCTGCACTGACTGCAGGGTGAGGATAACTGACCTGCAGCTATGTGCCATTTCCAAAGGAAGCATAAAGGGTGATTGGCTGAACAGGAGGGGAAGCTCTCATGAAGGTAAATTTCCCTGTATTATTCTCTATCCCAATCAAAAAACTTTAATAACGTTATTTCTTATTAAAGCACCTTTTTTCCTTGTTCATGATGAAAAAAGTCATTTAAACAGGAAAGCTCAAGCTTCTTTTTATTCAATACCTACAGGGTCTTACTTTTTTCTTCTTATTTCTTTCTTGTCTACGGTTCCTTCAAATTAAGTGGTTCCTTGCAATTAATTTGCTGTGAAAGGTAATCCTCATCTCAAACCACTCTTCTGGCAACATCAGCATTTGATACAGTAAATAAATTTTCAGTTATCTTCATATTCTACCAACTATACCAAGTACTGTCCCACCAGAAATTGTGATCAGGTATTAAAGACTTCTGAGAACTAAATGATCCAAGCTCAGAAGCTCTGAATCCCATGATAAATTATACAAAAGGGGCACTTGAATAGATTTGTAACTGATTTTCCTGCTCAGAACACCTCCATTTCAATTAGAGGTAACCAAGAGGCATGACAGTGAAGAGCAAAACTAATAATTTTTGCTGATGTCAAGAAAGGTTATGGGAGGTGAGGGGATAGAAGCAATGACTTCCATAAAATGTACATAATGCAAGTGCCTCAGTCCTTGTTTTATGTCCTTGAAGTCGAGAAGGGCCATTTCTGTTTTGTCTCTACCCCGTAGCTGTGGCACTGTCCTAAAGAGCGAAGCTTATCCACAGCAGGGTGACTTTGGCCTCAGGAATACTCAGATGGAAACTGGATCATGATCATTTCACTGGCTGCAGATAATATTTCCTACCTGGTTTCATGGCCATGGTTTGCATCCAAACGTGCAGGATGGAAATCTCTGCAACCAAGACAATCAAAACCCCAGTATTTACAAATCTTCTGTGAAATTGCAGCAAGATTTTAACAACCGCCAGGCAGCTCTCTAGACTTCTAGCCCAGTTTTGGCTGCTGTGAATCCCAAATGTTTACGTACCTCTGATCCCATATCAGTTTCTTCCCAGTTTTAGCCGTCTTGACCAGGTTATCTGTGTTGGGCAGTGGAATGTAGGCTAGCTGGTCCACTTGTATTAACAGCTAAAATAGCTTTTTCTTTCTGTTTCCTTTTTTTTTTTTTNTTTTTTTTTTTTTTTTTTTTTTTTTTTTTTTTTTTTTTTTTTTTTTTTTCCCCAACTTGTTCAAGGAAAATGAATAGGCCACACAGATGTGACCTGTGTTACCACATGCAACTGATTAGACTATGCCAGGGTAAATTATTGCTCTGTCCCTCTGTAGATCAATTACATTTCACTTCAGTGGAAATCCTTCCCTTGGAAATCTGACTAATTTTGTGCCAATATTTTGTGAACCCAATATATTTGCAGGTTCTAAACATGAAGGCCATACTTTTATAGGCACAGTAGAGTTATGTTTCTGTGTTTTATAGGTGTTATTCACCGGAAGGTCAGACCTCAATGTAATTAATAAATCTCTCTGTGAGCTTTTAAAACTTTGGTCTTGGTCCTTGTACATGTGGTTCTTTTTGTGGTTGCTGTTTTCTTTTTTTCTTTATTTTCCTTTTTTTCTTTTTTTTTTTTTTTTATGAATGCCACTTATTCAAAACACAAATTAACTTTTGGGGTCCTGAAAAGCTGAAAACAGTAGGATTTTTCTTCTCTTATCACTAGTTATCAAATTGTCCATTTTTCTTACAGTTTATATATATATATATAAACCACAAATGTCGTCAGGGAAAATGGTCTTACAGTGAGGAAGGAGTCAGTCTCAGTGATATTTTGTGAAGAAAAAAAGAAATGCAAAGGATTAGAGAGAGAGGTAAAAACACAGAGACAATCACCACCCAAAGACAGATAAGAAGTTTAGCCCCTGAGAATTGTATTTTAGTGCTATTGTATGTGACCCTTACTATGAGAGTTTCTGAGAAATAATCTCAGTCTCTCAAATCTAACAGCAAAGCTTCACAGAATACAGTTTGGGCCCTGGAGAAATCACGTGAGCAGTGTTTAAATATTAACCAGTTTAAGGAATGGATCACCTCTAACCTGTAGTGGCTCCGTGAGGAAAGTCCACATGAGGAGCACGGGGGGTAAATCACGATGGGGGGAAGTGTTTTTTGGCAGATGAGGACAGAAATACCTGGAGCACATCTTCAACTGGTAGATGACATAACTGAATGATTGTTTTTATTACTAACATTTATATTGGAATATTGTTTCCTGAACGGTGATAAGCAGCTGTATTTTTTAACTTGACTTTATTTGTAAAATAACTTTATCTAGAAAGTTGTTGCACAAGGTAACATCTACCTTGCTGTTTTGTGATACAGATGTCTGCACAGGATTGTATGTGTGTGAGTTAATGTTTGTGTGTGTGTGTTTCTTAGTATAGTCAAATTCTAGGGGTAGGTTTTTCTAAAATACGCATATGCATTTCAGAGTGCATGTCTTTTCCACCCTTGTTCTTTATAAAAACAGGGGGTTTTGTGATAGCACCAAAAAAAAAAAAAAAAAAAAACCAAAGAAAATTATAAACTCAGCCTGGTTCCACTTGCAAAAGTACTAAAAAAACATACTTTGGGAACTCAAAAAATTTGGAAACATGTTTCAATGCATTCAATTCCATGTAGTTTTCTATGTACCTGGCTGTCAATAAAGATAACATGGGTTTGTCAAAGTGGAAAAAAGCTAATACAGTCATTATTAGTTCACTATATTATGTTTCAAACACTCTCTGAGAATAAGTACTGTCACAATTGGTACAATAAAATCATTCATCATATTAATAGCCCCATCAAAAACAATGTGTGATCTGTACCTCAGGCAGGTGGGCAAATCTAAGACCAGATAGACAGACATGCAAATTCAATGCTCACTCTTGGACTACCTTCCTTTGGGATCTTATGTGGGTTGCTCACTCTCTCACTTAAGAGTACTTAGATTTTGGAGAAGATAATCTGGTCTGAAATTTGTTGGTAAAGCCTTGCCCATGAACAGACTGTCAAATCATGTATTTTGGGGTAGCTAATTAAACCCCCAAATACTTAAGCATGTGCCTTATTCTGAACGCATAAATGGTCCCATTGAAACCAACATCTGAGTGCCTTTTGGAATTAGAAACTTATGGAACATCTTAAATTAGGGGGAAAAGAAACCTCTTTGAAATCCTTCCTTCTCTTCATTTCAGAATCTTCCCCAATGAGCGGAATGCTTTGCTTACCTGAACTCTGGCTTGTAAAGCAAACTGATGTCTCCGTTTCAATGCATTTGACCTTGATGACAACTTTTATGTTAAACTTTGCAAAGCTAAATGGGATCCTGCGACTGTGCTGTTAAACCTTACATAAATTTTACAGAGCACATGGAAAATAT
>WAAE01001272.1:0-11730 GCA_013400495.1 Nicator chloris
CAACAAGAATTCTTCTGCTTCACTACTTACACTCCATTCTTCCCTTCTCTAAAAACACAACAGCTCTACTGTCTCCCAATAAAGCTTCATTTAATCTAGTTTCCTTTTTTTTTTTTTTTTTTTAGCAATCTGAAGGAGAAATTAAAGGTACTAAGAATCAAAGCAAATACAGTTAAAGATCACAGACTTACTCAATGACTGATGCAATTACAGGGTTTTTGAAAGATACAGTCTTCCAGCTACAACAATCAATGAGTAAAACATCTCTTGAAACAAAGATTATACCTTACCGCGTTTCTAAATAGATAACGAGTTCTTTTCTCTGAATTTCCTAATCCTTTCAAAAATCTCTTTACAGTTCTATTGTCTGCATTCATGAGTTCCACTGTGTAATTATACATCATACACAAGTTACCCAATTTTGTTTGCTCTAAATTTATTGCTTGGTAATTTCAGCCATCCATTTTTGTTGTTGCCTTAATTGTAACAGATACATAATAATTTGGTATTCAATTTCCACTCTTTTTTTGTACAGAATTTTCATACCCTTTCCTAACAGGCTTTTTTCCTAAAACTTCCAAACTAAATCTGTGCCCTGTTTCATGTCATAATTCATCTCTTTTTTTATACTATCCCTAGTTATCAGCACTGAATTTCCTTTACTCTGTTGTCATTCAACATTATGAAATATTCCTTCATTTCTGCAGCCAGATTTAAGCCAGTGATCACACATTTGTATGAAATTGTATGTCATGTACAAATTTTATCCCTCACTATTCATCCTTTTTCTTCTATCTGTGATGAATATACTAGGCATGAATCTCCACAGGTATTCTGGTAGGGTTCCACCACTGGAACTATACCGAAAATTAATGTCTTGATGTTGTTTGGTGGTTTTTTTTCTTTATTTTTTGTTTGTTGAGGCACAGAGACACCATATCTCTTAGCTGCTCTGCTGGTTTTGACTGGGACAGAGCTAATTTGCTTCACAGAATTGCATATACAACATCTTGTGTGAAGTGATTGTCTAGTCCTTCTCATGCTGCCCTGAAAGCAAGCAGGGTGGAGTGCAAGAGAGTTTGGGAGGGAACAGAGGAGGCACAGCTGACTCTCACTGACCAAAGGGATATCCCGTACCATACGGTGTCATGCTCAGCAATACAAGCTGTGAGGAATAAGGAGGAAGAGCATTCAGAGTTATGGCATTTGTCTTAAGTCACTGCTATGCATGACGGAGCCTGGCTTTTCTGGAGATGGATGAACACCTGACTGCCCACTGAAAGTAGTGAAAGAATTCCTCGTTTGGTTAGCCTTTTATGCACACCTTTTCCTTTACCCATTAAAGCCTCTTTATCTCATCTTATGAATTTTCAAACTTTTAAATTTCCAATTTCTCCCCCACCCACTGTGAGGAGTGACCTAATGGTTGCATGGGGCTGATCTGCTGCTAGGGGCAGAACCACAGCAACTCATTAGAATTTTATTTTTTAGGAGCAACTGATGTGACATCTTCCTGAAAGATTTTTGGAAGAATAAAAGAATCCTATTGATTCTTTAAAGGCTAATGTATCTGTGAGGCATGCACAAAAATGGCTTGTGTTATAATTTGGTATACCAGGTTTGTTTCTATACACACCATTATTTTCACTGTCTGCACCAAAACATGACACTGATCTACAAAGTTCTCTTTCACAACATATCATGAAAGTCACCTTCCTTCTCTTTGATTTCAATAATGATTTGAGCCATATATTGGCTTAATGTACTGATTTGGAGATAGGATATTCATATCTGAGATTCATATCTGAGATTCAGAGACTCATAATTGAGTCTTTGATGATTTTATGAATATGATGCATAACATTTTCAAAGATTTCATATCTGAGTTTCTTAAGAGTGTCTTTAGAACTCATTGAGCACCAACTAGAATGAGTTGGCCAGCAGGGTCCTAGCTTCACAAGGCTTTTTAAATTCTGATATTCCTGTTTTCCATTATTCATGAGCTTCATTATATGTTTGAACTACCTTCTTATCTACTAGTCATTCATGAATGATACCCTCAAACAAGCTGTAGCTATACCCAAAATACTTGCAAAAAACTTTGTTTGCTCTGATGAGAAAAATATCTGTCTTTTCTGGAAGTAATATCTATATTTGTTCTCCAGACAAAACAGATAACCGTAGAGATCATTCTTGCTTTTCTACTTTTGAAGTCAATTTTAGCTATTCCTGCTTCTTCTGTAGTTTATTAGTTACAATATAGTGTGATTAAATCTATATGACAGATAATTTTTGTTAATATTTCAAATATCAAGGAGTAAATTTCCCACTGATGGAGTTATGCCACTGTAACCTGGCCCCATCAGTACAAGCTCATTTCCATTTGTGACAGATGAAAGCCTTTGGAAGCATGGAAACTTCAAAGACCATAACACCGAGATGCACAGCATTATGGATGCATAAATTCAGGAAAAGGCTGTTTTATCAAAGCTGGGGGTAATTAATGCAAATCCCTAGACTTTCAAGCAGGTAAATAAGCATGAAAGCCTCACCCATTTCTGCAAAACTGTATATATTGGTTTGTTTTGGTTCAGGAAGCTAATGAGGAAGTCAAAAATATGGCCCTTGTCAGGAATAAGACACAGATGCACTTTCTAGACTATGAATTAGACTGTTGGTGCTGAGTAAATATGACAGATATAATTTGGATTGAAGCGGAAGAGACTGAAGCTTAAGAAATAATTTGAGAGGATGAAACAGTGTCATGAATGTCTAATCAATAAGTAGAAAGTAAGAGACTTGAGGCAATAATGTGAAATGTGTCTAAGTAAAACTGTGCCTCCTTTTATTAATTAATCAAGTGGTTTAACAAGGAATAAATTAAGATGAAGAGAATTTTTTTATATATTATTCTCATAATTTTATCTATAGGTATAAGAAAGTAAAACACATAAAGATTTTCAGAAGAAACAATTTCTAAAAGGAAATTCACTTTGAAACAAGCTAATCTAATTTGAGGCAAATGTGAAAAGGAGTATTTCAGCCCCATGACTATTGTCAATTCCACATTTTGCCTCCCGGGAAAAGTCATATTCCCCTTGAATTTGCCAATAAGCTGCAGGAAGGTGACCATTTGTTTCTAAGATTTTTTTAATGCTTGGTTTCACCTCATTTTTATTACAGTTACCAGAGGCAGAGAGTCAGCATACAAACTTTACAGCCTCTGACAACCCTTCTAGGGAGATACAGATAATTTCAGCATTCATATGAAGGGAGAGAGCCAAGGCATTGAAATTTAAATGCAACTGAGTGAAAAACAAAGCATATTTTGAAAGAGAATGCCAATATTAACATTCTGCTTTGTGTCTAAAAAGTTTAAATATCTTTTTAGTTGAAGTCACAGCTAAAACCACATCCCTCAATTCCCCAAAATGTTTCAGCTCTGACAGACACGGGGTAATAACTGGAAAGTAAAACACCCTTCTGTTTCCTTAGTACACACCTAGGGATTGTAAAAGGATTCTTTGAAATATTTTGTTTTACACTGATCATGAAAATAACTTTTTTTTTTTTTTTTAAATTGCATGACTGAATAGATTGTGGGAGTGTTTGTCTTATCTTAAACAACAGATGGATACCTATCTCGTGGTCTAGATTATTTCCTGCAAAGCTTCATTTTGTACTTTAAATTTATCTCCTTTTCTTTCTCATACTAATGAAGTTTTCAATGTTCCTCTGTGAAAGACCTGCATTCACATAAGTCAAATTACACAAATTTATGCCAGAGTTTGAAGAGAGATCCTGATTTTCTCAAGCAAGTTTCCATGGTGATACTTTTTACACATCTTTTCATAAGCTGTACACTATCCTTTGTCATGTTAATCTCCTAAAATATATTTCAATAAAATCCCATAATAGCTGTATTTGGAGTTTGGCCCAAGTCCATATTTTTTGTTTGTTTGCTGGAGCTTTCTTCTTCTGTAAAAACCATGTATTTCACAGCTTGTTCTTGTTTGTTAAGTTTGTTAATGTATGATTCAATCTTTAAATACAGCTCTATGCCTAGGTTTCTTTCAGATGCCTTTCTAATTTATTTGCCATCTTTTACTGATTTGCATTTGTAGTAGTTAATAACATTTTACTAATTTAACTAATTTCACACAATAAACATTTCAGTTGCATATAATTTAGCTTTGAAAAGCAGTAACTAGGAGTTTTTATATTTTTAATCAAAATGGATGTATTTTTATCCTGTCTTTGTTTTCAGGTGTTTTACACATACAGCAATGATATTTCTATAACATATTACCATTACCATTAAAATTATTGAGCAAGACCTCAAAAATATTTTTCTTATCATGAAAAGCCAAATCTATTTCAAGGTCCTACATCTGCTCATATATCAGAAATCAAGAGTGACAAATTAGGAGTCATGACTCAAGGATCATAAGTCCTGTGCTCAGAATAAGACTAAAAAGAAGACATTAGGAAAATACTTCACTTCTGTTTATGTGTCATGCATTAAAATGCTCTGGTCTTAGAGGTACCATCCTGCCACTGGTGTTTCCTTATTGAAATTAAAGCTGTAGTTGGCAAGTTACTGGAATGTGAAATTTTATGGTACAGTAATAGGAGGAAAGAGGGATCAAGGGCCCAGGCAGAGATCAAGGTGAGATTCTACTGTAATCAATCACAGTCCTTTTAGCATTGTTCCAGACTCTAGACACTCATACAAGTGCTCAGTAACCAATGCACTGTGCTTCCTGCCTCCTAAGCAAACCATGCTGAGATTCAGGTTAATGGCAACTCCTTTATCCTCACCGGTTTCCAAATACAATATTTTCTTACATTCATTCCTTGTTTGAGGAACAACATCATTCTTGATCTTTCAGCCTTCACTGCAAGAGGATCCTCTGGGAAGAAGTGTTTCTTCATAGATAGAATTGCATCACTTTTGATGGTGGTGCCATGATCTCAGCGTGACTTCAGAAAGTAGACAGATCGTCCAACGCTGTTCTGGACTCCGTGTCAACACTGACATGATATGGCTCTTGGACAGGAAACAGGAAGGACAGCACAGTAGCCCATGTCTTTCCCTGGAACCTGCAATGTCCACTACTTAACCTTATGTACATATTTTTCAGGATCACAATTCTGATAATGTCTATCTGCTTACTAAAAGAAAATTATCAGTCCACAATGTTGAAAAAAAAATTAGGGCTCTGACACTATGAAGAGTGTTGAAAAATGCCCCCTGCTTAAAGTTTCAGTTCACTGGCATTGGCCATCATTTCATGTTTAGTTGGGATTCACATTCCTGACTTAAGACCTTTGAAAAATAGGCATTGACACTAAGAGTTTAGTAAGATCAAAAGACACTTGAAAGAAATAGTTATTTCCAGAGAGTGATTCACCTCGCTGTAAAATACAGAGGATGAAGAGTTCCCTGGATAAGCTTTTCTTAATCACTCCTTTGATTATTAGATAATGACCTGATGACTACATGCTTAATTCTAGCCATTTACTGAGATTTATATGCACATCTTGCCCTTCGTCACTTTGCATGCTTTTGTGTTATATATTCTTCAAGTGAAGGAGAATATTATCTTCTTATGACTTACATGAAACTGAAACAAAATATGTCCTTATAAGTTTGCCGGGGTAAATTAATTGCATTTTCTAAACTGCTAGTGTCCATTCTGTTTATGATAGTGTCTTCCACACCATAAACTATTCCGATACAGCAGATTTTTCCTTATATTTAACAGATTGCTACTTTCTGCCACTTTTCTGACTCAAAAACTTCCTGATTCTTTCAAATTGTACCATGATTCATTCAGCTTTATGGAAATATTGCTTCCTTTATTCCATCTTCAATAACCAGTTTTATTTTATGCATCATTTTTAATAAGCTGATTCATGCCAGGTGCCAGTTTTCCTCATATTCTTTTAAGAAACCAAATGACTAAGAATGTTAATGATGAAAACCTGCACCATTGGGAGGTGAAAGCCTTCGTTTTCTGACACAGACTCATTAGATGATGTGGCGCACACCAAGGGTGGCATTGATTATCATAGCCTCTGTACTCTTAAAGGTTAATGATCAGGATAATTAGCTGACCTATTGTAACTGCATAACATTCAATTGATAAGTGTCAGGTGATTGTAGTTATTAAAACAGAGTAGGAACAGTCTCCCTGACTTTGCAAGGTACTTATTAAAAATTGCTTGTGAAAGAAGCTGTGGAAGACATCACTTACTTCTTTTAGAAAGGTCTGGTTTAGTAATTTCTATTCTATTTTATCAACGCCGCAAATATGTATCTTGTCTGCAAAAAAAAGATTAGAATATAGAGTTTTAGGAACAGATGCTATGGTGAAAATTTGAAAAGGTAGTTGATCACATATTACAAAAGGAGGATTTAAAGGGTTTTTTTAAATTATTTTGACAACATTATTTCCCAGCAAGAGAAGCAATCCCACAATAAAACTATTTTTGTTAAAACTATTTCAGCATTTTCTATTTAAATGTATGGTGTTGCTGGTTAATACTTTGGGTTTTTTGTTGTTTTGGGTATAGGACTTTTAGCTTTGAATCAAGCAAAAAGAAGTGTGGAAAATGTATGGTGAATATTTTCCTACATAACAGGAACAAGCACACTCTTGATATTTAAGAGATTTGATATAGAAAAATAATTGGCCCTATGTAATTAGACATGTCTGAGTTATGGAGGACCCCTGTACCCGTGTTTATTTCTATTTTGCTTTGTTTTGATGTTGTACTTGCAGTCTCTCAGCATAGAAATCAGCATAAGAAGTAAGATCTGCATAAGTCCTGTCTTTTACTACTCTAGCTGATAAAGTAGGTAAAAAGAACAACCAAAAAAAATATACAATATTCTTGCACATATTCTAATGTGAGCATTCATGTTGATTTTCTATGAGTATAATAATAATGATTTTTTTTTGTTTTTCTGCATAACACTAAATTTAAACGTGTTCCATCATAATTGTTCTAATTTCTTTCAAATTAATTCCTTTTCCACATCTAAGCATTCTAGGAAAAGGTGTACTGTTTGATTACTATACTTTCTTCTAAATTTATTTGGTTTTGCTGACTACTTCAGAAAGCAAGCTAGAAATTCTCTAGAAAGTTTCTGTCTTATAATTTCCCCAATTTCACGTTCGGTTAAACAGATTATTTACTACATAATGTATATTGTATTAAAGGAGGAAGCGACCTTATTTTCCCCCATCTCTGTCTTGATTTTTATTTCACTGCACTAAACCTGGCATGGCTGTTTATAACAGCTGTTCCACTTTTCCTTTCTTCAAGTACTGCAAGCTATAAAGTTTCATTCTAGGCTCTTAATGCAGTCAATCATTTACCTAATAAAACAGACTAATGAATCTTCCCCATATAAAGCTTCATTTAGCTGGACTTGACAATACAGCAGTGCTGCTCAAAGATGTGTGAACAAGCAACTGGAATACCTGGGGACACATACGTGGAAGTAGCTCACAGTAAGTCATATATAGGAAAAGGATTATAACAGTAGAGGGATAAGGAAGAGGTTTTGCCTCAGGCCCCCTCTGGGGCATTTGAAGTAAAGTGATTCCACCAGGACCAGCATGGTGAAGCATACATTGCAACATAAAGTAGTTGTAGAGATTAAATGTCTTCTAAATATTTAATTTTAATGGGAATGTTATTAGCCTGAAGGCATAAAATTATGTCTAATATATTTTTCTTTTAACAGTTTAATAAATAGTTACAGAAAATACTTAATGAGAATTTAATTTTAGTATTAAAACCTATTTAACTTTCTTAGTTTTCTCTTGTAATAACAAAGTTAGAGAATCAAAGTTTAAAGTTAGTATAAATAATTGCTTTTAATTTACTGTCTCACGATTGAAGCTGCATACTGAAGATATTGATTCAATTGAATATTTTGGTATATATGCAGAATCTTTGCAAAACTAAACAGATGCATTTGAAAATATTTATGTACAAATGAATATTGTCTTTTGTATGAAATGGCTGGATACATTTCATAGGAAAACGCTGTTCATCTGAATAATGCCTTAAATAAATAATAAATGCATGTTAACTATTTAGAAAGAAGCCTTCCTTCCTTCCTTTATTCCTTTCCCTTTTCCCCCCCAAAGTCATTCTCTAAATCTCTTAGAGGAAAAAGTAGAGTGAAAAACACTTTTGTTCCTCCAGTAATGTATAAGCCACAATGACCTTTGTGCCAGAGTAAATTGCACAGCTCTGTGTGCACTATCTTTGTTTGTTT
This sequence comes from Nicator chloris, assembly GCA_013400495.1. NCBI lineage: Eukaryota > Metazoa > Chordata > Aves > Passeriformes > Pycnonotidae > Nicator > Nicator chloris. The sequence continues at coordinate 8,300 of WAAE01001272.1, forward strand.
TCTTCAGTGTTTTATATAAACTATCTAAATTAATGACGTGATAAAATTAATTAATTAAAACTGAAGAATTAGCCTTACGAAATAAAAAATATCCTTTTCTATATCAAGCTGGACAGCTTGTTTAGCAATTTCTCTGGCATGTATCTGTGAGACTCTTGATATGTACGAAGTCTCTGTTTTACAGATATTTTGTCTGTGATAATATTAAGCAAAACCAAAAGATTACAAATTTGAAAGTAGAGGGATGTTCTTTAATCCTTCCACAAAATAAGGAACCAGATCTACTAGATTTCTAGGAAGCTCTGCCTACTTTGTTTGCTGTCCGGGTCTAATCCTGCAGAGCAATGAAAGTACACTCATTTCATTATTTCTGTGCCTCCAGAAAGACACTAGATGTTTGGCCAACTCCTGTCATATGGACAGAAAGAAGGAACAGAAAATTCACTCCTGGCTCTCGTCTTTGAACAGTAGTTATCTCTGTGAAAGTACACCACACTTATTTTAGGGACGAAGAGGCTTGTGAAGTTAGCTTTCATTAATGGTTGATGCCTCTGTGCGTCTGAAATATCAGCATAACCAAGACTAACTTTCTGTGACAGCCTTCACCCTTGATTTTATTTATACTGCTTTGTGTCAGACCTAAGTTGGTTTCCTGAAGGGCACAGCCTCTTTCAGACAACCTTAAACCCAAGTTCCTTCCTTATCGCAGGCGGGAGGCAGGGAAGCAACACACACCCATGAAAATCATGCAGCAACAGCCCGGTTTTATTGAGACCTCTTTGCCTTATATAGCTCAGAAGGCACGTGCAGACAATCCTCATTGGCTGAGCCAGTTGCCACCTGGCCAGCCAGCCAATAGCAGCCTGACCTTCCAACGGCCTGGGCCTGCTCTCCAACGGGCCTTGCTGGATGAGTTACATAACTGAGGTAATTATATAATCAATTGAATTTCAGTTATAAGATTGGAATTAATTATAACTGTGGGGCCTACAGGCCAGCTGTAGACCATCACACTTCCTGACTCTTTCAGCCTTGCATTTGGTTATTTGTTTGTTTGTGGTTTTGGGGTTTTGAGTTTGTTTGTTTGTTTTTTGTTTTGTGGGGGTTTTGTTTGTTTTTTTTTGTTTTGTTTTGTGTTTTGCATATGCATGTTTTGTTTTGCTTCTAGATCTCCCTAAATACACGGTTATATTTTAAGGCAAACATAGACTGTATACTTCCAGCACAGCTCCCCTGCAAGTTCACTTAACTTCCTTTCACACCTGTGCTACCACTAATTGCTTGTTTACCTCCCTGGCTATAAACATTTAAAGTCTTCAATTACTCTGTGCACTAATTATCTTGAATAGCTGGTTTGGGGCAAGGGAAGAAGTCACTGGGAAAATACATATTCTTGTTTTCTAAGATTAGTAATACAGTCTTCTTCTAACATTAAAACAGTGTACACTTTCTGTTTTTTCTGAAATTAATTATCAGAGCCTTTTTTTTTCTTCTTGTTTTAAGCTAGTTGCAATTCATGGGAATTCTTGTTATTATTTAGAAATTATAGAGGTATATATGCAAAGAGAAAAACTTACTCCCCTTATCCTCTGTTCCATTCTACTCCTAAGACACATACTTTCCCTCATTATCTTTTGTATGTCTTTATAATAATGTTTTTCAGGTTTTTTTGATGCTCTCCACATTCATGAACTTGTACACTCCTTCTTGTGTACAATGCTGTATGACTACGTGTTGTGGGAACTATTTGATAAAAAAATTGTTTTCTGTTTTGAAAATTTCTTTCTAAAACATCAGTATTGATAATCTGGTTTTGCTACCTGACCTCTAACACTATTTTTTTTCATTACTCTGAAAATTTTGATTTTTCATTTATTCATAGTTCATAATGTATTTATTAGTCTCCTTAATGATGCAACAGACTATTTTGGTGATGATTTATTCAAGTCAGATTAAGCGTTTTTTCCTGGATGACTTTGTCCACAAAAAAAATTGACTCCTTTATTCTTCTATTATACTAATAACACTGAAATAGTTTTTCTTCAGCATTTAATTTAATTTTTCTTTTAATAAGTTTGAGTGTTAGGCATTTCAGAACAAATCTATGGAAATTTTGAGAAGGAGTTGAGGGGTAAATAAGGTCATTATTACAAAAAGAAATTTCCTGATACTTATTCCTCTTATTCTTTTTTTCCTCTATGTACCCATTGGGGTAGTGACCTTCTGTCCTCTATACAATCTTGGGCTTCATTTTAGAACAGTTATTTTATTCCTTTGTTATATGCCACATAATTCCTTGTAAATGAAACTTGTCCCCTTTGGGAGGACTTAATCAGCATTTTCTCCATAGGTGTAATGAAATATTATAAATCTTTCGCAGACAGAGGGCCTATAGTAAATTAGTGTGATACTGACCAAACATTCATGTATGTTTGGAAAAAAAGGAGTTCAGTTATTAATTATAGTCATTAAAACACAAATTTACAATTACTGGAAGCAGTAACAAACGTAAATCAGATTAAATCCCTCTGTAAAATAATCAAACATTTAATATTCTCTTTTTCTATTTCAATAGCTTTCACCTCTCACAAGAACATTTCTCTTCATCCTTCAGACTTGGCTGAATTTCTTCAGGACAAAGCATCTCTGTTTTGCTACACTTCTTTATTATATGGAAGTTTTTCAGATTGGTTCACGTCATAAAACAAAATATTACTAATAGTTCCACTTCATGAGTCATCAACACTAGCAAAAATGTTTACATTTTCCTTGGATAGTTAAATCAGCCACTCAGGAACTAAATATATCTGAATCTATAGCCTACTGAAGTCTTTCACTGTCAGAGAAACTAACATTCTGTTACTCCATAGAGTTACTACCTACTTAGCTATAGTATTGCTTTACAATCAGTTACAAAATATATACAAATAATGTATTTCCATAGGTTTATATGATCTAAATTTTTTTGGAGGATGAAAACTGGAACATATATTGTTTAATAGGTTGAATCACATTAATTTTGCTTATTTTTACTTAAATACAAACAAACAACAAAGAAATATTGTCATTTATTAAAAAAAAAAAAAAAAGCACCCTGAGCTGCTAGAACAAAATAACAAAGTGTTTTTTGCATTACTTCTCAATTCAATCCCATGAAGGAGAAAATGTGAAAGGAGATCTTAAAAATAAAAATCATTGGCTATTTTAAAAATATTAGTATACTCCTGACACACAATCCTGTATCTTATGAGGAGAGTCACCTAACTGAATTTAAAAAACACAGTAATTTAGGTAAATAACCTACTCAGCACAAAATTGTGAAGAAATGAGCTCTATAGGTCTTAGGAAATATAATTACTTTTTTTTTTTTTTTTTTTTTTTTGTTAATAAAGAAACAACCCATAAAAAACAAAAAAAAAAATTTTTTTTTC
>WAAE01001273.1:0-92495 GCA_013400495.1 Nicator chloris
TCTCTAATTCTATAATAGATCCCTTAATGACTTGTTTGTTGAGTGTTTTGCCACATTTTGCAAAGCAGTTGTAAACCTTTTCAGTCCTCATTTTTATCTCACCTGTGCACTGCAATTGATTTCATGTTTGCTTTGAAATTGAGTAACATCATTTATGAAGTTTCTCTTTTCCTTCAGATGTATGAGTGTTATAAAGTTTGTAGCAAAAAAAAAATCCTTGAGTTAGATAGCAATCACATGAGGAACACTGATGCCCCACTCAAAGTAAATAAAATACAAAATTTTTTCAGAGCAACTTGCATTGGACCATCATTTGCCCTACCTTGATGCTCTGAATTTAAGTTCCACACTGTAGAACTCAGCCTCCAAACCACCCAAAATGCAAATTCTGTTACACTTAACTCCCCTTTCCATCTTGTACCTGATTGAAAGCTATTCAAACTCTGATCTAGATCTGCCCTCTCTCCAATTCAATTTAACATACATTATGCAAAATGCCTGCAAAAAGGATGTACAATTGTTCCAGTTTCCCTGCTTTGAATATCAATTTGAATTAACATATTCAAGTAAAATGTTACTACTGCTGTCTGTCCAAATATGTGGGACAAACTCACTATTTTTAAAATTACTTCATGACAGAAAAATCTCTGAATTCTTTCCAGCTAGATGAAGTCTTTGTCAATGCATGCCAATTACTTGGCATAAATTAAGTTTCGCCTCGTTTTAGGTGAACAAGGCAGACTGTACTTCAGCAGCAGGGAACAAAGATTTCAGGGACATGCCAAAGAACTGCTTCTAATTTGTAAAGAAAAGGAGAAAAAATACTTTTGAGACACAATTTATAATGCATAAAATCCACAAGTTTTAATTTGAGTCAGCAATTTTTGACTGACATTTCAGAGCAGATATTTTGACATGTTTTGACCTATTAACTCAGAACATTCTGATTCATTATGAAAGAAGAACATTTTCATTTGACTCTTTCAGAAAGCCTGAGCAACACTAACAATAAAAAGTAAACATGACTCTTTTTTCAGTTGCTGAATGAAAAATGATATGTTAAATTAAAACTACCCATTGACATTCCTTGAAATGTTTACACATTTTACTCTGTGTTCTCAAAAACATGATGCACAGAAAAGCTGACAGTTTAGTTAAATGCCTTACACAATTTAACTCTAAATATTATCCAAGAAAAGTTTAAATTTAGGATTAGATGATTAAATTTTTTTTTATTTTAGTTATTATGTATACACCATGTCTTAAGTATAAAAAAAGCAAATAAAGTCTGATTTGTTTATTGTAGACCAATATATATATATAGATTCCAGTCATATCTCATAAACTTATTTGGCTTAAAGTATCAATTTTAATACCTGATAAATAACACTATTTTTCATTCCTTGGGATTTTTTTCATATCTGAGGGCTTTATACTAGCCTAATCATAAAAATGCAGCTTAAAGTAATAAAAATTAGCTTCTAGTAAATTGAATATTAAAATGAAGGGTTTTATGCCTGATTTGACATCTAGACTTACCTGGAAAATGTGCTGAACAAAGTGCAGTGTGATTTAGGCTACGGAAAATGTAGTGATTGAGATTTTCTTGAAGTCTAGATCTGGGTATTTCTCATATATACAAAACCTACAATCCATCCTGTGGGAAAAAGCCTCTTGCTATATAGGTTGACAGATTTGAAGAGATTATAGTCTTGAGTGTAGAGACTGAATAATATCCTGCATGAATGACATCTTATACACAGCACAACTACTAAATTAATTACTGGAAAGCGCATGCTTTTTCCTAATTTCTGCTCTAACAATGGCTATGTACAGAGTAATCATCAAGGAAGGACATAGTATAAATCACAGATTACTTAACTTCCTTAATGTTTTTCTATTTCCTTTTCTGTGTTAAGACAAAATACTGTAGGGTAAATCAATGATCAAGAGGCTTAAAAGTGTCAGTGATGTGCCTAGAGTGTGAAGTAATGGGTGTACCCATAGCACTCCTTGGAACATTGTGTAGAGACCCCTGAACGTGGACAGGAAAGCTGATGTGACATTTTGTAACTTCACTGAAATATTAATGATCTTGCCAAACAGAATAACTTTACAGGTCCATCTTTCTTTTTAAAATAGACCAATTATTGTTCTTGGCTCTACAAAAAAACTGTGGAGTGACTGGCTTGGCCTTTTGTTATCTTGCACAACTTCAATTCCTGTGTTTCCCTGCTGCAGTGCCCAAGATCATTCCCTAGCTTCTTAAACTGCTATAGTTAAATTGAAGAGATTACAAGAAAGAATACATCATTCATAAATACTTAACTGGATCTATTTCATGCTATTTAGGAAACAATAAAAGCAGGGGCACGTTTTTATAAAGCAAAACAAACAAAAATATCAAAGCACTTCTTTGTATAGTGACTAACAGTGACTTACCCATTGTGAACTCCTGTGCAAGAAGCATTGGAGACTGGACTTCAGCCTGTTTCACCACACTAATACATCACCACCTTTTCACTGTTTCTCAAAGACTCCTGTTCTGGTGTACTTCAACTGAAAACAGAATAAAATATTTCCTCCAAAATCAAGATTCCAGAATGTTTCTCCAGGGCCTTGAACCTCTTTAGAAAATGAGTCATCCACTCACTTTCTATCATACAGCAGTGTCAGAATGCAGAATGAATGTCCATATTTCAAGCAGAGCAGCAAGGTACCTGAACATCCCCCAACCCCACCATGCCCCCAAAGCCAGGTGTTTGTATCTGAGGCACGTGAGTCAAAGTCCACCAATTAATCTGATGAACTAATAATGATCTTGTTTCATTTTAATCTAATGCTTATGAAAAATCTTCCCTTCTTCTAGTTTGGTATTAGTTTCAAGGAAAGACAGTTTACTAGCTCTTCACAGTCTGCAATTAATACACTTGTGAGGGCTTCTTCTGCACATCCCACTAATGAGGGCCCAGTGACAGAAGCATTTCAGTGTATATACTTTGGAAAGTAGTTTTCCTCTCTTCATGTTGATAATCTGAGCCAAATGTCGAAATGTTGTTAGGATTGATCTGTTTTTTTCCCTCCTTGCCACCATTGTGGGTATTGTTAAAGAAAATAAAAGCAAAATTCTGCTATGCAGTTTGTCCTGCACCTGTCCATTTCCTGTACTGTTTCCTTCCAAGGCAGGGAACATTGAGTGCATGGCTTTTGCTTTGAGTCCAGCAGGAGATGTCATGATGCAGCTTTTCTGGGAATCTATTCGAGGCAGAATGAACAAGCTGGGCTAAAACCTGTTTGGAAATATGTTTTTCCTGTCTTGAGAAAATGAACCCGGCAGCTTCTTCCCAGATGCTGGACTTGGAGGCTGGAACTATAAGCATTGAATGGTATGCAGTGTGTGTAGGAATATTTAGGCCTTCAGTGTATTTTTGGATATTGGTCCCTGGTAACAGGCTGGGAGCTCCCATTGATGCTGCAGGCTGCCAAGCTGTAGTCTGCAATGGCACTAGGCTGTGATGGGTTTTGCATTACCCTTAAAAGCACTGCTGGAAGAGACACCACGCTGCTGGCTAGCAGCGTGATTTCTGCAAACACTGATTCAGAAATGGAGCAAGCCTCCAAACATGCCAGCAGTCCCCCTTCCTCCCTGAACTCCTATTCCATCTCCACTAACAGGAGTATACTCACGTCACATGTCTGAATTTCTGCACACAATTTCTGTGCACCACTCACGGATGCCAAGAGATTCTAGGCACAGGGACATAATGCTGCTTCTACCCATTTCCAGGTCTCTTCCTTATTTTACTCCATACAAACAAGCAAAGACATAGTCACCCAATTTCAGTGGAGATGACTCCTGTGCCTTTGATGGAAGGCAATGAGGATAGAAAAAAATTGGCCATGGCCTTGAGAGGAGTGCAGGGGCCAGTGCTGTGATCCAGCACCACAGGGTGCTGTGGCTACCCAGGTTCTTCCCTGTACTACCTTACTTCCTCTTACTCAGGACAATGGAACTATAAGTTCACAAGGAAACAAGAGGATCCTGTTGATCTGTGGGCTGTGAGCAACCCTTGCACCAGGCAGAAACAACAGCAGAGCTGAAATTTAGAGGGTCATGAACAAAACAACAGCATGACTGGAGCTCTCGAAGGCTTGGACCTCTCACCTCCTTCCAGCAGCAGGGATGCACACCTGGGAAAGCAGCTCAACAGCAGCAGGAACCACACTGCCTCCAGCTGGAGCCGTTTCTGCTGTCAAGTTAAGCAGTGTCTATTTTTCAAGGGACTATGGCTTTTTGGAAAGACAAATAAGGTTTTCCTTGTGGAAAAACTGATGCTCCTGTTGCTAGTTTTCGGAGCTAACTGGACAGATTTCCAAACAATTAAACACTTCTGTATCCAGTGATGAAAAATGCTCCCTTCCAAAATGTGCTCTCGGTTTCAGGAACACTGTACTCACAGTTTCACAGGAGAAAAGCATAAGGTGGTACAGCATAGGGCTGCTTCTCACACAGTGTTTTCAATATTTTCACTGTGTTAAAACTTCCTTTATCTATATGAATTCAGAGACATATTTCAATCTCTGTAGTTAACTTTACATGTTTCCCAGCCGTGCAGTTCAGCATAGTTGAAATGCTTAAAATCTTTAACCCAAAGTTTGTGTGGAAGTTATTCCTTACCTGTCTCTTAATTTCTGAGGAATTTGGGATTCCTTCTCCAATAGTTATTGACATCAAATGAGGAAGGGAATGAGAAGTGAGAATGAGCAAAACTGTGTCTTCCAGGAAACATTCAGCATTTGAGATCAACACAGAAAAATAAAACAAGTTCTGCAGATACTGGCACCAAAGCAGACATGTGGAGCAATGCCACCATAAAGAATTTATTACCTTGGGCTTCCACAACGTTTGTTCTTGTACTGCAGCAATATTTTGCTGAGCTGAACATAAGACAATTTTTTTTTACAATATAAAAAGAGTATAAAAAGTTTCTGTTGACTGAACCTAGGGCTAAAAATATCAGCCTTTCTCTTTTCTGGAAGCTATTTACTGTCATGGGAAGAAAAAGTGGATGGACTGGAAGTAGAGTTATAAATGACGTCCAAAGCCTGGTTCAAAGACCACTGCAGTAAACAGAAAGATGAAGTGCTGCTGCCTCAGCAGGTATCTACTAAAAACAGGATCTGCAGATCCTCATAGCATTGGGTCAGATCTGTGATGTAAATCCAAACAATAAATGCAGCTCGAAACCACATCTTCCAAACAATCATAAGAGCTGGATATATTATAAATGATAGAAAGAAAATAGAAATTATACAATCAAAAGGAGTGCTAACATCAATCATTTCTTCATTTTAGCCTCACTTGGGGGAACTGCATAGAGTCTAACACCAAACAACATTTTGCATTTTTTTTTTATTCCAGGTTTAATTTAATAGTCTTTCTTTAAAGGAAGGACAAAGCAAGTTTCTTTCAATCACTGATCCTGTTTACAAAAGAAGGGTTCATATGCACTAATAAAGCCTGACACAATTATAACCCTATTTAGATGTTTTATTAGGAATAAAGGTTTCTACCTGGGAATCGTAGAGCTCCTGGTTATACTGAGGTTACATCCTGAAAGAGAGGACTGTGGCCCACATTCCTTCAGCTCAGCACAGCGAAACCTGTTGGCCCATTTTAGAAATGGTGTGGCAAATCCATTCTTCTGTGTTTAGAACAAAGCACACCACTTGTGCTTTTTTATTATTATTTTTATTGTTCTGCATTTTATGAATGCCAGATATATATTGTCTGGAATATTAATCTAACTGTACTTGGTTCATGTTATTATTAAAGCTGCCTTCCTTCCTGTCACTTTTGGACAGCTGGCAGACATGAGTAAGCAAATAATTCTGCTTATGGAAAAATTACTTTTATGGTTATTTATAACTTACAGTCTCTGATACAGGGAGTCAAGTATTCAAGAAGTGGTAACACAGTCTATCTGATCTGGTGCATGCTATTCTGGGATGAACTCCTCATTTTACCCTGTCTGTCCTGTCTCTTGTAGTGAAGTCATTAAAATGGACTGAAAATGACTGAATACATGGGTGGGCTGCATTGTGCGTTTAGGAATTGAGTCCTGTTGAATTCTTGTCCTTTCTCTTATGAAATCTTTATTTATAAATGCAAGAACAGCATCAAAACAAAGAAGAAAAAAATCTCCCAAACCACTCCCAAAACTCAAGGCCTGACACTAAGCCTCCCTACTGGGTAATAGGAAGCATCATTTCAAATCCCCATGTTGCGAGGAAACTTTATAAATAGGTTCATAAGATAGTTTCAAGATGAGAGAAAACCTTTAGTTATTTAAATCAGATGAAATTCAAAGAATTTGCTCAACTGTAGCCACATAATTCATGCCAGTTTTTCTTACCCACGCAGACTAGGAAGGATAAAGTGAATGCCAGTTATTTGTCACATGCCTTGGATAGTATAGAACTTGCTTCCACGTGACTTCAGAGCTGGCCAGGATGCATGTTTGCTCTGACAGGCACTTGCTCTTTTTTTCAGCAGAGCTACTAGAAGAATCTTTTTTATTTAACCACCTATGCAAACCTCCCACAGATGTAAAACAAAAACTGTGCAAGAATATTTTCAGTGCTTTATTAGGGTCAATGGACCAAAAGGGTGTTCTTGGTGTGAAACGGGAGAGTTCAACAAGAAAAGCCCCCTTGGAGGTCAGAAATGTGAATAAGAACAGAGGATTGATGTGTGGGAGCAGAGGCCAGGTCTGCAGTGCCACACTGCCTTTCATTTCAGTAGTTGCTGAAAGCTGGGCAACAGGGACTGAGGGAATAACTATGGTTATAACTTGAGTTACGTTATAGCTATGACTATAACTTAGTCAACTTCTGAGTTCAGTGAAACATTTAACTTGACTTGCATCCATTTACTTGCTTAATTTTGGAATATTGGGCCAAATCCAGCTGAGATCTTGGAACATCGCATCGTGCTGCTGGGATATAATAAATAACAAGGATGCAAGTCCTGAGTAAAATAATTTCTCATCACGCATATGCATCTGCACAAAAGCAGAGCTGGGGGCCAGGCTTATGGCCGAAGTACAACAATCTTTTACTTCCAAACTCCTGCTTCCTTCTCCTCAACTTCAGAGAGCTCTGCTAATCTTTGGAAGCTTTCTGTCAGGTTTTTCCTGTTTCCTGGGTATTCTGAAGTTTCCTTTCTACTTTTGCTCAGCTTTGCCCCACACAATACCATGAGGATATTCAAAACAAAGCTCAAGAAAGAAAAGCCCAAGTTATAAGAAGTTCTGGCTTTCAAAGAACTATATAGATTAAAAGAATTGGAAAGATCCTGAACAGAACATGGCCCTGTGAGTGCTTGAAAGTAGATCATTTGACACTGATAACTGTGACTTTGCAAGTTCTCAGCATAACTCAAGCCATTAAACAGTCCCGTAAAATGGTTAAATGTGGAAGATTGCTGTGAGTAATGCAACATTGCAGAGTGTAGTATTAAAAACAATAAAAAAAAGAAAACCTTAAAAAAGTTTTCCAGACCAAAAAAGGAATAGCATGAAATAGAAATAGCATGTTGTAGACAGTGGGCCATAAAGCTCTCATAAGTATTTGCATAAAGCAAATAGGAATGCAAATACAGTCACATAGGAAATATTTCCCTTTGTGGAAAAGACAGGGCTATCTAGCCACATATAATTTGATACTGAAAACTTCAGTCAGCTCCAACACTATCCTCACTAGGAAGCAACAAGCAAGAGGGGCCTACAGAGATTAGCATGGCAAGTTTAGCATGTTAGAAAATACCCTTAGGAGCTGTAACACAAACCTGCTAGCAAATCCTTAAAATCATCAGTCACTTTGTTAAAAGAAAAAAAAAAAGTTGTAAAGCCTCCTCAGTGACTTGCAGCATGGGGCCTGATAAAAAAGCATTGCAGTTATAAAGGTACACAAGTCTTTAAACACATGCCTCAGACTTATTTCCACATCACACAGCTTAGTATCACCTCTTAATTTTAGGGTAAATAGGCATTTACTAGTTTCCTTTAGGGGATTTATGGGATTTTGATTGCCTCCACAGCCCATAAGAGTATTAATTCCTTCCAAACCAAAATCATTTGATTTGCATTGCCCTCAGGCCCTTGGGTCTTTTCTAGAGGAAACATCCCTTTCTGTTTTGGCTTGTCTACAGATACTGATTTTTATTTTAGGGCAGAGGTTTTAATGGAGACTTTGGAGATGGAAAGGACTTAATTAGTCACTTAGGACTGACTTAGTCACAACCACAGTCTTTCAGTCCAGCCCATTACCAAGTGGCCTTGGTTCTTGCAGTGTTTCCCTATGTTGCTGTCTCCTGGCACTCAGAACAGGGAAGTTCCCCCGAGATTTACGACAGAGTCTCCTTTCTCAGCTTTTCCCTTCTATCCTTTGTCATTGACCATTTGTCCCTTATTCTCGTGTGCATGCTTTCATCTCCAAAAAATGTTATTTTATGTATCCAGCTTCATTTCTGCCTTTTCTGACAGATATGTTTACAGTGTACCCCTTTCCTTGTGTGGACAGATGGCTGTTTGGGAAGTTACAACTAACAGCTCTGCCTGAGAGACTCTACCATGCAATGAGGATACTTGTGTAGCCCCCTACATTAGGGTTTAGGCAAGACTGAGGCCTGCACTACTGTATTTGAGACAAGTGGTTAGAGCTGAATTGATTAGCTTTCTCTTCAGTGCTCCACTGTTTTAACTAAGCTCTAGTTTATAAAATGTTTGGCATTACAAACCCCCTTGCTCCTTGAGCAGAATTTAAAAATGGTATCCAAACTAAAGACAGCAGTTTCCACCTTTTCTTTCTTTAGTGACCCTATGTATGGTATAATTTGGATTTCAGACTGAATTGAGGGCGAGATAATGGCTTTGTTTTTGTGTTATTGATTACTTGTTTTCCATTAAGTTTTCAAGTATAGTGTGTGTTCAATTTGTTCTTCCCTTTGCATGTATGTTTTAAAAATCCCTGCTATATTTTCTTTCCAAATGACATAATTACTTCATGATGTCTTTAGTTCTCTCTTGTTATTTTTGCTGGAAACAGTGAAAATGTACTTAAACAACTCTTTGGCAGACATATATATCATACTGACCCAGTTTATAGCATCTGCCTTGCAACTTTGCGTACCATCATTTGCCAAACATTCTGTAACTGCAAAATAATAAGAAAATAATAGTGAAGTGTTCTTACCCTTTCATGCTCTCTGTTCTGTATCCCACATGTCCCACGGAGCCTACATAATGAAATGTTTGCTAGGTTGTTGGGTCAGCACGGAGGAACAGAGTAAAAGCCGTGCTGGAAGTACTCACTGAGTAGGGCTCACGGCTCCCCAGGCCAAGGTTCCTGCTGTTAAACACACTGTGCTGCATCTGCTACTAAGGAAAGCTAGAGAAGAGCGGCCATTAAAGCTGCTAACTTTAGTGGCAGAACAGAATATCCTTCCTCAAAAGTAAAAATGGAAAGGGCAACAGAAAACATTTGTAAAAAACAGCACCTAAACTATTTGGATTAGGTTTAGCTTTGAGTTATACACATGTTGTTTTTCCTCTGATTTTTAGCACACTTGAATTAGCCCTGGGGTGTTTTTTATTTCTAAGCCTGTATTTGTGAACAGCAAGGGTCCAATTCAATTTGGTGTACTCAGATTGCAATATAGGTGGCACTTCTTCTGAAGTCTTACTTAAAATATTATTAAAATAACAAATGGGAGAAATATTAACTGAACTTTAAAATTACCCTTTTTACCTCCAACTTTAGAAAACTGATGTAAAATGAATTAGTGCATTTCTTTCTGACAGCTGTAGATGGAATCCTTCCTTTCATTCCTTTTCTCTTCCTCTTCTACCTTCCCAGAGAGAGGTTGTTTTTATACTGAAATATACAGAAGAGAATTGAAGAATTACACCCCACTGATTTCTGAGAACTGAATTTTTCATCTCAGCTGTTGGATTTGTTTTGTGTTTTTTTGGTTGTTGGTTTGTTTTTTTTTTTTGTCTAGTATAGCCGCCTCCTCAATGGTTTCTGTAACTTTTCCAGTACAAAACGTGTTAGCCAGATTCTCAAGAACTTCTTAATTTCCCTAGACATTCCGCATCACAGCTATTTTCGCTGGGGCATGTTAAAAATAATGGTCTATGTGGCCTCAAACAGGAATGACCTAGTTGAAGCCTCAAATTAATTCTTTGGAGAATATCACTTGTCCTTATTTTGAGTGATACACTCATTGCATGATTTATGAGACCCAGCTATCTGGAAGAAATAGGGAGATGCAAAAATGTGATAGGGAAATTCAATAGCAGAAGACATCTTTTCAAATGGACATGCCATAGGTTGTGCAAGCCTCATCATGCCTTGACTTTCTTCTTCAATATTGATCCGTTTTTCAGAATGATGAGTTGCAAGAGGCAAATCAAAGTACAGCATAAACTTGTACAACAATATATGCATGAACCTTAGACCTACAATTTTCATTAAGATATATCAGATTCCTTAGTATTTTATTTAATAGAAACTGTTTTGCCATCCAAACTGTATCAGTGTTCCACAGCACATATTTAGCAATTCAAATAGTCATATAGGATGTAAAATACTTGTAAAACCTTAATGGTTTTGGTGTTCTAAGCTAGCTGAGTCATAACAGGTGTGGAGAGGTCAGAGCAGTGGGGCTGTTAGATGAAAATAAAATCATGAGATTTCTTTGAATACACAGAAAAAAAAAGCATTTTAAGTCATGGACCTGGGCCTAAATTGATGTACTTTTCTCTTTTTGCATGACTGGCATCTGCAGGTGATCAACTTGTCACAAAAGCCGAGATAGGATGGGAGAAGTTGGCACCTTGTAGCTCTCCCACACACATATCATATCATATATCATATCTGTCCCTCAATTGTCCTCTCAGAATAGTCTGGCACCTCCCACAACCAGGAATTGTGAAGTCAAAAAGGACATGCATAATCCATTTTATTATCAGCAAAATTTCCCCCCCTTCTTCAGATTTTGTTCTGTGCACACTTGTGTCTTAGAAGTCCCAGCCCAGCACCAGATCTACTGCTTTTATGTGTGTTGCCTCGTGTCTCCTCAGTCCTTGGAGCACTCTGAATAGACCAGTCAAGAATGGGTGAGAAGATGCAAAAAAAAAGGGTTTCTCACTCACAGATACTTGGTCATGGCCATTCAAAGATGCACCATCTGATAACTACTGAGGAAATGGATTTGTCATTGTGTGACAATCAGAAGAGAGAAACTGATTTCTCCAGGGCTAAGGTTCTGAAATACTTTGAAACCAGTTTTATTCCATTAAAGTAACTAAGCATTTGAATCTATTGCCTAAGTGAAATCACTCTTTAAAAATCCCTGTGTACTAAGAGGAACATCACTGCTTGGTGAAGACGGATAAAATGGGCAGATGGTGTTACATGCATTAAAAAACAAAACACAACACCAAACAAAACCAAACAGCTCAGAAGTAGAATACTGGCTTATTACTTAATTTGAATAGCTTCCTAATTTTACCCTGGAAATGCTCTGCCTTGAGACTAGCACTTCTGAAAATGAACAGAACACACAAATTGACATGAATATACCCTACAGCATACATTAAACTTTAATAAAGAAAAAGCAGTGAAAACTTCTGGGTAAAAGGAGTTGTGTTCTGCCTTAGGTTTGGTTTGGAATTAATGAGCACCCATAACTACTCGTGCCTTTGCCTTTGGAGCTGGAGACTCCCCACACTCACATTGCAGTTATTTCTGCTGTAACCTGAGGGCTGGGAGGCTGAAAGAACTCCATGGCTAACACACCTCCCTTCCTTCCAGAGTGCACTGCAGTTGCACTAAGAGTTGGTATCAGCCACGGAGCACTTAGACACTGCACAAACAAGAAGCACATTTTTGGATGCTTTTATGTGAATACCTCATTGAGCAGTGAGAGTTTGTTTACAGAGTTGCTCAGCAGCTTCACTTTCCATTGACTTCAGTTGCTGGCTCCTCAGGTCCTCTAGTTTACAAAGGGAGGAGTGATGGAAAAGAGTATGGACACTGTTACAAGACCTATACTGCTAGACTTTTGTAATATTTAGGTTTATTCAGAACAGGTATTTCACTTCATTTCTAAACCACTTGAAAAGATTGATACATTTACTTAGTAAAAGCAAAGAAAATTGTAAGTCTCTAGGGATTTTCAAAGCAGCAGAGCCAGTTCTGTGTCCAGCATCCACTGAAGTTTATTGGGATTTGACTGTCTAATTTCCCTAAACTTTACTGAAAACACTAGCTTTGTGTGCAGCTATGGAAAAACTGAAGCATTTACTACTAGCTATGCCATCATCTTAAAATACAATTAAAATATAAAAAGCATGCCAAGTGCCACAAAATTGCTCAGAAAAGAACGGAGCTCTGAATGTAGGGAGATTAGATGGTTAGGAGTAACACAAGAAAAATTTTGTCCTACAGAAGACAAGGGTATTTTAGCATCATCTGAACCTTTTGGCACCAAAATGAGATACAGAAAACTGGGAACAGTTTGATTTTGGGGGACTAGCCTGTAATGGGACCTATTTTGTAATGAACATCTAATTGGCCTTTTGCAGCATTACCATTAATTATCAGCCACATTGATACTTTATGAAAAAAATCTTATACACTTGAATATTCTCACTATTGTCAACATGAACACTATTCTTACATATATCTAAAACCTTATCACTTGCTTCTGCATTTCACTCTCAGCAACTTTTCTTCTCTTACCATAGTGTCATCAAAGTGATAAAAGATTTTATCCCAACATGAAACAGAATAAAACTATAGTAAATAGTAACTCTGAGGTTACAGATGCTTAGGAGTACTCTGGACATTCTTAGGGTTAGAAACTTGACATTAGAAGTGAACTCTTAGGCTGCAGGACGAGTACAAAACCCTGATAATTCCTGTACGTTGGGCATTTTTCAGATAGTTTTTAGGATGATTTTTAGACTGTGGATGACTGCCTTGGGCATGTTCTTGTGGGAATCCATTGTATGTTTATTGGTGCAAATTTAACTCAAGAAACAAGATAACTCTGTTTATTGTGAGAAAGGATTATGGTGAGAACTCTGCTGCTGCTGCTAAATTATTTTGTTTCTTTCTATCTCAAGAATAGGAAGAGGACATACATCCAAACTTCTTTCTCAAAATTGCTTCCTGAGCCCATCTTTCTTCGTATAGGGAAGCAAGAGGGTTGCACTCCATCACCTATCTGGCACAGTAATTCTAATGCAACCACATGGAGAAACACAATATCCACACAGAGGAGAACTTTTGTCTCAGGTTAACACTACAGAGTGTAAACCTGCCCTTAATGCTCTGACTTAATAGAGAGCATCTATGATCAGTTTACATAAAAAGTGTAATACTGATAGCCGTAAATAATTATCTAATATCACAGCAATTTTGAGGATAATTCACATAAATATGAAGACTTGTTATGTTTAACTAGTATCGCTGCTTTGGGAAGCAAATATCACATATCAAAACCAACAATATTTCTAGTGAAAACAAACTTTCTTCTAGATTCACTAAAGAAATTATAAAAGTTGTCTATGGGCATAAAATGGCAACTTTTGCAAGTCCTGTCTGACACAAATACACTTGACCCTCTCAGCACTAGTTCTAAATCTGCATTTTCACTCAGACAACATTAGGCCATTGCCTAACCTTTACCCCCATCCTCCCCTTTACTCCAGATGAGATAGACTCGAGATACCAGAGCAGTGTGACTCACAGAAACGCCTTTCCACGTGAAATCCCCAGTGCTGCTGCCTAGTATGCAACATTGATTCAAAAAACCCTTCTAGGCCACATGCCAGCACTGCAGCTAGCCCTGAGCTTAAGATCTCTGGTCAGGCAGAAATGGTCAGAGAGGAAAGCCAAGGAGCTATGACTAAGCCTGTGTTAGGAGCATCTTTTTCTATCACCCACGTCTAACCCCATGGCACCAGCCCTTGCTGACAATCAACCCACACCCACTAGCTCCTGAAAACTCATTAGCTACAACACAGTGTCGTTAATTGCAAAGTTAATCCTTAGTTCCCCCAGCAAGGCAAACTGTGAGCCCTAGTCGTAGTCCTGCATTTGTCCATAAACCAGTTACTCCGTCACGAGACCCGGCTTTGGCGCTGCTTTCCATCCACCTCCAGTGGCTTCCCGAGTGTTTCGCAATACTGGTTAGGTCCTTGCTGTCCCGAGTCTTTAACCATAGCATTGCAGATAAACTAGAGAGACTGGATTCAGGCACAAGGCTGATTTATCCACATGGACAGCTTTTCCCTTTCATGGACTTACAGTTCTCCATCATGTGACTTATTTGAACACTAATTTCAATCCACCAATGTACTGATTTTTCTCTAATCTGAAATTCTTGGCAACTAAAAGAACCTAATTAGGGTGTTTCTGTTGGCATTTGTTCTTTTTCTGTGAGAGGGAAACATATTTCAGTTTTGTGCTGTTCAAGCTCCTTAAACACAGCCAGTTAAAATACAAATTTGGGCCTAACTGATCATCCTCTCTGGGCAATGGAATTATAAATCCAACATTATGACACAAAACTAGGCAAGCAGCTTCACATGGAGCTGCTTCTTGGCCCTTATCTGCATTAAAGTTAACCCTAATGCTAATCTTAGCCTTAATCACAGGCCAGCAACTGCTACCACTACAGACAGAATAAATTCATTGTATCCTATCTATAATCTCATTCTGGAAAAAAACAACCAAAAACCTAGTTTTGAGGCTTCCCTCAGTTCCAGCACTGACCCAGATTTGATCACAAGCCCTAAGCTGAAGCTTTATTTCACTAGTCCTCTACAGGACATAAACCAGAACTAGCCCTACTGTTGCCTTTTTCTAAACCTATGTAATAACCTTAGTTTATAATCTCCTGCCATCTGAATCCAAAACCTCAGCAAAATCTCACCCACGTTCATTGAACAATATGCGTTAAACATCTTTACTCTTGGCACCTCATTAAAGCAGCTGAATAAATTAAAAGAACTCTGTTTTGAAGACTCTGCCTTTCAGACTCAAAATCACAAACAAACTAAGCAGAGAGAATGAAAGAGAAGTTCCATTTATCTCACTTGTTTCCACCTCTGACAGAAACTCACGGGTCGTGCAGCCTGCCGAGGCCTCTGCATCGCTCAGCTGACAAGGCTCATCGCTCTGTGGGCTGAGCCAGCACTGGAAACTTCCAGACCTGCCTTGAAGCCTTACAAAGAATGAACAATACCAGCTGGCCAGGGTCAAAGAAGTGACTGCTTGGCAACCTAGCTTGCCATGATGACTTTCTGATTTCAGGTGATCTCTCGCTGGGATTTTTTCTCCTACTCTTGGCAGTTTGAGTAGTGCTGATCAGACCAGCTGAGCAACACGTGGCTCTAATTTTTTTTTTTAAATATAAATGCAACTTCTTAGTTCTTTATACAAAGTAAAAATTCAAGTTGAAAAAGGTCAGGTGAATCATTAAACGGAAGAACCACAAAATATAGTTATTACCATTACAAGCACATATCTCAGCATATTCAGTGCCCTTTCCCATCTTTAACAGGAAGATTTTAGGGATAAAATCTAGTCTGCGACATACACTAAAGTAGAATTAACTGCAGGAAAGTGTATAAACCCTTGAAGTGTAAGATCATTTGAATTCAAGAATGAAAAAAAATAATTTAAATAGTTGTTCCAGCAGCCCTCTTGTTAGAGGGTAAAAATGAGCTGAGACACAGACTTCTTGTCTATCATAGCATGAGAAGGGGCCTGGTTTATTCCTCTTTACAGCTCAGCCATCCTGACTCCAACCATTCCCTGCCTCTGGCTGCAGCAAGCTCCTACTGGAGGATTACCCTGCAGCCTCTGACTGCTGGGTATTTCCTGCTGAACTCTGACTGCAGGGATCAGTTTGCAGACTCTGAGTGCAGGCTTGGACCCAGCTAGACTGTGACTGCAGGTTCCAACAACAGGCTCTGACTGCAGAGCCACACCAACCTCACAGCAGTGCATTCTCTCTCCCCATAGGATCCTTCTTCTTCATAAGCCTCACATTCACAATCCTCAAGGTCCCTGTCCCTTCATGATTCTCCCCTCACCAGCTCACCCACTCCCTTTTATCACATTTCTCTTTATTGGCTACAGCTGTGACTCATCAGGGGCAAGGCTGTATTGGGTAATTAACATGGCTGTTACTTATCAGGGGCCAGGTCACCTGTATTCCCTTCTCCTACAAATAGTAACAGTCAAGACAAGCCAATATGAAATGCCGTGACAGGGAAGCAAAGCTGTACAGATTGGACTGCTGTATCTGGACTAATAAGAGCCCTGGCAGAAAATAAAACGGTGTTCAGGTGTCCTTAAGCACTCCACTCCCCACAATCCTAAGAGTCTCTTCAGACATTTCAAGGTCCAGATGCATTTTGCTCTTTATTACTCTAGAACATTTCTGGTGATTGACTACCTCGTGAACAGTTGCACTGTAGTGGGAAACCCCAAAGCTGATGGCATTGCAGGCTGCAGAGATGGCAGAACAGAGATGCCTAGACAGGGAAAGGATCAATGTCCTATTTGGTCAATAGATGGTCCTCTGACCTTTTCAGAGGTGGGATTGCTGCTTTCTGCATCTGATGCTCAGCTGTTTTCTGAGGTGTATCACAGTTTTACTTTGGTAAGTTGGTCATTAGTGCCATATTTCCGATGCGGTAGTTCCTTTTCCTTCGTTTGTAATTACTTCAGCCATTGGCTCACATGCTATTAATCATTCCACAGAGAAAATGTTACACATGCCAGGTTCAGACTGTTCCAGTAAACCAAAGGGAAATGGTTTATTGTGATAGCAAAGCTAAGTTTACTTTGATACTGAATAATGCACAAGGACAAATTTCAGTACTATTTAAGACTATCCAACAGAAAGGTGGTAGGCAGCAAAACCTGAAAATTAAGTAAGATTTGGTAGAACTTTAGGTCATTATGGACAGCAAATCTATTTCATGGGGAATGTCCTTTTTGGTACGTCTTTCATCTTGGAAGTGGGAACACTTCCCATTGAGATCAAAGGGAAAATGTTACTGGCACTCACGATACATACCTAACATCATCAGACCTTCAGGGTTTAATTAAAAGATGAATTTTGTCCACAAGAAAAGCCAGTAGTCATCCAAACCGTGGTGTGTGTCACAACTGGACTCTCTCAACAGCTTCCCAGATATTGCTGAGATTAGTAGCCAAAGCCAAATGCAATGCTTAGATAAATACCAGATGCCAGGTGTTTCATGTCTTTGGGCTTAACATTCCCTCATACAGGGCTACTTTTCAGTTTGTGGTTTCTGCTGAAGAAGGTCTCATTTTGGCTTGCATTAGGCAATACACATGTGCACTGTTCTTAATGACTAAATCCCATCTGGAAAACTGCCATCATAAAGCTCTGTTAAGAAGCCTCTCCCTTCAGTTGAAAGCAAAAGTTGTAGGGTAGGACAGTACCTATAGGGTGTCTATTAAACCAAACTCCAGGCACTGGTTTCCCTTGTCCAATAGTCTGTCCATGGTAATTGTTGTGACAGACCCTTTAGACAAGGAAGGTTCATCTCTCAACTGCAGTGGTGCAACTTATGTGCGTGCTAGTTCTAAGAGGCAGCAGATATGCAAGCTCAAGAATGCATTCAAAACTTTGCACGTTTCCAAAACTCCCTAAGTCACTTCTGATTTATTCCAACATGCTATTGATCACCATTCTGTTACTGAAGATCATGAAAGAGATTTTGCATATAATGAATTTTTCAAGAGAGTTTATACAAAAACACCTATAAATTAAACAGACGGCAGAGGGCAAGTGTTTGAGGGAAGAGATAACGTGGAAGAAAAAAGAACAAATAATTTACAAAATATTGGAACAAATAGTTTCTAACTTCTTTAATTTCTTTTACCTTTGAGAAAAGAAATCTGGACAAGGAGTTCTGTGAGGAAAAGCAGATATGACAGGCACAGATTAGGAGGAAGATGGAGAAGCTGTTACAGAAGAGCAATCAGGAAGGGAGGAAATTGTTCTCCTGGAGGAAAAAAAATAGAGAGTGACAATTCACAGGAGTAATAAAAGATATGAAAGACAGAAAATAGTGAAAGGCGGAAATAAGCAATCCTGACATATCCTGAAAATAAGAAATAACAAATTGGCAGAGAGCAATCCAAAGTCGAAAAAATAAGGATTGAATACAAATCTGCTTAGAAGATCCAAAAAGACATTTACACTGTTAATGCTGCTATTGGCCCCAGAGTTTCTGACTCCTGCTAGTACCAAAAGGAGTGGGAGGAAGAGGCATTTGATTACCCCTTGGTCTGGAAGCCAGCCAGCAGCACAGCAGAACTTCTACTTTTTTAACTGTTTTTTGCTAGTGATTACAAATATTTCTCATTGCGTCCTTTCTAGGAGGCAGCTTGGTGTAAATAACCCATTTTTTTTTTCTCTGTAAATTCTTCCTCTTACACTGCTTATGTTTTGGGTTTCCTTCCACTGAATAGTTTCAAAATATTCTCACTAACTCTGTCCACCTCTGAGGCACAAATTATTCCATGTCAATAGACTGGACTTTAGTTGGGAATTTTGTATATAGCAAACATTTAAAAATATTAATGTATTGTTTAAATCACAAGCTTGTATATCCGCTTACCCTTGTCATATCAAGACTAGATCCTTCACTGACTTCTGTGGGTGGTTTTTGTTATTTGGTTTATGACAGAAGTCTCCTAGTGGCTGATCTGTTTCTTGAACTATTTCTTGCTTTTTTTACCAGAGGTAGAATATGTCCTTAATCAGTTAACTGTCAGTCAATTTTTCCTTCTTCCTGAGGATTTTTAATATGTTTGTGAACCTCCAAAGTTCTACTAAAAACTTTATGTGATTTTTCTTCTTTTCAGTACTCTGTGACCTACCTTTTTGAGGTCCAATGTGTAGCCAGAGTAATGGGTTTCTTTTTCAAACACGTCTTGCCTTCAAATTTCAGGATAATTGTAGTTTTTTCCTTTTTCTCATTTGCAACAACAATGGGGCTCAGCAGGTCTGTGGGAAAGTGAAATAAACTGGGACAGAGGCCGAGATGGAAATATTTCAGCTGAAAATCTGTTCTCAAAAATGAGGGATTGGTTGCAACCAAGTTGGAGAGAGAACCCTTTGTTAGTTTGGTATGACACCTGATATCATAAAAACCATAAAGAAGCAGATGTTCCTTATCCGAGAGACTAGGTGTTGGGTTGTCTTGTTTCCAAAATAATGTTCCAAGACATCACAAGGCGTGGGGAAATATCAATTTCTTCTAGTTCTTGTAGAAGTTCTTCTGGCCACACCTGCTCCAGTAAATGAACTTGGCTTGAGACTGTGTTTGGGTCCAAGTGGACTGGGATGGCCTGTGTCAGTGCTGAACAACTGCTCTCAGTCTCCAAAAGAAGAGGTTCCAGGAGGCCTGCCTGGAGGGAATGGCTACTACAGTCATTTAATTCTCAAAAAGTGCCCAGGCATTGTTTGGGTACAGCACTGTTTGTAAAAGGATGAATTCCTTTTACAAATGCCAGGCAAAGCTCTCTTCACCAGCACAGATGTTCACAGCCCAGCGCTCAGAAATGTTTCCAGACACACTTGGATTCGGTCATATAGACACAGCTTGAAGGTGTAATGGTGTTTCAAGGGAGCCCATGTGTTAGAGATGTGTTTTATGACCTTTATGTAATGTAGATCTTTTTTTAGTGTTTTATGACCTTTATGTAATGTAGATCTTCTTTCACTGGTGTCTTGGAATCTCCATGGGAACAAATAAAGATATAATGGTGTTATTTTGTGTAACACAAAGGGAGGGAACAAACAAATGTGGAGTGTTTGGGCTTTTTAATAAATCCCTAATTTGCATGAAGCATGTTCTGACTAAGGCACACAATGGGCAAATTAGAAATCTGCAAATTAAAAAATATATGATTGACAGTGGCCATTAAACAGGTCTTTTCAATCAATCAAGAAGTAAGATTGTTCCTGCTCACCTTCAAAGCAGTTGTGAAATTTATCATCTTAATACATGCAAAAGTTTCCTTTTGCAGATCCAGCAAATACTAAGCCACCCACGCCACACACATACTCACAGGCTCTGTAAATTTTGGGATAGTGCAAGTTCAGATCCCTTCCAATTGCCAGAAAAAAAAAAACCAAAAAACTAAAAAAAGAGCAGCAAATATAAACCAGAACAGAAACCTAAATAAAATACTTTAGAAGGTTCCCTTATCCCATTGTATTCCAGTAAATTATGTGTATTTTCCTGTGTGTTTTGGCACCAGAAAAAAAATACAAATCGGTCTCTTAATTGTGCAAGCACAAGGAATATGCAAGTCCTTGAAAACAAATCTCTTGAGCTCTGCTATGAAACTTTTTAAGCAATTCATGTCACCCTGACACCCTGTCACTTCAAAGCAAGAACATAATATTTCATCACAGGAAAACTGGTTTGTTGAATTGGTCTTTACAAGTTATAACACAAGCAAAGTGCTGTACAGCATCTTTCAGGATTCACCTTGACTTTTTTTAGAAGTAGAATCACTGCAGAGAAATGCTTTGGCAAAGCCTCCTTGGTGCAATCTGGAAATTTTCTGTTATGAGTAAAGACATACATATATACAGTTTGTGCCTGAGAGTAGGACCTATGGGAAATGGCTGAAGAAGAAACAGGATTTACTTAGCAGATTGTCATACTTAAGCTCATGAATAAGAAAAATTAAATTATTTTCTACCTTCATCCTGGTTGATTTGAATGTTCTGCTAAATGCAATTGTCAGAACAACAGGCTGATTTTTGAAAAACAGGCTGCATCAGTCTGGCTGCCATTCAAATGTATATAATTGTTTCAGAATGAGCAAGGAATACAACAAGGCCATGTGAGGCCAGCAAGAGGAGAGGAGAGAAAGTTTGGATTAGAGGCTTCCTGTATGGAAAACATCTGCACTGAATCTGGAGAAGCTGCACTTTCGCTGGAGCCTGGGTTAGAATTACAGGGCTGATGCAGCACCCACTGCTCACCCAGCCTGTGCAGGCCCATCGCTTCGGGTGAGCCAGATGCAAGTTCAGAAGCTTGTCCCCTTTTCCAGAGGCAGTTACTCTATTTAGTGCTGGTTACTCAAAGCAAACTTTTGAAACAGTTGTGTTTCATCATTATATCAACTTCTCCCTGAGAAAAAAATCTTGTAAATTATCCACTTTATATTTCATACAGGATGGATACTTAAGACCTGAAGGTTTGTGTTTACACAAAATGTAATTATAAGCTGAAAAAGGAATATATTTTTGCTGCACATTGTGCCCTGCCAGTTCTAGTGATCTGGGGGGAATGGTGTTGTTAAGTTAATGTTTTTAAGGACTTCTGGCGTGCTTGTCTCTCACCCAAAGTGGGTTGTTAAAAATCAACTTACCTAACTTGAAAAGAACCAACAGCAATAGAGGCCATAAGAACCAAAGAAAGAGACATACAAATCCAACAATTTTCCAAATTTCTCTTAAAAAAGGTGTTAACTTATTTTAAATTATCATAGTCCTTATATTTTCTATTTCATTGATTACGTATTTCTTTGCTGGTATAAACACTGTTTGTGAACATGCTTGAGAAGAACATCTTAAAAACCCCAAAACCCCATTATACCTCATCCTGCTGACATCCTGCAGGACTCCATCCTCCTAAAGATGATTTTAGTTTTGATCTGTCTATAAAAACACTTCTCACTCAAGTGCTCTCCCATTTTATCCCAGCACTTCCTCCCTACTCCACAGGAGTAGAAGTAACAGGAACAGAAGGCAACTTATTAAAAGTTATGCAGCACCTAATTTCTGGAAGACTATCCCTCAATCCCATAATTAAGTAAAAACAGGATAGGCGAGATGGATAAATGCAAAATAAGATCTAATAAGTGGCTTTTAAAACATTAAAAAATTAAACTAGAATAAAAATTAGTAATAAAATTAGCTATAAGAACTAGATTTTTTTTTTTCATATATGTTCAGGTCCTTGGAGGTTGGCCAAGAGGACTTGGTATCTCCTAGAGCTGATAAAGATGTAGCAGGAATCATGGA
Organism: Nicator chloris; assembly: GCA_013400495.1. NCBI lineage: Eukaryota > Metazoa > Chordata > Aves > Passeriformes > Pycnonotidae > Nicator > Nicator chloris. Next base: position 22,172 of record WAAE01001273.1, read on the forward strand.
CTTGCTGCTAAGCGCCGCTAAGCTTGCTGAAAATGGGTTGCAAGCCAGAATTATGACAGTATTCACTTTTGACCTTACTTTACGCATAGGCAGTGAATCCCAAATAAATAGCAAGATGCATTCTGTCCAACGAATGGACCATCTGAATATGAAGGAACACCACAGGTACAAAAAGATAAGGTCACACCCTGGAGAAGAGCATTAAGATGGAGCAGGAGAGGTACTGGCCATTCCCGCACTTCTGTCTTCCCCAGGCAGGCAGAGATGTGGCCAAGAGCAGGTGCCTATTGCCAGGGACAATAACCACATGGTGAGAGGAAACTAAAGGAATCTAAACAAGGCATTTCCCCCAAAGCCATGAGGTCCCAGTGGAAGGAGCAGCTGGTTTCTCATCCACAAAAAAGGTACCTGAGAGCCTCTCTACCCTTTTTCCCATTGTGGTCAAGTGAGGCAGAAGCCTGTTCTGAGCCAGCTCCTTGTGGCCTCGCATGACCCTAGGAGGGGAAGCTGATGTGAAGGAGCCTAGCTAGACAGAGCTTGCCAGTGGGTGCAGTCATGGAGAAATTCCACGTCTGATCGAGTCCTTGACTGTCTGCCAGGGATCCGGCACGCCTGGACACTGCCTCAGACACGTATAGTGCTGAGAGGCTTCGGCTGTTGGGAAACGAGATTGATGCAGCAAGAGATGCTATAGCTTTCTGCATGCAATTTGGTTTGAGTCCTCTACATCCAGCTTGATTTGCATAGAACAAATATTCCTCTGAGAACACTGCTGAATTCCTTCTAGCTGAGACAAACTATTTATATAAATTGCATTGATCTGGCAATATCCAGTTAATAAAACATATTTTATTCCCTTTGTTACATATGACAATTACATACTGCACAACTTCTCATTAGTAACATGAATATAAAATCTAATATTGATTTCTACTATAAATCTTTATTTCCATTTGTCATTTTGGGATAATTATTCTACAAAACCAATACACATGCTTTTAGGTTGGAAGCATTTTTGTTTATATGGCATGAATTGTATTTCTGAATCATAAAATCCTATGAGGAAACCTCAATTTCTGCTATAATTGTTTCCACTTTAAAAACCAGGTCATTGCCAATCACTCTGACTTTGGTGAGTGACTTTGGATGAAATAATACTTTGTGTGTTTGGTACATATAAACAATTCAGTTTAAAATACAGGACAGCATCATATTCCCCAAACACTGGATTACTGGAGACCAAACTGAAATCCCTTGGCTGGAATTATCTTTGCATTTGAATTCAAATTTATCTCCTTAGGAAGACACAGTAACAAAGAATGGAAAAAACACAATTGCATCTAATTTTTACTTTATTAAAAATCAATATTTTTAATATTTGTGTATTTATGTGTCCTATCACATTACTTCTACAAATCTGGGAACTTTTGATTGCTCTCCTAGTGCATAGATTATAACTCTTGTCTTGGAAAAAACCTCAGGAGCAGAAGTAATAGCATTAGAGAGCTGCTTGCTGATTCAGTAAAACTTATTTGCTCTACAGCTCCTCCACATGCAGCAAGTGTAACCATATGATTAATCTCCTCTTCTGGCAGTCTCACAAATTACAACCAAAAAGGAGCAGAAAGTTCTTTGTTACCCATACTCTGCAACACAAATCATGTCACTGCACAGATTTGATTTGCTCTGACTCTTCTTGACCACATCTGCCCATCTTTGTTGGGGTGAAAAATATGATCCTGGAGAAAACATATTGCTAACACTGGAATAGAAGATCACATATGATATGAATTTAATCGTGGTGGACGCTTAGAAAAGGCATTGTTTCCTTCATCAGACGGAGGAAGGCTTCAGAAATTAGAGTGGACAAGTTTTCATAACAACATAGTCTTTCATTTACCTTAACTATAGAGAGATGCAAATATTCTTTGTTCTTCTCTCTGATTAAAGAGGGTGTACAGCTTCTTTTTCGAAGCTTCTTTATTTACTGGCATCTCTTGTTTTCTATGGCAGATGTTTCCCTGTCTATTTTTCATGGAAACACTTATTTTCTGCAGCTTGTTCTGTTTTGAATGGAAGACTGAAGTGGAATTGTCTGTGGCCAGCAGACAGCAGCAGGAAGACCTTTTCTGCTTTCTCATGATCCATCTTGTAAATCAGACCTATTCATTACATTTGCAGCCTAGGAGTGGGGAGACTGGAACTGAAGAAAATATGGATTAGGAGTTAGGAGTTGAAACAAAATATTGTGCAATTTGGTCTCAATTCTTAAAGAAGCAACATCCTTAAAATCAGATAATTGGGATGATAAAAATCCTGCCAAGATTATTTCTTAGGTTTATTCTACAAAATCAGTCATTAAAATGTATTATCACCTTGGTGAACATTTGCTACATGAAGAAAAGGGCAATATTTAAAATAAGGCAGGCAGAATTATAAATAACTGGGTAAAAAATGTAGGGTTTTGTAGTAGAAGTGTTCCAACTATACTGGCAGAGTGCATAAATCATTAGCAAGAGCCTTTAGGGCTGGCAATTAGTCTATATATGACTACATCACTTGCAGTTGTCCTTAAATAACAGCAGAGAACATGCACTGGGACACAAAACCCACGGGCAATGCTTCCCACCTAATACTGCTCAGGAAAGTGATCTCAGCCTTCTTACAGTAAAGGTTTCAATGAAGCAAAGCAATTGGCTGTTCCTGTGCTGAGAGCAGACAGCGAGCAAGGAAAAGCAAATGCAACAAATCAGCAAGATGTTGAAATAACCTTTCCAACTGGGAAAGAATGTGACACAGAACAAGTTAAAATGAGTAAAAGTATCTGTTGCGTGTTCATTCTTGGTAGCGGGCACTTCAAGCTAAAAGGCTAAAAGCATCCTCGACTCAAAAGTAGCTCTGGTTGTCAGCAAGCCATGAAAGTGCAAAAAGCTGCACAGCCCAGAAAAAGCAAGCCATGTGTCCCACCTGAAGCCCAGCACAAGGCTCAGAGCCTCACAGCCTTAAACCAGCACATCCAACACTATGGCAGGATAACTGCCCCAGCTCAGAGCAGAAGCAGCACAGCTGGAGTCCTGCAGGGCTGTGCCCAAGCCCTGCCTTCTGGCTGCCTGAGGACAGAGCTGTTCTTTGTCCTCCTGCACTTCATTTGCCTGTCTGGAACCCCTACAGGGGTCATGGTGTTCTGACTGAAGATGCATCCTAACTCTCTGAAGACCTCAGGAAAATGCTGTCTGTGTAAACACGCTGAGCATTAAAGGCCAGGATAGGTGACTGTCACAGGACAATTGTTATGATCAAAGCACTTAGGAATGTTCTTCAGCATTCATTTGGGTTGACGTGGAAGCTTCTAAATCCTGTTATCACAGGGAGGTTTGGGAGGCAAGACATCATTTTTACAGTGGGACTGGACTCCTCTGCACTCTATTGCATCACTTTCCTGTTTTGCATGTAGAACGTGCCTTATGTACCAAAACATATTGGTTTGGCTTTTTTCTAACAGAAAAGAGAGAGGAATAAGTATATCCATTAGAGTGTCACCCGTCATCATCTGGGTTGCACAGCCAAAGTGAAAGCAGAATGTTTACACTGTGTGTTTCACTATTTTTAGAAAATAGACTATTGGAACACACATCCTCTGTAGACTTTTACAGGGAAAGATACCATGAAGTCCAAAACAAAGGACTATTCACTGGGAAAAGGGATATTTTGCTTGTGTTCAGCACTTTTTTGTAATTATAGGGATGGCTGGATCACATTAGTTACTTAGTAATATAAAGCTAAGTTGGAATTTAACATGTCTGGAGGGATTTCTGGTTTCCTTGAAGTGCCAAGCATACTCATTCTTTAAAACTGAGAAAAAGAAGAATGGCATTCATGATCCTATTGGGATCTGCCTTATTCAACACAATTTTTCTGGTGGCAATCCACTTCTTTAGCTTGAGTTACTCTGTTCTCTATAGTGATGCCTCATGCTCACTTGTCACTTCAAAGAGTCTGAGCCATGTTTTAAGGCTGGGGAGAAGACAGGTGTATTTCTTGGGTTTGGGAAGCGTGCCAGAGCACAGGAGGTAACTGTGTGTGCTGACACAGCAGGTGCTTGATCTGCTGAACATCTTAATGGGATCTCTCTGCACTGGGAATGTAGAGGCACATTATTGCTGTCCACCCATCCATCCCTATACTTCTGCTGTGTGGGTGGGTGGGTGGATGGATGCAAGGCTTTTCCTGTGCCCCAGCCACCCCATGGCTGTCACCTCTGCAGCAACACCAGAAGATGCTGTCTGTACTGTGACCATCCTCCACTGATTTGCTAATGCTAAAAAAGGAAAAGGTCTCCCTACCACACAAAATATTAATGCCACTTTCACTAAATTACAAGTAAATGTGTAATCAGACCAGAGGAAATCCAAAAGCACAGCACAGACCAAAATGATGGACCACTTAATGCCTATAAGCTCTGTGACTGTTTCATTAATGGCTTCCAACAAATGCCTTTTTTCTTACTGAGTGAGCTACTCTTACTCCTACGTATTAGGAAAAAGCTAATAAAATTAGTATCATGATTGAACATCTTTCAAAATAGCATGTGCTTGGTCAGTCACACATTGTTTCAATAAATGCAAAAACATAATAAAGTCCACAGCATTTCCTCCATAAGGTACATTACATTATTTTAATGTTTTCTTTAAAGACCTGTGACCTTTACATAAATTAATCTAGAAATGGTGGTACATGTGTAGGGTGCAGTGGTTTTTCATTCATAGCCCACATGAGATAGCATTAGAGAAAAGAGGATAATAGAGTACAGTTTTGTAAGTATGTACCAATTGAGCATTCCCTGCATTTCTTTTGTATTTTTATTTTGTTAGCCTGTTTTGCCCCATTGGAATCTGTTTTATTATATTACTCAGGGAATGATTGTCTTAGTCAAATAGAGAGGTGTGGAATGACTCTCTCCTATTTCTTTTTTCAGTGGGGAGGAAAGGAAGCAAGCACACACAAGTATGAAGTTTGTTTTCATTTCTTCTGACCCTCTTTCTGCTAGTTAACAGGTTTTGTTTTTATGTATATATAAGGCAAGAGATAAGAGAGTTAAAGTCCTGAACTCTGCAGCCCTTGAATACAGAGAATTGGCAGAAAATATATTAAAGATAAGGAAGCTTGGAGTTGCAGTATAACTCAAATCCTTTGTAGGATATTTTTAAAATAGGGAAATAAATGAAGGACTAAGGAAAAAAAAAGATACATTTGATAGTACAACACAAATATTTAAATTTATGATCTTTCAATGCAGCATTCAAAAACTCCCTACCAGGAATGACAAAACCTGTGCCACATCATTCAAGGCATGACCAGAGTTGGTAATTATTTCACTTAAGAAACAAGTGCTCTTTGACTTTACTTTTAAAGAGTGCTGGAGACTGCACTTCAGACATGGATCGTTTGACTGGATTAAATTAATTTATAAAATATGCCCTTTGAAGATAATTTTTTTCTTAATACATAATGGGAAATGACTTCTGAAATATTCATGTGTTATTATGGCATTAACTGAAGTTCAAGCAAGGATTTTTGCAGACAGAATTTTACCTTATTGTGCGTTAATGGAGGCAGCCTGTTTAATGCTCAGAGAGATATTCTCAGAAAAGCTGAGACAAGAGGGAAGCAGCACAGGTCCAGACCAGAAAGTTACTTTATATGCTATATATATCATTGCAGTTCAAATGGTAACTTCTTAATTTGGCAATTACCTTTCAGTTTTTTAAGCGTGTACTTTTTGAATTCATGTTAAAAGCCCGTTTTACCCTTATTGATCCATTTTTGCTCTTTAATCTTTCACCTTTTCATTCTATTATGTTAAAATGTACAGCTAAGGATACCCTTGCAAGCTTTTTCTTCATCACTGACTTATACATACTTAGAAATACTTGAGATTCACCCAGCACAACAGCAGATAGTCTAAGATCTTTCTTATCAGCACCACAGAATTTACCAGCAAACCCTGCACCTGACTTCTCAAACAGGTTATCTGCACTGGACCCATATGAATGTGGGTTCACACCTCTACCAGGCAAAGCTGACACCTCCGAGGTTGTTGGGGCTTAAGTAGCTGAGTCTCTTAGGAGTTCTTTGCTTGCTAAAAGCAATCCAGGCTAAAAAGTACTTTTTCTTTTGTCTGCATGACAAGAACTTCCTTGTGAGTTGGAAGCTCCTGTGAAGGTATTTAAATATATATATATGTGTGTATATATATCCTGTGAAGGTATTTAAACCATGTGCATCCTCTTCCACAAAAAAACCCCACCCCAAACAACCCAAAAAACCTCTCAAATCTTATCTTGTTCCTATAGAAATCCTCTTGGATAGTCATGATAGGTTGTAGAACATACTACCAGTGTTCTACGTCAAAATTTATTATTCATCACACAAAGTTGCGATATAGATAAAATTGTCATTAAAAGGTAAAAATGGAGACTAGCTTTAACTCAGATGACAAAACAGAAAGAGAAGACAAGGTGCAATCTGAACGCCTGGAATTCTCTTTAGGTATCATAATTGCTTCAAACAGTTGAACAACACAATTAAAAAGAAATTAATAGGATAATTTTTGTATGGATATTATTGATCTCTGAGATTAATCGCTGATCTCTATGATCTCTGTTCATTTTAGGAGGAAATTATACTCTAGAGAACCAAATATCTACTTTGTGAAACAATTTTATGTTGTGGTAGGAAAACAAAGGACAAGAGCAAGTGTTCCCCTGACATGTAGAAAAGTCACAGTGGGCAAAGAGGTCTCATCACCTACAGCTCCTACACTGAAGTGGCTTATGCCTTAAAGAGTCCTCTGTTTGCAGGTTTAACACTTAGAACTGTCAACAAAGAGTACCCCTGGCACTATTAGCTAATGAATTTGACTCCTACTCAAAAAAATGCAAGGAAATGCTGGAAAAAATTGTGTTTTAATAAAATTAGGACTCACTAGCTGTTCCAGCAGCCCTCTTACTAGAGGGTACAAATGAGCCGAGGCACAGAATTCTTGTTCATCAGAGCATGAAAAGGGCCCTGGTTTATCCCTTTTTACAGCTCAGCCATCCTGACTCCAACCATTCCCTGCCTCTGGCTGCAGCAAGCTCCTACTGGAGGTTTCCCCTGCAGCCTCTGACTGCTGGGTATTTCCTGCTGAACTCTGACTGCAGGGATCAGTTTGCAGCCTCTGAGTGCAGGCTTGGACCCAGCTAGACTGTGACTGCAGGTTCCAACAACAGGCTCTGACTGCACACACACACCAACCTCACAGCAGGGAGTCTCTGTCACCACGATCCTGCTTCTTCATGATCCTCTCATTTCCTCTTCCTCAAGGTTTCTACCCCATCATGATTCCCCCTCCCTCAGCAGCTAAACCACTCCCTTTTATCACATTTATCTTTATTGGATATAGCTGTGACTCATCAGGGGCAAGGCTGTATTGGGTAATTAACACAGCTATTACTTATTAGGGGCCAGGTCACCTGTGTTCTCTTTTCCTGCAACTGGAGGACGCCTAGAGAAACTAAAATTGCAATAACGTACCATTTAGAGAAGAGGCTGTGAGAGTGATCTAACCAACACATAAAAATGTAACATCTTGGCCCTTCAAATGCTCTGGAAATAAGTAGCTATGTCCTGTGCTGATTACAGCATTAAAGTTTACAGCATGATACTGATAAAACTGTCAGAGATTTACACCAGAAGTGGAATGAAGCAATTCTGCCCATTTAATTAGGCAGGCAAATGGGTACTTGGGAAATGTCTGTTGGTGGCTGTGATGGGTGTTCCCACTGAGCATGATGACATTCCTGGGACAAGGAGTTCACCAGCAGAAGCCACCCTGTGATTTACCCCTGCCCAGAGGGGGCTGTGTGAGACGCACGGGCCAGCAGGCAGCACATTTCTGTCCCTAAATCCAAGAACAGTCAGCATATGACACAACAGCCATGATCTGTTACATCTTATTAGTGCTCTGCAGATGGACAGAGACCATTCCCATCCTAAGCACTTTGCCATCTCTCCACAGCTCCTACCCATGTATCCAGTGGATAACTTCCCCATCGCTCCTGGAAGCCTGGCACAGAGCTCTTTGTCAGGTGCTTTCACACCTGTGTGAGGCTTCATTGACTGATTCAAGCCAAGAAATTCAGGGTGATGAAACTGCCTTCCCTGTGGTCATCTTGTTTTAAGGAAAGCAAGGAACTCGCAGCTTCAGGACCTATTCAGTAACACAAGGCAACAACATGTGTTGATCCACGCTCGTCCCTTTGCCTGCCAGGCACCTGGATAGAGACACAACTGCTGTGAAAAATTCCATGATAATGCCAAATGCAGCTGTCCTATGCATGTCTTTGAGCAAGATACTACCCAACTGAATAATTGATCACCTTTTCAGCTAGCAGCCTTGTGCAAGATGCTGGAGACCTCGGATAAAGCACTGCTTTACCGAGGAGGCTCTTAAAGCAGATTTGAAACAGTCTAGCATTTCAAATGTGTACGTGTAGCAAATTGCTATGTGTAGCAATTCAGAATTCAGCGGCTGTAATGGAAAAGCAGGATACAGAACAAGCTCAGGATCAGTGCAGTGATCAGTCCACCCCATGAGAACCCCAGAGGTGGCTGTGAAGATAAATGAGGTTAAACTGGGTACTTTAAAACACCATCTCAAGCACAAAATAGTGCACAGGTTTCATAGGTGAGAGCAGGACACCTGACTGCTAAACAGAGGATCTGCAAACACAAGCACCTTGGGTGTCACTCAGACTGGCAGGCACAGTGCTGCACCCCAGAAAACTTAAGTGCCCCATTGAGTGAGCAGGTGAATAACTCACACCATGTCTGTGGGCACCAGGAACAGATGCCTGGCCCTGGGGCACTGACAGCTCTGCAAGTCTCCATCTCTCACACTGGCCAAAGGCACCATCTGCATGAGCTGCATGTTCTTCCAGCCTTTCAGGGAGTTGCTCTTGTAAGCCTCACTTTTACAGCTCAAAAATATAAAATCTCTGTCACACACAACCGAGCTAGAAGTAGCAATAAGCCAAATTTCCTATAAACATGCCAGCTATTGTTCTTTTCTTATACGGCTGTTCATTAGGGTTGGCAAAGATTATCTGGGGAACCGGATGACTTTATCACACATTATTTATCCCACACCCAGCACTCAGCAATGTGCTCCCTCATACGGTCAGTGAATCCCATGCTCACCAATTCCCGTAAAGAAGACTCCCTCAGGTCAGCTTGTGATTCTCTCTGTAAAAATTTTCCCATCAAGATTCCCTTCTCTCCTCAAGGCTTTTGGCCAGCTATAAGCCATGTGTTACTCCATAGTCATCACAGGGCACAGTTGTGTCCACAGATCCATCTTTCCTAATATCTCTTGCTGTCTTATTTTTGGATTTTGCTGCTGCATGTCACCAATCTGTGACAACAATCAGTCTGAAATGGGGGAGAAAAAATGCCCTGTTCTCTCACCTTGGCATTTGAGCAGGTCTTACAAGTGCCCTCAGAGGTCCAGCTGTCACTTGCTGTGTGTGATGCCTCTTAACCTCTTCTCAAATGGAACAGTGTGGGGAGTCCAGTAACTGTGTTTGCACACAAGTGTTTTGCAGTGTGATTTAAACACAAGTAATGCACAGAATTAAAGAAATGTTATTTTTCAAAACCAAATGCAAACAAATCCCAGTGTCCTGATCTACCACTGGTGGCTGGATTATCCATTTTTCATCTCTACAGTTTTTCATTCACATTCCTTTGCACTCCTAACAAAACAATAAAGTGGAGATGCACATGTGCATTTTGTCACGAATGGAACATGAATTCGTGGGTTTTTCATCCCTAGTGAAATCCCCTATATGTAAAAGAAATCACCTAAAGAGGATCCTGATTAAGAGTTTTAGTTTGTAGCCAAGACTTCTCTCAGCTCTAGGACAAGACTTAAACAAAAGAAGTATCTAATTGGCTTTTTCTGCACTAAACTTCATAAGTATTATAAACAATAACAATCATTCCAGATGGCAGTTTTGGTTTTTAGAGTTTTTTTGGTTTGGTTTGGTTTTTGTTTTAAATTAAAGAATAAAGCTGAAGTATCCAGCTTGTTAGTAAAATACTGGTAATAGAGTGTATTTTTATATCTATCAAATTTAATGCAATAACTTAAAATGCAGATTAAGTAAAGCACAAAAATGAGCATAGATAAAAGATTGTATTCACTGTTTCAGGATGTTTTGTAAAACGGCTCTGTATATATGCTGAGCTTTCAATATGAGTCTTTTCTAGGAGGTGGTCTGGGGTGAACTGTGGACCTTAAAGCAATATTAGTGGAAGTTGCAATATATGCAGGATTCTGGTGATGAGGAGGATTTTCTGCTCATCAGATGTTTGATTTGGTCTCAGCAATCCAAGCTGGCACAAAATACCTCATATTTCCCATTGCTGGATCTGGCATCCTACAGAATCAGGACAATTATGGGGTTGGTTCAAATTCTTGCCCATTTTCTATAGGGTCTGACCCTCTTCTGTGAGACTGAGATGTTTATGGAGGAACTCCAAAAGAAACTTGCATGTTTATGCATATCTACTCAGAAAAATCTTTAGTAGCCAGAAGAGTGTTTTATATTTACTCCATTTGCCAGTTTTCTATGAAAGCCAAAAGGATCTGAAATTAAATGACCTGCCTTCAATACAAGCCCTTAATGTATCCAAGCACTGTTGGATGTTGAAGCAGAAAATAACAGCTTTGCTTGATAATGATGTCTTTCAAAAAATAGATACCATATTTTTTTCAGCTGTGGTTGACAGAAATAATTGTTATCCTGAATATATGCAACCTCTCACAAATACATTTCTTTATGCCTTTATCAAACTGAGGAAAATATTTTCCTGACCAACACTGCTTATAGCTATAAATCCTCATGTAGCTTAAATTAAATTTCATGTACAGACATTACAGTACAGTTTCATTTAATGTACAGACTTAAGACCATGGAGTGACTATACTTAGCATGAGGATAAAATCCATAGCTCCCTTTTGGTCACATAAAACCAATTTACAACAGAGAAATAGACCTTTTAACATCCCTCGCTCACGTGAGTAGAATGCATGCAAGAGGACAGGCCTTTTGTTTATTTTAGTCTGCAATGGAAACTACTGAAAACTTAAGAATGTCCTTCCAAACCGACCCCTAGGCCAAAACCTCTTACCTCAGTCCCATTTGCTAGTTTTTTACTAGAAAATGGTGCTGCAGTGAGGTGAGCCAGTAATAAAGGATTGAGCAGGAGAAGAAGGTGTAAGTCACTGCAGATCACCACATGGGACACTGTTTTCAGCCTCACACAGCTGAAAACAATAAACACTAGCCTATTTTACAAATAGGAACATCACAATTTCAAAACCTAGTTTTGTTAACAACGGAACTAAATTAAGCAAAAGGATTACTTTGGCTTATGAACATACATCTCGTGAGTATTTTCTGGAAAGTACAGCAGAGAGGAAAATAAAATAGATAAATAAATAAATACATAAACAATCCAGATGAAATCTGACTGAGAAATAAAATGGAACAGGCTTATCACACATCCTTCTTGATTTTTTCCTTAAACAATTTTCTACAGGCCAACAAATTATAAACATGCAAATTCTCATACTATTATCAGTCTATTCCTTTATAAACAATAGCCTAAATACCAGTGAAATGACCGTGTACATTTATAGACAGCATTCTTTGGCCGCATCAGAAATTATCTACAGACAATTTTGACACCTGCACTTGTGTCCAAAGCAGAACCAAGGCCCTATTTGAGCTTTCCATCTGCAAGCATAGAAATACTGCAACGAGCAACCTGCAGTACAAATACTCTGACAATCTGATTATTACAAACTTGGATTAGGTTTTTTTTTTCATTTTTGACAAACAAGAGCTGGTGACCATCCCCTCAAAGATGCCCAAACCCCACTTGAAATGCAACTACAAACAGAGCCAGGTGGTGTTTAACTTAGTGAGTTGAAGATTAGGGTGTTTTATTTTTGGTGTTGAAGTATAAAAATAAGATGGCATACAAAAAAATATGGCAAGTTTTAAGAGCTTTACTCCTCATTCCTCCTCTCTGGCCTTGGGACCAATGTGAAGCTTACCCCACCTGCTGAGACATTTACTCCTTGGTTACCACGGGTAGTAAGGGTCATTCCCACTTACCCACTGGGGAGTATGGCACAGGCAGTGTTTAGTGTTTCCCTGGCTGCAATTTGTGACTTTTCTGTCTCGTTCCTTGGCTTTGCATCTCCGGGAAGTCTGGCTCTGTCCTCCCTGTAACATTCGCTCGCTAAGGGAGCTGAAGGAAGCAAAGAGAAGCTCTCTGCCTTTTTCTCTCTGTGCTGAGCAAACCTCAGCCCCTCTGTACGTGAACATGGCCCCATCAAAACCATCTTGGTGAGCTCTTCTGGATCCCCATGACTTGTCAGCATCCCTCCTGTCCTGAGATGCCTCAAACGGGACATACTTATGATGTGACTCCACAAGTGCCACATGGAAAGGAGTAATGACTTCCCTCGACCAGCTGGATATGTCTAGACTCCAAATATTGTCTGTTTTAGCCTCTTTGAGGATGTGGGACTCATCCTGGGCCACAGTCCAGCCTCTGTGTTCTCAGCTTTTCTTTCAGTGTGTCTTCCAGCATTTTGTAAAAAAAGAGAAGCTTCTCCTTATCTGCCTCCTGCCTTGGGGTTCCTGCATTTTTTTCCTCCTCTGGCCTGACCTCCAGCCTATCCCTTCTGGATTCGCTCCCCAACGACACTAATTTTCACCTTTAATCTATCTGACAGGGTCCCAGCCTCATCACATGCTCTGCAGTCATGCTGTGTAGCCCAGAAATTGTAAATTACTTGTGTGCTTGCTTTATGGCCACGTCACATCTTTGAGATCAAGCACGGAAGAACTTTGTTCAAAACCCAGACACAAGACAGGGGTTCCCATTACAAAAAAGATGTTTGTCAACAGCTTCCACACAATCTCCTTGCACTAGAAACAGGATATTCTGTGGTATCTCAACTATTACCATACAGACTTTTTCCTAAATTCTTAATTTTTAATGGTCTTGGGTAGTCACTAAGTTGCTATATTCATCTTGGTTCAAAACCACAGAAATGTCCTTAGTCTGATACATCTGTTTTTGTGTCAATATGGAGGACCTTAGGAAAGAGCCAGGGGAAATAGGTACTGTGCTCACCTGTGGTGATGTTGCTCCAGAAGACTCTAGCAACAGAAAAGGATGAAAAGTATCCATACATTATTACATACAAAATATATCTCTGTTGCAGAGTAACTGCAGAAAAATGCAAAATTTTTGCAATGCATCCTTGCTATTGATACTGAGATCTGAACAAAATCTGTACCTGCTTCACCGGCAAGTTGTTTCTTTACAACTTATAACACAGCTCTCCTAAACGCAGAAACACAGCTCTGCAAGATAATTGTAGTTTTCTTGTTAACATTAATGTGGCAAAAGAAATGCCCATGCACTCAGCCCTGAGCTGTGGACAGAAAGGCTGGCCCAGTGCCTGGCAGAGCTTCATTTTGTCCTGCATGGGATGAACGTGCTAATCATGGTTATATAAACCTTGCACCAGGTTTTGCAGGTTTCTTGGTACAGTGCTGGCACTGTAAAGTGCTGCTGATGTTACCTTAACCCACCAGAGTTTTCACTGATTTAGAAAACAGACATGCTTATTTATAATGCCATTGGGGTGAATTCTAGTGCAGACAGTCACGCTGGCTTCCTCCACAAGATTTGCCATACTAAAGCTACCTTTGTCTATCAACTGCGTCTGACACCTGTGCTCTGGTTTGCAAACTGTGAACATCCCCTTTGTACTACCTGCTTTCCTGCTGTGCAAAAACAGAGCTGTTCGCTCTTTTTCAGTGTTCCCTGTCCACAGATATAAGCGAACGTGGGCCATCGTTTGGGGCCATGCAAATTAGAGAGCTGCATTCGGGGCAGAAGCCGCTCATTCGCGGGCGGGTGTTTGAGAAGCGCCTCTCCGGTTCACGCTTCTCCTCTTGTTTTGTAAAAGCAGCTGGCGAGGGAGAGGACCCAGGCAATTTGCTTCTCAGTAATGAAGCCCCAAGAGGTCACATGACTCACGCCCTCCGCGTTCCTGCAGATGCTTTCCATCAGCAGCCGGCAGGGATGTGCCTCCAGGAAGGCTCCCAAACAGATGCTCAGGCTGTCTCTGCTGCCCCAGCACGTCTTGGCCTGCAAGGGTGCTTTGGGCTACACACGCCTGGAGGGGGAAGAGGGGCAGGGAGAGGCAGCTAGAAGTCACCAAAGCCCCAGCAAACTTCTGTAAACCAATCTGCAGATCTCACAGGCAAGGCAGAGGAAATCACAGGATGGCTCAGAGGGATTATTGGGCTGCTGGTTAGAATCAAACTTCTGGGGATGTGAGGATTGTCAGGAGAAAACTGGAGAGCAGTGAAAGATTTCTTCATGGCATTAGAGTCAGAATGCCTGTTTTGCAAATTTTATCGTCCTTAATTCCAAATCTGATTTTGGCTCAGTTGGAAACAATCTCCACTCGCTAGGTATCTGAGGCATGAATACATGCATACATATCTCTCTCCCTATATATGTATATCTATCTATATAGCTATATATAATTGTTTAAAAATATTTTTGTCTGAACTTGCTGTAAATGAAGCTATAAAACCTCAGAACTGCACCTCAAGCTGAATGTTTCAGAGCAACCTAAACAACACAGGAGCACAGATTAATACAAGATGCAGTTGCTCCTAAGGCAGTTTATATTTCTGTTTTCCAGATGCTAACCTGCTTGATTCGTTTAAATTTCCAAAATTAAAATGTTTTATAACATGAATATGATGCTTAAGTAATAAAAAAATTAATTATTTCACATTTGTTTACTATTTTTACCATTACACTTTAGGCTAATCTTGCTAATTAAGTTTCAATAGCAGCCGTACTTTCAAAGAAGATATACATGATTTAAATACCAATTGAAGGGAAATAAAAGTGTCAGTATTACATTAGCTTTTATGCTTCCATCTACCAATATTAATTTCCTTCCTGTTTTAACTAAGATTTACAACTTAAGTGATACAACAACAAATATTTACCAATACAAATTTTTCCAGTAAGCAAGAGCAATTCACTCAGCTTTCTTTTCCTCAATGAGTTATAGATGATGCTTTTATGTTAGAATTGGTAGCTCTAGCTTTATCCGTCAGAAGGCAAAATCTGCTGCATGTGAATATAAGGCCAAAAAGTCAATTGACAAAATCTCATTGGTATTGAATGATTTAGGTTCAGCCTCATTCCCACCTTCCTGTAGACATCAGACAGCTTTAAATTTAATCAATATTAAGTCAGACCACTTTCAAGATTTGTTTCCTTGTATGCTTTTTTTTCCCCCAGAGACTCAAGAACTGGTTTAAGCCTGAGCTATTTGAAGGCTCTTCCTTGCTGCATTTGATTTTGTCAGCAGTTCCCCTCTCTGCCTCATAAAGTAAATTAGAAACCTTCTCATGTCTAACAAGTTTATGGAAGGCCAACTTACAGAATGTTGCTGTCTGCATAACACCACTGTCACAATCTGGTTTATTTGGCAGTGCTGGTCTGGACAAGCCCTGGATGAAATTGCCCTTTTTATGTAAAGCAACCTCTTTTTTCCAAGAGTTAAAGTTGAAAGACAGGTCAGTGTGGTCCCATCTCTGTGTTATCACATGTCATTAATTATGCTTCATCCTTTATCTCCTGAGTGATACATTCATTAGGCCGAAGCATGTATTGCTTAATGAGACATTTTGACTCTATTACTCTTTCCCAACTGTTCAGGGAAATTTATATTTGTAAGCTTAAAGCACAGCCAAATTGACAGTGATAGACAGTTTGGCATTAGGCACTTTTTTCCAAGATTTAGTCCAACACTGTCTTATTGAATACAGCTGCAAAACTCAGATCTTACAGATGGTCACCACAAGTCTCAGAGACTAGAGAGCCAAGTCATTGGTGCCAGCTTATGTAATGACCCTTAAAGTACTGACATGTACAAGAAAATCCACGTGCCTTTACCGTGCCTTTTTTCCTAAGCAGGCGTGGTTGAGAGGGGGACTTTAACTGTGTGATGTTCTCTGAGAGGTTGGTATTGCCCGAGAGGGATGTGAGGGTCTCCACTCTGCTCCTGTGCCTGGGAAGGAACAAAGCCAGACTGTTAATGACGGCTTTCCCATGGTGGTGGGAAAGGAGGACAGCAATCATGGCTAGATTAGTTTCTCTCCAGGACACGTTGACCTTCTCATGGCAAATAGTGGTAATTTTTCTGCAGCTGAACACATAAACACTCTTTTCATTTTCTGTGGGCTGTTCTGCAGGGAAAGAAAAAAAAAAGCCCAATCTCAACAAAAATCAAGCTGCAGTCAGTAAACCAGTTTTTTATTCTGCTCCTCTTTCTGCATGCATGGCTCCCAGGGCTCATATTTTCATGGCAGACCCAAACACAGGCGGTAATCCTTCGTAAAAACAAGAGGGGAGGTTGTTCCAAGATTTCTCATTTCCCTTCACTGTGGTTGAGAATCCATCTTTCAGTCCTAGTGGTCCCACTCCTTACCCAGCACTGGCCCAAAAATAAGGGTTGCTGAACATTTGAAAGGGACAGAACTTCCTCCTGACAAAACATAATGATCTAATTTTGTCTCATCCTTCTTTGAGGCATCAGCACCTCCCTGAGAAGGAGGAGGAAACTGCACAGTATTTTGGATGCAGATGATCCGGCAGGCAACAGTCCTCATGCAACACTTTCTCTAGATTTTCACTAAGCAAATTAGTATGAGTGTAGAATTTATATCAATAAAATAAAATAATATTCCTTTCTTTTGTCCAGCTGCAGAGATCT
Source organism: Nicator chloris (assembly GCA_013400495.1). NCBI lineage: Eukaryota > Metazoa > Chordata > Aves > Passeriformes > Pycnonotidae > Nicator > Nicator chloris. Next base: position 39,111 of record WAAE01001273.1, read on the forward strand.
TGTTAAAAAAATTCTGAAAACTGCATTTCCTGATGTGTTTTGCATTAATTATTATGTGTTTTAAATATGATTATGAAATAATATTTGGACTATTGTTAAAATTTAATGTTCTATTTTAATGACATTTTATTCTATCAATAAAATGATAGAATTAAAAATTAAATAGTCTCACCTTAATCTAATTTGGTCTATTAATTGGAAAATATAGAATTACATATCTATATATTTTTGTGAGAATTATGTTTTGATAGCAGGAAGCAGGATGGAGAGCTAGATGCATAGCTAGATTCTCTTCAAAACTCAGTTGAATAAAATCAAACCATGCCAGTTTAAATCAGCTGCAAATCTGGCTTCTGACTGTGTTGTTTTCCATTTGGACAGAGGGATGTGCAATGCATCAACCAGCCATATTAAAAAATGATCCAAGGTTATTCAGCCAGAGAAATCATTAAGCTGTTTGATTCTGCACTGTGGGTGATCATACAATTTTTATTCCCAGAAAGAAAATAAGAAAATTGGTCTAAATACTATATGCTTTTTGCCTGCCCTATTTAAAAGAGGTTAGTAGCATTAAAAAGTCACCCTTGAACTAAGATGCGCTACCATGGTGCAAGGCTGAAGGCTTTGAGGAAATGACCAGTGCCTGGAGAGGTGGAGAAAGTTTGGAAGGTGAGGGAGGAAGGGGATATGACCATTTGGGACATGGAGAGCCCAGGCAAGGGCAGAGCAGCGTGAAAGCTCTAAAAGAAATGAAGAAAGACATTTGGCTGCAGGGACAACACACTTTGTAGGTAACTAAAAATTAGACCTTCGAAGAGTGTGAATTCAAGGAGTTTGCCAGAACCTTGCTTTCTGTCCTCATTGCCCTTCCACTCCCTGCCCTGCGCATCACTGCCGAGCTCTCTGTACCTGCAGCCCCCTGCACAGGTGAAACATCCACTTACCCTGCACCCCCTTACCAGAGGGGCCCCCACCTGCTCCTTTCCAGTGCCATCCCAAAGGCCCAGATCCCACCAGCTGACCCAGTTCTTGCCAAACATCACAGCAACATTTGGGTTACCAACGTGTCACAGCAAGCGCAGCAAACAACCCAAATGCTCTTACACAGACTGCTCCGTGTGAATACCCACAGCACGAAGCACTGCTGGATGCATCTCCACAGCAGTGCTGACAGACACAGACGAGCCCCACACTGTGGCCCCAGCTCCCTGTGCCTCTGGCTTCCCTCCAGACAGCCCCTGCTGTGTCCCAGCCCCGGGGGCCCCTCCACGAGTGGTGGCACCCACACACCCCGAGACAAAGCACGGCTGCTTCCCACCAGGCTGCCACAGACATCAGATGGAATCTCCTGGACCTCAGCCTCTTGTGTTTTTTCTCTTGTGTTTTTTGCTGGGTCTGTCTCCTGCTGCTGCACTCCCTGGGGATTGTGCAGAATATTTTAATAGTTCTGACACCGTGACTCGGTGCTGACCAAAATACTCACGTTGCTTTGTTGCCTTTTGTATATTTTGGTAAGTAATTATTTGAACATCTTTTTCTCACCAACCTGCTAGATGGAAGATAAAAATGCTTAGAATTTACCCCATGCTACACAGAAAACTGTGAAGTTGTTCATTAAACTGCTGCCATCTGCCAGACACTCATTTAAATACACTGCATATAGCAAAAGTAGATTTGATTAAAAAAGGTCTTGAAAATATATTCTTACTGTCTGAGATTAAGCCAAATGCCTCTTCCCCCTCCCCTAGCCTAAGCTTATCTGTACTTATTCCAAGGAACTGTACTGACATGGCCTCCTTAGAGATTTTTTTATAATCTTTGGCACAAGCAAAAGCCTTAATAATTTCCTTGACGTTTGCTGTTTATTTAGGGCCAATGTAAGCCATCTATTATATATCCCAATCCTTAAATGACCCTTAAATGGCAATTTAATCACATTTTTCTCAGAATCAATACTGTTGTTGGCAAAAAATCCATCTAGGACTGCTAAGGACTGATATTGTAGCCTAATGACTATGAATACTCTAACAAATTCAATCCATTTTACTGTGTTTTGTCCTTCACAGGGATTCCAGAAATTGCAGTTTGGAGTCTAGACAGGTTTATATTTTTTGCATAAGCTTGAGACATGTAGTTTCTCAGTCCTCAAATCAGTACATTTTTGCCGCACACAAGGAAAATTTTCAGCTATCAGATACCTCACATGCTTGTATTCAACTTGAAATTTCCACAACTGGGGCTAAAAAGCAATCTTTTCACGAGTTATTTGTCAGATGCCCAAAGGCCACTTAGAGCCCCCAGTCCTTCTGCTCCAGTGCTCCAACCCCTCTGGATCTGATGACTTTTTGATTCTTCTTGTCCCCTTAATTTCATTGTTCCTGGCACCACTGACATCACTCGGGGTTCCAAACCTCTGTTCAGTTTAAAATCAAGAAGTTTTCCATTTTCTACTGGAATAACAATTCCACCATGCCCTGGAGCTGGTGTCCATGGACCCCTGCAGACAGCCTGGTCCCAGGGCTCCCGGTCCCTGCGGGGGTGTGGAGTTGTGTGCAGTGTGCTGGGCACCCCAGGGAAGCCTTGGGACACTGGCTGAGCAGAGAGCGAGCCCACAGCTGGGGCCCAGGCAGGACACTGAGCCATGGCAAGGCCTCAGTGGGGATATCAATGAGCCTTTTCCACAGGGGAACTCTGTAAAATTTCTTGCAATAGAAAGTTTCCTAACTGAGAGCAGGGAAAGGGCACACATGCTCTCTTTCAAAGTCAAAGAGCTGTGTTGAGATCCTTTTATTTTTATCTCTTTCTTTTGAATTTCCTCTGTTTCATATACGACCTTGTTCCAGATATTATACAAACAAATCTGATTTTTTGTTTCTCACTGTTTGCTTTGAACAAGGGTGCAGACAGATCTCAAAATCTTGGCTGACTTGGGATCCTGTCACCCTTCCTAAACTAAAAGTGCTCTTGTCACGTGTCTGCCAATGCACTGATCTCTTTTCTAGCACTTCCAAACCACCATGTGCTTCCAACAGAGGGTGACCACTGTTCTGGTTTGTATATGCTGTGACAAACATGACATGTGACATGTTCTGTGTTGTGTTCTCAGATTTCTTCAACTGGACTGTTTTGGATTCTCTATTATCTCCTGGATGTGAGAAGATAATCTGCTTTCTACGCATTCACTCTGAACTGCACTGACGGGCCAACCTCTAATTAATTTATCAGGGTTTTGTTCTGGTCCTGCAGTAGTATCCAACAAAATTTTGTCCTAGATCCCAGTTCCTGTCTTTTAGTAGAGTTTCAGCACTCTCTTTTCACATGGCGTTTAGGGATCTCTGCGTTTTATAACTTTCTTCTTCTTTTCCTCCCCTGATCGACATCACTTATTTCTTGAACAACGCACAGAAAACTGTAGCTCAAAAAGAAAAATGGGCTTTGTTTATTTGTTTAGTAAGGAATCTTCTGGAAGAAGATCATTGCTTTCATAAGAAATTAGCTTGGTGATTTTCATGAACAAAATTTTTAAGAGGCAAGAGAAAACTGGAAAATAAATTATTTAAATTGAACCATGAGAGGAAAAAAAGAGAAACCATGACCCAGAAACTGCAGATTTTTTGCATAGCTGTCTAAAACTTCTCCAAGTATTTAATCTCTAGATGGAGATCTGGATGAAGATGAAAGATTGTATAGGATGGCTATTATTATCTGTGGTAGTGTCTGCAATGCTGTGGAGTTTTTGTACAACTGACTGTCTGTGGGAACTTTCTGTGGTTTTATTGAAAGAATAATAAGGTTTAACAAAAATGTTATAAGAAACCAAAAAAATTTAATTTAGATAATCCTAGAGGATTTAATTCTCGCATATTTTTACTGACATATTTGAATACACAATTATGCAGAGTTCCTGTTTTAGTTACAAGATCCTTTATAAAATTGAAACAGCATAAGAAGACCAGACTAGTTTTCTAGAAGCATGGAAATGTAAATGTTCTTTTATTTATTATCTCACTTGTGATTTTATATACTTACTGCATTTATTTACAGTGCTTAAGTTGAAAGCAGAAGCAACTGTAAGACTGCAATCATTATATTTGCTTACCTTATTTTACATTATCTATTTTTTGGTACTCTCTGGATGTTACTCATCACTGCACATGTTTTCTGCTCAGCTTTCTCCCAGTATGTGTTCTCTGACTCACATGCAATGTTGCAGTGACAGCAACCTGAAAGTGGATTAATGAGACAGTTCAGGTGAAGTATTCTGATTCAAGGTCAGTGAGAAACAAGACACAGGGAAAATAATGCAAGAACCTGAGCAAAATTAGTATTTAATGGCTCTGTCAGGTACTGGTAGAGCCACAGATTTGAGTGCTGTATTGATATAAAACCATATGACAGGTTCATTAAGACAATAATTTACACTGTGAAATTCACAATATGTAGGGAAGACAAAATTTCTTGAAGCCCCTGATAATGATTACTTGAGAAAAGAAATTGGAAATTGTCATGGGAGAGGTTTTGTTCTGCAGATCTCCAAATCAAGAAAACCCTGGTAAAGTGTCCTAAGCATAACTATTTTATCATTACACTTCTTTTTATTTTTTAACTCCATGAGCTGTTGCCATTATTATTTGTTTGATTTTTTGTTTAATACCAAGGTGGTCTTACTTATCTTGTTTACAGTTCTAGTGAGAGGTGTAGATGAGAGGCAGTGCTGGTTTTTCAATTACACTTCAGTAATTTGATTTGTGGCATAATACTCCATCTCTGCCTCTCAACAGTGAGGAAATCCACTATTTACCAACATAGATGGAAAAGGACCCTTTACTCAGCATGGATTAAAAGCAAATAAATAAATAACTATTACCTCCTTTGGTTTCCCCAGGAAAACCCAACGCTTGGCACCATGACACCCTGTAAGGCTGGGTTTTAGATGACTCCTTATTGCAGATGCCTTGTTTTATGAAGCTTTCCCTCAAAATCAAAAATCTAAGTATCCAGATCTATCTATTTCCAGCTGTATTCTTTACGGCTGGAACTCTTTGTTTTTATTTTTGTTTCCCTGTTGGGAAGGCATGATCGGATGCAGAAGAGTTGACATCACCTCCAGCAGGTTCAGGGGAGTCTACAAATCCTGAATCATTGAGAATGACCGTCAAAGCTTTTGTACAAATCAAAGGATTCTGTTCAGGCCTCAATTCCCTCTGTCCAGGCATGGAAGAAGATGGCCCAAACACCTCATTCAAGCATTTCCTCAGAGGGCCTGGCATGGGCTGTGTGCCTGCAGCCAGTGAAGAGGATGGGGTTAAATCCCCAGCCCAGAGCACCCGGGGAAAAGGCTGATCGTAGCAGGAGGATGCACCAGCCAGTCCTTGAGGCAGGCAGACTAAACCCAGGGGTCAGGAAAGGACTGAAAGGGTTCAAATAGCTCAAAGTACCCACAAATACTCAAGTTCTTCCCACAGACCTCTGAGTTGCACCTCTATCTCTCCACTGCCTCACCTAAACTTAGTTGCACAATCTGGTATTTTCCACTGAATTTCTGTGGAATTTGGATACTAAATTCCCACTGAGTGCTGAGAAAACCACTGAAAAACATAGGAAAAAAATCAATCCACACAATAAGGATATCTGAGTGGAGTCACACTTAAAAGGGGTATTTTTTAATGCAGTATTGATGATGGTAAATTTTCAAAACTCTCAGGTTTGTAATATAAGGACTCTTCCAGATAGAAAATTTTCAGAGTGAGCCACATAATGGCACTTACAAAGAACAAAAGCAGGAAGTTGCACTTTCTCTTAACAGATGGAAACAGCAGATGTGCCCAGATAATTTAATAAACTGTGGCAATATTAGCTTTAGATCCAAAGCAGTCTGAGAAAAAAACATGTTGGATTTTCCCCAAGGACAGCAATAAAATAAAAGTCAACTAACACCCAAACAGAGGAGGCTAATCAGCACACCACTACATTTTTTCATGTGGCAATTTTTGGTGCAGTGTCACCTTGACACCGAGTGCTGCAGCAGCAAAGGAAACCACACATCAAGAGCCATCTACAGAAGTCAAATTGGCTACCCCAAGGTTAGCATTTCACCAGGAAGTCCTTTGGAAAGGCTGCTCTGGAACACTGCAGGGCCCTGCTGGGATTGGGGGTCTGTAAGTGCAGTTGTTTAAGACTCAGCCGTGTGCTGTGCTTTACCGCAGAGAGGTACAACAGTGGGATTAAATGGGCAGCCCATCCAGAGGAACAGAAACAATTGGACTGAAGGTCCTCGGTCAGTTTAGGATTTTAGCAAGCTGAAGTGATAACTGCTCCTTCTGCTCCTTTCCCTGCTGCTGTTCACAACTGTGCAGCCTCTTACTGAGCCTGCAAGAGAGTTTCACTGTCACAATAAGCTGCACTCTGCTTACACATCACAGGGATTTTATAGTCACACTTTAAAGTAGTGAGACAAAGTGGCCTACAGATATTTCAGTGTCTTGAAAGAGCCAGAATTACATGCAGGACTCTTTTGATAGGAGTATTTCTAATTTATTCCTGTTCCATCTGCCATAAAATAATGACAGGAAGCACAAGTATTTTCAAACAGCATGAAATCAAAAGATATCTTATTATGACCTTTTCCTTTCATGTTACTTTTTTCTCACTCTTAAAGCCTGTTGTCTTTAAAAGTATCTGAATTTCCTTGTTTAATAGCAAGTGGTTTGAATTGTTTTGTTTACAGCTCTAGTGAGATCTATAGATTAGAGGCAATGCTGTTTATTCCCAACTGTCTTTTCCAACTCTTACCTTTCTTCATTTCTGTCCTCCCTTCTTGTAAAGGAAACATTCATGTCCAACTCTCCTCTCTTCAGACTGCCTCACTCCCAATCCCACGGGAAGATCCCTTCCTCATCCCTTAAAACAAAAACCCTACCCAAATGCCAAATCAACCCCCCAACAAAGCCCATCATTGAGCGTTAGCAAACCTGGATGAGAAAGGACATTGCTGCTTCCCAACATCCCCTGAGGCGCTCAGTGCAGCCCTGCTGAGCCACAGCATGTCACTGCCACTCCCCAGGGGACACCTCCATGCTACCCTGCAAAGGTCAGGGGCCAGAGCAGCTGAGGTCTTTCCTCATCTGCCTTGGCTTCCCCTAAATTCCCCTGTGCCTTTGAGCACTGCTGCTGAGCTCTTCACTAACACAAAGCCACCCAGGTTTTCCATGTGTGCCATGGCCAGGTCCTGCAAGGCCTCCCGCCCTGCCTCAGCCTGGCAGTGCCACAGGGAGGGGGACAAACCCTTCCTGCTGGGCTGAGGCACGGATATTTCTGTCTGCAGTTATTGGAGGGCACAGAGTCTGTGGCACCTGTGTGGTCTGGAAGGGTTTCTTTGGTGTGCTTTCATGTGGAGGTACCTCAGCCCTCTTCAGCCTCCTGCTGTATGCTTAGATAGGATGGGACATCCCAAAAAATAACAAATCACTGCTGTTGAGGCATGGCCATAGAGTGAATGATGACCAATTCAATATGAGCTTCTCTCTCTGCCAAGCTGCTGAAAGACTACAGAAACAGGACAGGCCTGATTTGACACCCCTGGTGTGCCAAAGGCTTGGGCAGTGACTAAAATAATCTAGGATTTTGGTAAGTAAAATGAACCAGATGCTTGTCAAGGTTTTCCTAGCAGAGCAGCCTGAGATTTGCAAACTGCATGTTCTAACTTAGATCAAAACCACAGAGCACATTGGAGTTTAGCTTGGATTTGAGTTTTTCCAGAAACAACGGAAACTTGGTATCACTGCAGATCACAAGTGAAACAAAGAAGTAAAGTCTTCATTGCAGAGTTCACTTTGTGGTCATGTCATGTGAAAGGAGGTCAGATTACCAGTGACCACACTGACAGCTTTACTCATAGCTGAGTTCACATATCATGAGAAGTAAAAATGCTCTCCAGTATCTGACCAAAAACATTGCAGCCTAGAAGTATTAATGAAATGAAGTTAGTTTAAAGTTTGCTAAGTAGATGTCTAAAGACAGCTAAAACATCAACAAAAGAGCAAAAGTAATTCAGCTCAACAGAAAAAACCACCATGAAACACTTCCTTCACGTTTGATGGTTTGGGCTTTTTTTTGCCTCGAAGATGCTGGCTGCAAATGACCTACATACTTTTGTGGCTACATCAAATGTATTGGTGAAAGATAAAATTAAAATAATATTCGTGTAATTAGAATATAAAAAAGCCTTCTGAGGAATTTTTAACTCTTTGTTCTGGGTATGTCTGAAGAAGGAATAACATTTTAATCATGTTGTTTTGCTGTTTTCCTAAAACCCCCTTTCCCCCCTTTTCTTTGCTCCATTACTCTGTCCTTTCAGTGGCAGCCCCATGTGAATTAGAAAGAACAGCTTTAGTTAAGGAGGTCTAGGACTAACAACACAGTACCTTTAGAAGTTGTTTCTGGAAAATTTATCAGTCAGTCACACTGAGGAGTGTGCTCACTTCTCTGTGGCACACCCCTGCTTTACCACAACACAGGCTATTTGGAACATGACACTCTCGGGATAATTTGAGTGAGAAAATCAGCAAATAACTCTTCCTAATGCTAACAATTTGTCTAATAAGTCCGAAGCACTAGGATGTACATGTCTAAAAACAGATACAGGGAAGAGAGAAAGCATCCTGCACATCATTAGAAGTAGCTTTGCTTAAGTCATACAATGCACTGATTTGCCTTCCAACAAAACCTTTTCAAAATGTTCTGTTAATTTTGACACAACTGCCCTTTTGCTGTAACTCCCTTTTGTGTAACTTTTTTTTTTGTTTCTATGTAAGGCTGCATTGGCCAGTTCAGAATAACAGCATATGTCACACATCTATGGCAACATGTCAACCTGTAGCAAGAACTCTGCATCCTTGAACTCTTTCTCTCAAATTCCCCTTTGTTCTTCATTGAAAATGCTAGAGTAAATAAAAATATTTCAATTTTCTCCTACTCTGTCCATATCCACAAAGCAAAGCTGGCATAAGCTATGTATCAAATATATATAAGAAATGCATATAAGTGTATATTCATATAAATCAAGTCATTAGGGTTTCTAAGCTGGTAGATTGCATCCTCACTAATGTGGCAGCAAGGAAGGCCACAGCTCTTACATCTATTCCATGTGTTTACTTGCTATGCTACTGTGGGCTTTTCCAAAAGATTTTTGTGGGGTTTATTTTTTTTGTTTGAAGGTACATATACAGACCTATACATAAACATCTCCATCTAAACACATGCATATATAAATATTTGCATGATTAAAGGCAGGAACTGGAGTTTACTGTGTTGATAAGATAGTCTTGCTATATTCTTAGAAAGAGAAAGTTTTCTTTTGCAAACTGCAGGTTGATTTCACATAGGCAGAGATAATGATATAATTAGCAAATGTATACTTATTTTTTCTTTCTTTCAGAAAGGGAAAACAATAACTAAATAAATTTCCTGGAGATGGCATTAGAAATATGTTTTGCTAATTATTCCAGGGAGGAGCTGACTGCCATGCCTGGGGGAGCTAAGTGTCTACATTATCTCTCAAGTACCTAAGGGTGCCTATGGGACAATCACAGAGAGAACTATTGTCACTGAAATTTATTATACTCTGTCAATAAAGGCTATTGTGAAACGATACCAATTAAATTAAATGCATAACAATCCATGAAAGGGTCACATAAAAACATACTCCCATTCACCACCACAAATCTGTATCCCTCTGAGCAAGGGGTTTCTTGCAGTTAAAATTTCCATTATTTGGATGTACAGACTGAGTGGAGAAGGAATGCTTTCCCCATGGTTGCCTTGGGCTCTAAACACATCAGTCACTGGATATGAAGTCAGGCAGGAGAACTGGGAAGGCAGAGAGGATGAATGCCCCAGTGCCACACAAGTCCAACATCCTTGTGCTGTGCACATGTAACCTCACACAGAATGTGGTTCATTGCTTCTCTGGCTGCTGCTGAAAATGCTGACACAAGATGGAAAGGGGCTGAACAACGGAATTGTGCAGCTTTCCCTCCTGCCTTTCCCCGCACTCTCCTCTGCTGCAAGTCTTTCCCGTGCCTCTCCTTTTTAATGACACTAACAGGCTGCAAATGTGAGAGCTCATCATTTTTGTCCCCAACCCAACCTTCTGTCCAGCCAGCCTCTGTGCTTACACTTGTTTGCCCAGCCACACTGTCCAGACACCAGCTCCAGCCACAACTTCCAAAGGGAGCTGACAAAGCTGTTGGAACCTGACCTGGCCCAGCCCAAGGCCTGGCAGTCTGTGCAGGGACAGGTGGCATCCCTGGGGCACACACGGCCCTTTTCTCCACAGACACCTCTGACTAAAGAGTGTTTTACCCTCAGCAAAGGTCAGGAGAGCCCCTGGCCACACCAGCAAAGACTCAGAAGAAAAGCTACTTATACCTAATGCAGCTGAGGAGGAAAGAAGATTGTGCAAAGTCCTGGACCACAAAAACCTTCTCAGAACTACTTGCACTGGATCCTGAGTGTCCTGGACTTACCAGGAATTGAGACTGCTATGACAGAGGCAGTGGCCAATATGGAAATTAATTCATCAATCAGTGCTGGAGGTGAAACTGGAAGCTTTACAGTCTGCTTGGATGGGTGGTCTTACCCTGACTTAATACATAAATTTGGAGAAGGCACCGTTGTTGGTCATTTTTCTGGAATTCCTAGGACATGGCATATGGGCCTTCAGCAATCCACAGGAGGATGAAAGTATTAACAGGAATATTGGTCACAAAGAATCGTGTGGGTGGCAGAGTTGGGATAGTGGAGGCAGCCAAGTCTGTGGGGCAGCAATTCACTTTTCCATGTGCATTCAGTCTGCCATAGCCACAGACGGGTCCTGAGACAGCCCTGTGGAGAGCAGGAGCACATTTGGCTTGGCTTCAAGCAGCATCTTCCCAGCAAATGAACTGCTGAGGACCATGATGGCAGCCACACAAAGAGAGTCCTTCCAGACAGACTTTAATGGGGAGCTGGGACTGATTCATCAGAAGTATCTAGTCAGCTTTTCATGAGGTTTAAATGCTCTCACTTCAAACAAGTCCTACAGCAGTGCTGCTTGGAAGCCTGCTTTCCCTCTCAGCGGACACTCCACAGGAATCAATTTAAGCCTGAGGCAGGAAAAAACCAACTAAGGTCTATCAAGCGAGATTCAGGACAGGATTTCTTTTCTAGAGCAGAAAAGCAAGTCCTGTAAACTGTTCAAGAGCCCAGATTAATGAATGCGACTGTGGGGATGTAAATATGGTTCTGGTGTGGGCACAGGGACTGCTGGGGTGGGGAAGAGGAGAGCTGAAAGAGAAGGGAGGAATCCAGAGCTGAGACACCAAAGGCTTATTTAAATGCAGACTGGGGTACAGACACCCCACTGGTTTATGCAAGGCACTGTGGCACATAAGGGTGTCCTCGGACAAGGCTGGCATCTCTGGGCTCCCTCATCCTCTTTCCCAGAGCTGGACACCCGTGTGCTGAGCACCAGAGGGGCACCTGAACAGACAAAGCCAGAGGTCACACCCCACAGCTGCCCTCAAGGTGTACACTGGGGTTCCAAAGCACAGGGTGAACCCCCTTGATGCTGAAACCTGCTGGAATTTGGTGCCAGAGCAGAGGGCCTGGAATGCCCTAATCCTGCACTTCTGACAGTTCAAAGGAATAACCATCACTGCAGTGGAACAATATAAAAGACACAATTTGTATGTGAAATCTTACTTATGTCTAAATCTCAATACGAAGATAAAGGAATGGCCTGATATCCATGACACCAAGAGACTGAAAAAGATATGGAAGCATTTTTCTATCTCACCATACCTCCAGTGGAAAAAAAAATAGGAAACATGCAATATAGCAGTGCAACTGAAAGGTAAACAGTTTCCCCCAGCAAAACAGCTTTGAAAAGGCAGTTTGTAGAAGACAATTCCAGAGCAGCACACAAGAATTTTGGTAAGAAATTATTTTTATAAAATACATGTATTGCACTGTTTACCTGCTTTCTAACTTTGGCAAGGTTTTTCTACCATGTACTTATTATGCACTGATGGGACAAAAACTGTAACACCAGAATGAAAACAACAGTCACTAGCTGGTTGGATAAAAAAAGGTAGATTACAAGGCTGTACCTCTATCCTTAAAAAAGAGTTTGAGGCATTCCTACATCTTGAATTTTCCCTGCCTTTGGTCAGGCCTCAGTATGCACAGAATTTGCTTCCCTGGGTGCCCACAGGAACAAACTCCCCACAAACTCCTGCTGTGTTCTCCTGGAAGTGTTCTCAAGTGCTGCCTTTCAGGAGTGTGACCCTACATCAGCTCCAGTCCTGTGATGCTGTTCCATAAGGTGGAGGCGGGGGGAAAAGCAGAACTGCAAGGAAACAGGGAGCTGTAGATCACAAACTAATCCAGCATTCCTGGAAAACAGCACGCTTCTTGGGGCCAGCCACAGGAGGTTTTTTTTCAATTTTTCTTGGAGGCTTATTTGCCCTTTGAAACACCAACATGCAATTTGTGATTCCCAGGAAGAAGGCTGGATGTTAGGTTTTAAGCAGAAATGTCAGAATGTTGAGATACACAGCCACTACACATTTCACAGCTTTCCAGATAGATCTCTAGGAGGACTGAAATTGTGGAAAAATAAAAATGAATTCATAAAACCTAAGCAGTTGTAAGGAAAATAAGTAGTATTCAAACAAATAGAAGCTAGAATACTCTACAGGCTTGCAAATAAGGGCTGGCATTTATAAAACATAGGGATGATGCATTTTTTATACATTTTATTAAACTCTCTTGCTTATGGTTTTGTTCCTTTTTAATTAAATTTGGGGAGTCAGAACGTGTCCCTGTTTAATCGAAATTCTGCCAGAATGTATTTGAAGGTACCTTTTCCCATGGGTTTCCCCTCAGGCTGAGAAAAAACAACTTTTAAATGTTCTCCGTTTTGTAACAGCTGAGAGAGGGACCAATGTCTGGAGTGCATTCAATGTCTGTCTGCACCTATTTGCCTTGTGCTTGAAATCCTGATGGAGATTGACTCGGCATTTCCACAAACTCTGTCAGCTCTGCTCATCTGTAGCCTTGCTCAGCAGCTGCAGGGTCTGAAGCACCTCCCCATGCAGCCAGCCCAAAGTGCCCCCTCCTGACTCCAGAGGTACCTCTGGAAGCATCAGTCTCTGGGAGGAAAGCTTCCAGCGCCCCCGTTTTGCAAGTGTGCAGCATTCCCATTCCAGTGTGAAGGGATCAATGACCAAATTCCACTTTTAATATTGTCAACAGTTTGTCCACACATTTTTCTGAGAAATGAAAGCCATCTGCAACACAGTCGTTTTGGACCCTTGATAGATATTGCTCAGTAGCATTTTCTGCATCAGCTATACATTCACAGATGCTCTAAATGTCTTTTCAGAGCAGTTAAGCATCATGTGAGTGTTTTCTGTGGGCTGTATGGTCATGCAAATTCAGGTTTTTCCTGCTGATAACCTCACACTAACTTTCTCATTTTATATCACCCTTCTCACTGCTTCCCTGTACCTTTTCCCACCATAACAGTTTGCTTATGAGCAAACATCAAGATTCAGGAGCACCCCTGCACCAGAATCAAATATTGCTTAGAATATTGTGTGGGATTTTTTTTCCCTTTGGCATTCAACTTCTTAGCCAGGGAGGGCTGTGAGAGACTGAATCAATGGTCCTGAGAAAACAAATTGCTGTTTTCCTAAGTTTCAAGTAAATTCATTATGGTTCTATGACTCATGTGGCTTTAATGGCTTTACTGGTTTATTTATTAGAGTGCCAAGAGGCAATTTATCTTGTTTACTTAGCTCTCTAGTCACATGTTTTAGACTCTTAAATAAGATTCCATTCTTTTAAAATACCTATTTTTAAAAGGTCTATTAAATAGTGGGATCTTCTACGAGATTATGTTACACCAAATTTCACAGATCAAGCCTTTGCCATGTTACCACAGCATGCAACTGTGACGACACAGATCACAGCCTTGTTCAGCCTTTGTACATCAAATCTTACAGCAATTTACAGGTTCTGTCAAAATACACACAGTGAGTGCTAAAAATCCTTCACACCCCGAGGGACAGATTTCAGTACATCACTAAAACCTTAGAGATGTGAAAACAGACGAGCAGCTTGTAAAGTCAACATTAACACTTTTCATCAGGAGACACTCTGACTCAAAACCTGGAAACAGCATCAAGCATTTTAATTTTTTTGTTAATTTTGTTTTCTTCTCAGCAGCAGTAAGGCAGATCATCAGCTAAGCTACATAAATACAGCCTGACTCATGAATGCAGCACAGCTGAGCCCAGTCCCACAAGCAGTCCCACAGAGCATTTCCACGCCCCTGGACAATGTCTCACTCTCACTTACCTTGAAAACTCTTACCTTTATTGCCAGCTGCATCCCAGGTTTCTCAATCACAACTTATACATGATCATGTCATTATTTTACTGGGTTGAAGGGTTTCAAGAACTTAGATTTATTCTGGCTTTCTCATAGTATATAGGGCTGCAAAAATGGGGAAAACCCATTCCTGCATTGTTTACACTGGAGGTGACTTTAATCTGCCATTATGGTGGCTCTCTTCCACCACAAAAACAACAGCAACGTGTGTACACGAGTGATAATGTTCTAACATACTCTAAATATTAATGAAGAGGAGAAAAAATCTCAGATTTTTAATCCATCCAGGCCCTTCAAATAGGTTTTCTTGCTTTTCCCCCTCCAAGAACCACACTGTCTTTAGAGACTTATCCCTATTGCAGTGCACAGACTAAGGATTTTGTCTTTTCACAGTGTCAAGGGTTGCTTTCTTTGAAATCAGTGAAGTTCCTTTAAAAAAAAAACCCAAAATACAAGAACACCAAAATATTAAAATGCGCAATAATTTTCCAAAGGAAAAAGGGGTCTTTGCAGTTTAGACCCCTAGAGAACTCATTCAGTTATTTTCAGTGAAACATGCTCAAAATATTCCAATTCTAATATGGTACAGAAGCTTCAAAAAGCATCTCGTTTTTACTGAATAAAATGCTTACAGAATACAACTATAAAAGAAATGAAACTTGCCAAAATTTAAATGTCACACATGCTAAAACCAGAGGTAGCTTTTAGAAGTACTCAAGTTGGACAGAATTTCTGAGTTTGTTTTTGTCCAGAGAAGCTTGTGTGTAGCATGAAGCTGCAAAGAAAACTGAACTGATGAAAATTCTAAAGGGTCTGTTCTAAGCCTCCTCTTTTGGGAAAGTTCTTATAAGGAGATTAGTTTATATAAAGGTTTTATTAACAGGCAATTAGAAAATCTGGATGACTGTCCTACCTTCCAATCAATATTAAAGGCAATTAGCTAAAGAACTTTTGTGATGGCTTAGTACAGCTTCCTTCTGGAAGCCTTTGTCAGATATGCAACTTAGCCAGGTTTTTAATATGGCAAAACCATTAGAAATTAGTCTAAATGCAGGAAACTGGAGCTTGCAGCAAGCAGCATCGTGGACAAGGCTCACTGTGACTACCTACTCTGTGTGAGGCAATATTCCTTGCTTCTGGCACACTCCAACAGCTCCAAGAGCAGTTCTTGGGGACTGCAGACATGGCAAATCTGCTTCTTGGCAGCCCTCGTGCAACCCTGAGATAGGCATAAAAAGTGATGGGGCAGAACGAGAGAAGTTCTCGCATCAGTTAAGTTTCACAAAAAAATGCAATGTGACTGAACTGCTTACTGTTGGCACAAGATGATATTTTGTTCCCTCTTGATTTTCTTCTATACTTCCTTCCTAATCTGTTTCTGCTCCTTCTTAATCTTTATTGCAAGGCATGAGCTCTGCTGAAATGAACAGTGGAAACTGTGAGGGGAAAAAAAAAGGAAAAAAGGAGTCTAAAGGCTGAAATCTGCTGACTTTGGTTACTGTCATTCATCCGAGACTTACTTTAAGTTCAGTCCATTCCAGAATCCACTTTAGGACGCTTAACCTGCAGGGTTTGTTATCCCCAACTACATAGAAATTAGATTCTTGGCCAATTTCTTAAGCACAAAAGTTAAATTACATATTCATATGTTTTGAAAGCTCTACCCCATCACACACACAAATTACATACTCCAGGAATCCCGCTGTGTCTTGTACTTCCAAAGAGTGTTTTGGTCTGATGAATAAATAAATGTGCAGTTTCTCTGATCTATGCACCACCACTGGCTGAATGCTGAAGCATCCCAGGAAGGCAGCAAGTATTACAAATGTCAGGCCTTCCCTCAGACAAAACACTGCCTTACCCTTCTGGAATGACTGAACAAACACAGATATTTGAAATCCTGGTCTCTATTTCATTTATGATGACTGCTCATCAGTCCTTTTCACCAGCTCACAGAGCAACTCATGCCTGTCTCTCATTAAGAATTAGTCTAAAAAAGAAAGGGGGGAAACGCAGGCTGATGAAGGACCAAAGCTCACTTGCTGCCTTTTAACTGAGGCTCACCAAACACCTACCAGGATGCATTTCCAGTTGCATTTTAGAACACAGGGCCAGTTACTCTGAGAGGTTTTTTTACGTGTGACATCTGCATCCTCTAATTTTAAAAAGCAGCAACAAAACCCCAAAGTGTGAAAATAAGGACACTGAGAGCTTGCCTGCAATTCTTAACATATTTCCTGCCTTAGAGGGTGTCCAAAGGGTGACAATCTCTAGTGACAAATGAGATACAGTGCAGACAGAGGCCCTGTGTGTTTAAGCAGAGATTTCTCAGGCAGTGACAGTCTCCTCCTTTGCAGAAGGGACTCCTTTTGTGAAGCAGAGTTGCTCGGTGAGAATGAGACCACGCTTAGTTCCACAAATTGAAAATTAATCATCATAATGAAATCTCAGAGCCAGCCCCATTCCTTGGCACATTCAGTCACCTCTGGGATTACATGACCACGTTTCTGCAAGTGTGAAAATTTCTCCATCTTTTCTTCCTTTCCATCTGTGAAGCCAGAATGGAATATAATTCCTTTCACCACATGAAGGGTTTGGTCTTTACCAACTTGAGCAATTTGATCAGTTTCATGTTTAGCACAAATCCCACCTGTCACATGGAAGGGCAAGAGCCACTTGCAGACCCGTCAGAAGTAAAGACGAGTTAGGCCAAGAACATCCTGCAATGATGCTCAGTGATTTATCAAAGGTTAAAAATAAAACAACACAGAGTCATCATATTTCAGCTGTTTGACTTCAGAATTCTAACCTAAGCAGATCATTTACTCAGGTATACAATAACAGGTAGGAACAAAAAATAGTTCATATCATAGGAAAAAGAATGTAAAAGCAAAGAATCCTGCTTATAGGCAGGCCAGGACAGTTGCTGGGCAGTCAAAATCTACAATTACATGTCCAGAAGTGATACAGCCACAGTTAGCATGGTCAGCAGAGTGATCACAGTTTAAAGGAGAAAAAAATAGAAATGGAAAGAAAAGGCTTCCAAAAGAAAGAAAAAAGTGTCAACAAAACAGGGCAGCAGGAAGCTGCACTGGTACTTTATTGTTGTTGCAAGGCAAATTTACAAGTGAAAAGAAGTCTTGTTCCTGACTCATTAACACCATATCTCTAACCTAGCGGGTGTTACTCTCTCTCTGTACCAAATCCCACAACCAACACTGTGCTGGGAGCAGCAGCAGCATCCCACTCCCTCTGACCAGAGCCAGTGCCCGGGCTCCCCTGGCTGCTCCCAGGCAGGCACTCCCGAAGCAGCAGAGTGACAATGTGGCACAAGGTGTTGCTGCTCTGCCTCTGAGAGAACTCTGACAGCAGCAGGGAGGGACGGCGCTTGTGTACAGCTCCCAGGAGATGGTGACGTGTGCTCCTTACCTGCCAGCCCTGCCAGCACCCACTCCCATGGATGTTCAAGCCCCATTCCCACAAATCCAAGTGCTTAGATAGGTTTTGAGCATCAGCTTGGAGGGAAGTTTTACAAGGGAAGAAATTACCAGATGGTTTAAGATCACTTTTCTCAAAAGCACCAACGCCATCTGCAGCAGCCTCTCCCATTAACACACCTGGGTTATAGAGATTGTTTTTGAAGGCTCAGGAAAACTTTAGTTATATCCTTCTTTCCTTACACAGTCAGCAGCCAACTATATTGAGCAGAGAAGTATGGGGAAAGAAAAAGGCAAGAAGAAAAGACAATTATATCCAGGAAGCACTGTAGAGAGAGTTACTCCCTAATTGTCAGTATTATCCAGCTCCATATAAACCAATTTTTTTTCTCTGCTGATTGCAGTAATAAACTGCAGTAATAAACTCAGTAATAAAAGGGATTGGAGTCATTCTCCCCTGTCTGAGATCAGATCCTTTCCAAGGGTGACTTGTCACCCATTCCAGCATTAACCCTCCTTTGTAGCAGGTCCAGCCCAATATTTAAGCACCTCCCCAACCTACCTTCCAACTGGGAATTTTAGTGAATGCACACTGTGTTCTGGGATGCCATTTATTTAAAAACATTTATTTTAGGCAAAATTAAACAGACATTTGAGATTACATAGAAATACAGTTTCCAATTGGATCACATAAAAATTAAAAATGCACTGTTGTGTTGATTTAAGTATTTTTGTATGCATTGACCAGGTATATAAGATTTAACCATGCCATTTGCAGTCAACTATCATAAAAATCAGTAACGAAAAAGGTTTCTTAAAATGTGCAAATATTATCTTAGTGTTACCATTGATAATAAATGACCACTAAATAGATGCTTATTATGTAAAGCTTTTTAAAGTACAATAAAAATACAAATTCTATTTGTTAAAAAAGGCCATTGCTATGGCTACTAAACCTCCTCATTATACAAATTCGAAAATACTATATGACAAACAAAATTATAAAGACTTTTCTTTATGAAACATATACTATTCTATTTGTTAGTGATTTCATATATTTTTTATATATATATTTCTCTATAATACTCTATATGAATGATGAACTCAGAATAAGAGAGAGGAAGACAAATGCAATGTAGGATGTTAAGGCCCCAATTCAGCAAGGTACCTGAGGATGTGTCAAACCCAGCAAAGGAATAATCCCATTCTTTTAGTGGACTCCAAAGGTACATGCACAAGTACTTTGTTGAACAAGGCATAAAAATACACATGATAAAAATTGAAACATGTGGTTTTGGTGTAAACTGTGACTGTTAAGGACAAAACCATAAGTGTCACCAAAAAACCCTCTCATAAAAAAAAAAAATCTGACAATTTTGGAGGGGGGGTTTTCCACATTTTCATGTTTTGAAGGGAAAATACTAGAGGTTTGAAAGTTTTTGAATTGAACTCATGATAATAATTTTCTGAGATAGGTTTAAGATGGTGTTTTATTGCTTATGAGAAAGATTAATGACGAGTATGCATAGACATGTCAGCATTCATCTCACCAGCAGCTGAGAATTTTGGTGTGCAGGTATTTCTGTAACATGAACAACCAGAGGGTGCAAAGGACTTCCTCAGAGTCGATCCTTTGCAGAAAGCCTCAAAATTAAAGACATGGAACACTACAGAAGAGAGTAAAATAATTATACTCAACAGAGCCTGGCTCGAAACACTCAGGTGTTGAAAGTAATTACAGAACTGAGCCCAGGGCCTGCTTATGCACAAAATTACATAAGTTCCTAAGTAAATGCAAGCCCATAATCTTCCTTTTAAGTTATGGCTAGCATATAATGGATTCCAAGGTACATATTTTACACTTCAGCCGTAAAATATCAAAACAAAGGGCAGTTGCTTTGCCATTCTGCAGTTTAGCAGTTCTTCTAGGCCCATTAAGCACTAATTAGCAGACTAACAACTTGTTAGTTTCTAAAACATGAATGAAGGACCTAAAATCTGGATTGTATAAACCCATGACAACGTATGTACAGGATAGTAACCACACACAGTGATGGAAATCAATCACACTGCATCCAGATTTACTTTTGAAGCATACAGTAATGGTTAGTATTTTATGCTTTTTTCACTGCAAATTGGAATTTTTATAGTAAACATTAATAATTTTACTGCTTGAATATTAAATAATGCCTTAAAAGCATAATTTCAAAATGCTGCCAGGTAAAGTATTATGTAGAATTCATGCCTGGGCATTTGCAGAGAGAGACAGAGGGAGGCATGTGTGACCTTTCTGAAGAACCAAGCTAATAGTCATAAAGCATAGTAAACTCGGGACCAAATGTGACAGAAAGAAACACAACAGCGTAATTTAATCCATAATTCATAAACAAATACAACTTTTTACATTTGTACAGGGAAAGACTGGAAGTAAGTCGGATTTTTACAGAAGCAAGCCTCACAAGAGTTTACATGTTGAAAAAAGCAATTTTTGGCACATGGATAGTATCTGTGAGTACGTGTCCAGAAATAAAAAAAAAAACCCACTGCAGAGGAATTTCACATTGACTTTCTTGGCATCAGCACCTGCTGTCTAGTGGGTCAAGACAAAATACTGTGCCTTCAAGAGTTAATCCCATTTTGAACCCCTCCTGCAACGAAACAAGACATCATTAGTAAAGAGCCAAGTGAGTTCTGGAGGATTATGCTGTCCTTGTAAAAACATTTAAATCCAAGCATATCTTTAGGCAGACAAACTGCAGCAGTACTTGAGCCTGCATTCACAAACATTTACATTACTTGGGCAGCCACTTTTCAATAAGTGTTAGTGGTTAACTCGTAAAAGATGTACGCCCTACGACAGCATAGCTACAGTGTGTACATAAAGTGAAGGAAATACTACAGAATAACAGTATTGAATATTCTTGTACATAGGTCGACAGAAATCCAGACAAGTCTGACTTACACCATGTTGTTCCTGAGTACAATTCAAGGATATTTATACTGTGCATTTTAAAGGCACATAACTCAGTAAAATAAAACACAGCGGTATTTTGAAAGTGCAATGAGCTGTTTTAAAAGTTCATACCAAAATTCCTGAGTTTACTCACATCCATTTTGTTAGTAGAAACACAAAAAAAGATTATAGGCTGGGTGCTACCACCTCCTCTATGGAAAAGAAATTAATTCTACAAATACTTGGTTTTTGTATGCTTTTACACAATGCTTGGCTTGCTAAAGGTACTTAGTTCACACCAGTCCTAAAGCAACAACTGCACTTTTAACACAGGAAAAACACTCTTATTTTCATTTCTCTTTCTGCCTTAAAAGAAGCTGAATAACTGTGGCTTAACCCTCAAAAGCCACCTTGGAGTCAAGAAAATTTCAGTCTGTTGGGTGAAAGTACTTTGAAGGTTTAAGCAATTGGAAACGGGGCTCTGGCTAGAAATGCCATGAGAACATCAACTCCAGTGGCAGCTGTCACAGCGCTCTGTTCACTGAGAGAGTGTTGATTGTGTGCTATGAAATCAATAACAGGTCCTTTCATCAAGAAAATATCTTGTAAACAAGGTAAATCTTTTTGTAAAGCCATCTGTGTGGGGATTAGGCACAGACTCAAGTTTTTCCCTCACATGCACAGCAGTACCTCAAGACCATACCTTTTGGGTTTAGAAGATAATCCCACGTCAAACCAGCTTAATTTCAAACCAATTCAAATCACAGGCTAACATTTGAAAAGTGTATAAATATCTAATAACCCTGCCAGCTACTGCTATCAGGAGAATAATGTGGAGAAACAGAACAAGCCTCCTGGCAATAGTTCCTAAACGGTCTGAGAATTTCCAAGTAAAAGCTCCATTTTCCTAAAGGCAGACCCATACCACGAGACACTGAGCACTGTGGTGAGAACATTCCCCAGCTGTGCTGCCCATTTTGTTCTACCTGGGTGACACAGTGCTGCAAAGGCTCACTAGTGTATTTAAGATTTTTTTTTCCCCTCTGCGTTTTCCCCTCTGCGGATTAAAAGGAAGAATATTCAATGCAGAAGATATTTCAAGTGAACAGCAAAACTGAAGTGAACAGAATGTGTTTCACTTGAAATTCCAAGTGAACCACATCCTGTTACAAACAGACAGTGTTCATTTACCCAAAGGGTAAAATCAATTGATGTAACTGCTGTCAAAGGAGGACTGCTTACCCAGAAGGAGAATTCAGAGAACTAGCCCTAGGGTCCAATCTGCTACATTTTAAACCCTGCAGTTAAAATGTGCCTAGGATGCTCAACTTCTACAGTATCTGAAGGCTGCTTCCAGTTTTGAGCTTGTAAAGGGATAGTGCAACAAGGGATTGTTGTTGGTGCTTCAGCCTGAGGATGCTCGANCACTTCCCCATCCCTGTTTAGCCCTTCTCAAGCTGTGATATTTTGCATTTAAAACAATTACATCTCCGCACATTTGCAATGTGATCAATGCTAATCCATTCAGTGATTGCTGCTCTTTATGGATCACAATTATTAAAAAAGCTTTTCCATTTTATTACCAAAATGGACTATTGTCTGTCCTAAAAGAACTCAGTCCTGTGGTTGCCTGGTGCTCTTACTAGTTGCACTCCTGAGAACAAGGGCTCGTGCAGGTCCCTGACAGTAACAGGGACATGGCATTTCCATGGTCACTTCTGAGCCACACCAAACCCATGACCATCAAGGTCAGATTCTGCACTTCCAAGCAGGCTCAAACTTCCATGACAACCACAAGGTCAAAAAGCCCAACAGCATAGAGAGGACATCAAAGCAATTCAGGTGGCTAGCTGGGCATTCCTTTCATTAAAGAAATGTAAAATCTAGATTTTTTCCTCTTGGATATTTAAGTGGAGGGCATGAAGTGAGTAGGAGTATAAACAAAGGAAAGTTCCATTGTCTAAATCAATATTCCTAAAAAAACAATTGCAATTGCAACCCTCAAAAGGGATAAAATCAATCAGAATATCTCCATCCAGAAGACTCCCTGGCAAAGTGATTGCAATTTCCAAAGGTGATGAAAGCACAGACATCAGATCTCCCGCAGCCATCACTATTCCTAACCCCTCAGGTTCAGCAACATAACTCCAAATTCCGAGTTAATTTTTGGAATCTCCAAACCTGTACTTTGGCAAACACATAATTAAAAATAAAATCCAATCAGCTGCAGTCAAGCAAGCCACGGGAAGGCTTTGGGAGTAGATTCTCCTTTCCGTGCAGAGCAGAACTGTTGCTGATGCAGGTACCAGTTCTCGCAGCAGCGCAGAACAGCGAGTGCCACGTGTGCATTTAGGACTGCAGTTCATATCTTCACCCGAGCTGCACAGGGCTCCCCAGTGCTCTGGCTCCCAGGGGAAGCTGCTCTCTCATCATTACAGAACACCACATGCCAGCTTTTAACTCTCAGCATCCACAGCTGTCATGGTAACGAAATCAGGTGCAATGATGCCAATTACAAATGATGATTTTTTTTTTTCTCTTATAAACTTGTCTAATGTGTTAGGCAATTCTTTTTAATGATATATACAGTCAGCTTCTTGGTAAACATTATAGCTTATATCTATATATATATAAATGCATCATTAATTTTAATGCACAGCACTTAAAATATTTTGCCTTGTGAAATTCAGACCCTTCAGCTTCTAACAATGTGTGTTAGCATAACACTGCCTGCTCATTAAACCCCATGTGTGCTATGGCTTCCTGTACTTTAAAACTTCAGGAAACAGAAACTCTGCGTGCAGTCAAAAAAATCTCTCTGATTTGCTGATTTTCAGGGAATGCTGAAAAAGGCCACCCCATGGCACTGGCCAGCAGAGGGAACAAGAAGGGCTATGAAGTGTGCATCTATATTGTGCCTTGTTTTCCTGTGTTCATGTCCTCCTCAAGGAGCTCTTTTACTTTAGAGGCATTTAAACACACCGACTGAGCAGTTTAGTTACCTACTAAGTAATGGTATTGTCCTAACGGGTGTGATTGAGGCCTTAAAGAGAGGAGCAAAGCTTGTTTTCACTTGAAACAGCTCAGAAACAATCCCTCTTCCAAAACTGGCCTTTTTTTTAGTGTCAAGGATAAAAAGATGTGAGCTATTCTGGTTAAAACCAGTAAGCAGTACAAGACAAAGAACTTGCACTTTATCAGGAGATAAATTTGCCAAAGTCAACCTTATGGCTCAGAAGTTAACTCACTCATCACTTCACAGTGACTTCACTCAATGAGCTTAAGTCAGCACAAACCCAATGAAGCATTGAAAAATTTACATATCTCTGAGAAGAGTATTTAGAGGGCTGAGCATAACTTATTTCAGATGGAGAGATGTCAAGCCTACTGACTGCTTCAGGGCATGCAGGGAGAATGGCTTGCAGCTCCTGGAAGCTTTCTGATATTAACTACCTTGAGATTTTAATAAATTATAGCAGCTGCTGCTGGTGTGATTCATGATCCAGGGAAACTTCTCCTCACTGCAAAATTTCTGGGAAAGCAGACATTCATTTTATTAATGTCTGGATATAGTCAAAATAAAGATGAAAATATGTTTCAGCATAAGGGTGCAGGGAAACAGGAGGTTGGATAGCCATCAGAGAGAGGCCTGAGCTGTAAAAGTCACATCTCAGCACATGTTTGAGCTTTAAGCTCTCCAAAAAGATCAACAGAGATTGGACTGAGAAATGGAATAGAAAGCTTAACTGTGAAATCTGGATCTTCACTGAAGTATAAAAATAAGAGTGTTCCCCTAGAGGCCAGGAAACTTTATCTGATCTCATTAAGTTCCAAATGCAGGATGCAAAGGAAAAGCACCCACTGCTCAAGAGTTTATCCTCCAGTGCCTCTTCCGTGCTGTGCTCTCCTCTCCCACTTGGTTCCCACATCACCTCCAGCACAAGGCTAGACCAGGACAGCTTTTCTGCACATGGGGTGTGTGTGCTGAGGCACCTCACATGTTATACAAGAAACAGGGCAGGAGAGCCTGGCCTGGGCTGCTCCAGTCAGGCTGGCACAGCTTTGCCTGCCATCCTCACTGCAGGGTGAGCTGTATTCCACATCCCCGTGGAGGAAGTTTATACTTGGAACTATCTGCTGGGTGTCTGTAAAAAACTTACCTTTACAGATGTAATGGAATACATAATTAATTAATTAATTAATGAAACCCAGGCTGTAATGCCATAATGCAATTTGACAGATTCATTCACTTTGCATTTCAGAAAAGAGGAGAGGCCCACATTTCTCTTCCACGTTTCTCATTGTTGGATTTCCAGAGCATGTCACAGATTCTGTGCTCTCACCTTCCTCATAGGCTGTGTCTCACAGCTGTTCAGATGAGCACAGCTGCTTCTGCTTGTTGAAAAGTTTTAAACCATGATGTCCAAACAAAGACTTGCTCTCCAATGTGATTGTACTAACACAACCTCTGTACTATAGGTTTTGCTTAAACCATTTCATTAGTGACAATCTGATAGTGACAACTGGAGATTTCACAAGTACACATGGAAAACAAACAGCAGTGAAAAGCAGGGCTTAGCATTAGCACCTGGCAACACAGAGCAAAGAAAATGACCATCAGCTGTCCCTAACTTAGAGATTGTAGGCCCCTAAAAATGAAAATGGCCCTGCCTCAGAGTTCTATACACAAAATCCTATAAATCATAACATTTTTATACATAAACAAATATATATAAACAAATAGAAATAAAAATAGAAACACAAGACAAACGTGCACACTTCAATTGTAAATGCTTTAAATACCATTATTAAAATATGATATACCAACCATCGCTGACGCTGTGCACCCAGGGAAGCACAAGAAGATAAAAGAGACATTAGGAAAAACATGTTTCAATCTGTATTTTGCAGCAACCACACAGTAAAACAACTGCACACAGTCTTTGCTTTGGCTCAAGTTAGAATATGGGGGCTTCTCATATCCTTTCAGCTGTACACTTGTTCTCAGCTGGATCACACATGACAAGTTTTGTGCCTACATAAAGGCCCACGAGTTAATTTTTAGTGAATAGCTGATATGCTAGGGGTGAGTGCTTTTCTTCACAACAGGACACAATGACATCCTAATTCTTGGAAGTTTTGTTATTGATTGGTTGTATCCTCTTTTTAGATCAAGAAAGTACAAACAATGATGGGAGATTTTCATTTCATGACTTCAACCATCTTTGATAAAGACATTTACTACCCCATTCCCTGATATTTCATGAGGTGACAGTACTCTGTAGTGTACTAGCCAAACAATTCCAAACACTGTCAAAACATTACCTGTAATAGGAACTCTTAATAAGTGACATTTAAATATTGACATACCATTATTAGTGGTAACCACAGTTAGTTTACTTTTCCCTAAAACAATGGCAATATTGGTAATATATCAATAGAAATTGCTGTAAGATTTGGGGTTTGTGTTCAAGGGCTTGGTAACATTATAGCATTCACAAAACACAAGCATGTTGTTGGACTTGCAAAGAAGACAGTTTGGGCTTTTAGCTCCTCCTTGAAGTTATGTGGGGGACCAAGAAGCTGAATTTCTTACTTCACTGTGGGTAGAGTTTGTCAGTGGAACCATCCTGAGCTGACATGGAAAAGAAAACGTACTCAGGAAAATGAAACTGTGTTAAAATCTTATTTAAGCCATTTTAAAAAGCCTCTGCTGCTCTCTAGGCAGGAGAGAGGAACAGAAGGAACCTGAGAGCAAATGCTCTTGGACTTTGTGGGCTCCTAAGAGACAAGAGGGCTGGAAACCCTGGGAATGCTTTCTGCTGAGGAGCCAGGATCCTAGAAATTCAAGTTTCCATTATTTCTGGCCTTTTCATTTGCTGGCAGGCTGTTTAAACAATAATAGAGATAAGCAAGCTGGCAAGGAATTCGAAACTTTGAAAGTCTGACTGTAGAGCATCATTTTATCCAAAATTTGAGGACTTTCTCCTAGAATTATTTCACAATTGGGTCAATAACTGAATGAACAAAGTTGAGTGCTTCAGAATCAACAAACATTTTCTGATAAAAACACAACAGTTCCGAATTCTTGAATCAATTCTCAAGAGTTTAATTGCCCCAGGGTGCCAGAGAGCTGTTTTTAAAGGCAGCAGAAAATTGCCATGGCCCTGGAAGCACCTAAGTCTGCCTGATGCTGTGAGAAACCACAGTGATGCCACTGAGGGCAAGAGGAGGGTACATTGGGATGGTGGAGATTGCTGCAGCTAAAGATCAAGGGATCTGGAGGGCTCTTGGCTCAGCTCTCTTTTCCAGCTCCGTGTCCCTTCCCAGGCAATGGTTCCCAAACTATTTTGGTCACACTGCTGAGAAAGCCTTCATTAGTGTAGCTGACTGGGGCTCTTGAGGCAAACCCAAACTCAGCTCAAAGGCCAGGAGATAAACTTACAAAGGGAATGGTCAGAAGTGGGGGTTTGTCTGTGCATCAGTGTGTGCATGGTGGAACACGTTTGCAGAATACAGTAAGCATGCATGTCAAGAACAGGCACACAGCCATCAAAACCCACATCAGTCAGTAGTTACCTGCATCTCATCTAGTTTGGACTGAATGTCTGGAGGGAAATCTCCTGCTCCACAGCTAAAAGGGTCAAAAGGTTCTGCTCCAAAAAGGTCTCTCTCTGCAACAACAGAAAAGTGAGTCACTGGGAGAACAGGTATGGGCCGTGACAACAGCACTCTGAAAAAGCCACCTTCCACTCCTGAGCTGAGTAACAGCACCACCAGGTACGCCACTCATCAACCACAACTTTGAACAGCCCAATTTGCAAGCCAGGTCTTGGGCAGTTTTCCAAACTTTAATACTCAAATATTTTTCCAAGGACACATCGAACTTCTGTTTAAGCCTCTCTATCTTCCTTTAATGCTTGTGCCTTCTGGAGATCCAATGAGGCGTCATTGCTGTTTGAAGAGGGCATCATATACTGACGTGTGCTCTGGAGTCTGTGTGCATAAGGAGTTCCAAAAATGAAGAGGAAGCAACTGGACAGCAGTTGCCAAATTTCATCTCTACATTATGTCAACAACAAACTACCAACCAACTAATCTTCCTGTGCCCTGTCTGCCACTCCTCAGGTTAAGGATGTTTTTGTGAGACAAGCAAATACTCTTAGGCAAGGCAAGGCCTTAGTTTGATACAGCTCCTCAACGAGCAACTAAAGATAATTAAAATTTAAAAAAATCTGAGTTTTAAAATCTTGGATAGGATCACATCAAGAAAGGAAGAAAAAAAAAACCAAACACACAAAAAAATCCTCAACAAAACAGAAACCACAACAGGACCATGAGTTGTCCCTTAATGCTAAAATTCCACTAAATTTGGGTACATAAATAGAATGATTGCAAATTTCCCTTTCTCAGTACCAAAAGTTTCTCACTTTTTATTAACTACAGTTTTGTATTCTAGTGGCCAAAGGGAGGAGGGTGTTTCTTTTTTTCCTCTGGGCAAGAAGAAACACCTCCAATACAACTGGGTTATTTTTTCATAATAGACCAGTATAGATCTTCACATCTGCCTGCTCAAACATTTTTTTTGTTTTTCATGTTTTGGGTATTTTTTCTGCCTTCCTAGTAATAGATTTTTCTTTCCTACAGTTAAAGGTTCCATCTCTAGACAGTTTTCCCACCTCACATTGGATTAAACTACAGCAGTTAAAGAAATAATTTTGCTAACCCAACCCAACCCCACTGACTGCAGAATTTACAGAACCAAGTTTCTACAGCCTTGTCTTTGGTGGAGAGAAAACCAGAACCATTAGGAGATATCCTCTCCCCTAACTTTCATGGCTGCCTAGCAAGAAACCTGACAAGCACTCTGCCTGCCTCAGAACAATTTTAGTTTTAGAGCATGACAGTATGGGGGGCAATAGTAAACCTGAAGTGACTGGATAGTTAAGCAGAAAATTGCCCCTTACCACCCGAGGTCTGGGTGACAATTAACTGCTGGACCCAAGGTCCTGTTTTCAGTGGTGCAGCACTCAGCCTACACCTGCAGAGATGGCTTGATTTTGGCATCCTTGGAGGCAGAATTTACACCTGTGTTCTCTAGGCTCTTCAACAGTTGTTGTGCATATCAGTCTGTCAGGGCTTTGCCCTTATCAATTAGGTGTTATCAGGCTGCACACCAGGAATTTTAAATAACTGCCAACTACCATCATTTGCTCCCACAATAAAGTACAGAAGTTCCCATCATAAAGTACAGAAACTCGAGCAGAACTTGCTTGATTGCATATTTCCAAAACTGTGGCTAAACAGCTACAAACTGCCACATGGGACCAGGAGATGGCCCAGATAAGAGAGCCTTATTCCAGGAGTCCACTGGAGCCAAGAAGAAATCCAGTCTTTCCTGGCAAAGGCAGACCACCTGAGTGCAAGAGAGACATTAACTCGGATAATCTCATGTAAAAATTAGGCTCTCCCTCATCCTTTGCCTCTTTCACAGCCAAAATGGGTCTGCTCCAGTATAACCAGTGTCCTGAAATGCTCTGATGCTCCTAGCAAATAACCTTCAGATGTGTAGCAGCTTTGACTTGCAATCTAACCTCTACTGGCAAAAAAGTGATTCTACTTTATAACCTCAACAGTCTATGGTTCATTATGTAGGTCCATTTTCTTTCTTTTTACCTTTAAAAGGAGCTGACAATTTTCTCTGTGGTCAGACAATTAAAAGCAGAGAGTTCCAACACCAAGGCTCAGAAAACATTCTATGAATGTATTTAGGAAAAAAAACGGTGAAGGACAAAACTCCTGCATTTAATTTGTACTGAATTATGACTTATGACTACTTTTAAAAGCAAGTATTTTGTACAATATTATGGCTATTAGCTCACTCATGCCTTATTATTGGGCTTTTAATAATGAAAGCACTTTTGAGCTCATTAGCAGGAGAACAGCAGAAGTTTTAACTCCTTTTACATCACTCCTTCCTTTAATGTGAAAGATTTCTGAATTTATATTGTATACAAGGCAAATTTAAAACCAATCAGCGTGACCTATTCCAAGTGACAGAGCCAAGTAAACCCTGCACAGAATCAAATTCAAAATAAAGAAGCATTACCTAGTTGGGTTTCTGTGGAAAGCTATTACTTGGGGAACTATCCCTACCATAACTTGCTATCCATATCAGCTGAACAAGTCTACAGAACAACTGCTTTCTGCATTCAAAGTTTGAGTTTTACAAGAGAAACTGCACTGCTAAGAGTCAGGGAGGGACACAGTTCCAGGGAATTGTTTCAATAGCACTGTATTTGCCTTGGGAACAAAAGCTGAAGAACATGTGTGAAATGGAGAAATAGGAAGATTTCACCCCTGCAGAACTGCATGGGATATCCATGAGCTTATCCACCAGTGTTCACTCCACTCATGATGGAAGGGGGGGGCCACTTTTTAGCACAGATGGGGTAAATTGGTAACTTTTTATTTCAGGCCTGAGTATTTGCATGAAAATTAGCTATAACAAGAATATCTTGCCTGGCATATTCCCCAAAATTACTGTAGCATAGACAGGCATTTCTTTCTCCAATAAACAGCAACGAGGAAGCCTTTGAAAATGATCCTTTCAAACGGTACCAATAATTTCCTTTCCCTTTCTCATTCCTTTCTGGATGGAAATAAATTCATAGGCTGTAAAACTGACCCACAAATTCAAAAGCCATGAAATGTTGATGTTTTAGATCCTCAGCTCAAACCACAGGATAACATTAACAAGTAATAAATTCTGGGACCTGACATTCAGGAGAACAAACACGTAATACTGGAGAACAGCAACCTGCACTCTATGATAAATTCAAAATTAGCAATTACTAAGCAAAAATGCAAATATTTGGCTTTTCTGCTGCACTCGACATTCCAATCTCTACCTTAGCTCTCATCCAAGCACACAGCTATGCTGATATATGCTTTGCCCAGATGGAGCAGCTGTGATGACAAAAATGAATCACATAGAGACAAGCACCCAAAGAAATACTTGGAATAAACTGAGACAAGGAAATCCAGAAAGCCTTTCATTTAGCTTCAGGCTACTCCATATTTTTTTCCTTCAGAAATTATTACAGCCCTTATTTTGACAAAATACTCTTAAATATCTGCAGAAAAAGAGCACCTTGGAGCAGATTTCTGCATCTGCCAGTTGTGACCTTGGATTGCTCATGATGCATTTGTGTGAAATAAATATTGAACAACTCAATAGAGAATAATCCTCTCCAGTTCTTTTTTGAGATATGAAAATAATCCTGTGCTAACAAGAAACGTAAGTTAATTTCTCCTTTAATGAAATAAAATTGATAAATTAATTCTGACCATTCAGATAACTTACAAGAACATTTACAACCCCTTACTTCAGGAGGAAGAAGCACCATGCAACCTCTAGCATTGCATTTTTGGTTGCATTTCACTATGCTGCAATTATTACCTGAAGAGTCAGCGTGCATTTGTCCAACCTGCAACCTCCTGTACAAAATTATGCCATTTTCTCCTTTAAATAGGTAAACTCCATTTATTTGCTCTTGCTGATACAGCCAATAGTGAGCAGACATTTACTGAGTAGCAGTGTTGGAACACTGCTGAATATGAACTCAAAATCTCAAGATTTATTTCATTTTTTAAAGCTTAAATGCCTTGGAAATAGCTGTATTTCAAAAAAAAAAGAAAAAAAAAAAGAAGGAAAGAAGGTCACTGTTGCTCTCCTCTAGTATTTAAAGGCTGGGTTTCTTAAACTACATGCTGTGAGCTCAGCAAAGCCAGAGGTACCATTTATCACCCCCAATTTTTTTGTTTGTGTTTTTGGTTGTTTTTTGTTTGTTTGTTTTTTTTTTTTTTTTTCCTGAAATTACCAAAGGAAGAACTGGAAAGCAAAATTCTAACTCTGGGCATTTCTCTTTATGGGAAGCTGAACTGTCATCCTGGTGCCAGTAATGACCTCTGGAACTCTGTCTTGGAGGAATGCAAAGTGCTTGGTATCGTTGCAGGTTTCCTCCAAGGGTCCATGCCTTTCTGGGGCACTGTTATTTTGGGCTGGATTCTCCAACTGGCCAGTGGGTGAGTAAGATGAACTTTGGCTTTTAAAAGCACATTTTGCTTGAGCAGCACAAGTGCTCTCCCTGGGTAACAGGCCCCACTAAGGCACAAGGAATAAACGAGGTGATGCTAACAAATAGATGGCAAACCCTCATCTTTCTCCTTTCTTACTACTGAATGTGAGAAAGGTGAAAGTTACACAATTGTAAAATCCAACAAAATCACCCTGTAATTTCACCAAACCAACTCTGCCTGAGTCCAGTGACAAAGCAAGTAGAGATAGGAAGGGGAAAAGATGATCTCAGAAAATGGAGACTCCAAACTTTGGCTCCTCTTGGTACTTGACTTGTACTGGAGAAAGAAATCTCAGCTTGCTGGTACTGCCAGCTGTGACAGCACAAAGCAATGCATTATTGCACTTTGTTACAGTATTGGGACATTGAACAGCCTGAAGGAGCTTATGGGAGCTAAACTTTCTCATCTGGGACAGTAAAGCCCTTGTTTGATGATAAAATATTCCACTCCTGTTTCAATGACACTCTGAAATACGCCCAAAAGCATGAATAGCTGATGAACACAGCAATTTTCAACATGGAAAGTACCACGACACAGACTGAAAGAGCAGGGATCAAAAGCATAAAGACCATGACAGGCTTTGTAACCTCTCCCTGAAGTGGCATCTCTGAACTACATCATCTCAACTGAAGGCAAGTCAGTGAAGTGCAGAAGCAGTAACTACTTTAAACAATAGATATCACTGTTAATAAGCAACTCTTTTTTTTTTTTTTAATGTTACAAAACCCACTGCCTAAACAATTACAAATCCCATCTAGCTGGAATTTTCAAGATCCCTCAAGACTGAGTGCTGACTCCCACAAGATTTCTATGGAACTGAGCCACAATTTCAATGGAACTGAGGTAGGACAATAGGCAAAAAAATAAAATCTTGACCTATAAATCAATTCAAGTTAAGTTGCCAATCTTGAAGTTGTATATGCACATTTAGATCTATTTTATGGCATTGCCTGTAGTTTCAGAGAAGCAGTCTTTCAATTATTTATTAGAAAGCCATAAAATTCTCTGAATAGAGCAGTTCTATTCTAATATTCTATTAGAGTATTCTAATGTTCTTTTAAATTATATGAAAAGAGTTAATACTGACTATACTTGATAGACATAAAAGTCTGTTAGTGTACCTTTTGCGAATCCCACAGAAACTCATTAATTATTTTAAAATATTCTCTTTTAAAAAACCAGGGTTCTTTATTGAATTAAGAGTCTTAACATTTACTTTCTCTTTAGAAGGTGACAGACATTCTAAGCAATGGAACCAAACAGTGCATCAGATATGGGCTTGGGGAGCGAAGACATTCACTGAAGTTATCAAATGCATTTTTGTTTTTGTGCACAGCTCCCATTCACAGCTGAAAATTCTACATAACAGAGGCATGCCCCAAAACAGCAGAGTCTCCTCAATTATGTTCTATATGGTGGTAGGCAGTAACATCAATGTCCCTTATTCACTCTAAAATGGGCATCAGGAACAGAAGACACAAACACAGACCGGTATTTCCACAACCTCTAACACCGCTTGTGCATGCCCCACTCTCCTCTCCCCCAGGGGATTTCCAAAGCTTTAAAAAAGGCTTTCTGGACTCCAAAAAGATTTCTAGTGAAGTCAACAACCTTACCCTATATGCTTTTCAAGCCTTTGCAAAATAAAATTGCCATTGTTAATAACCTTTTGAAGACCTTTTAGGAGTGGCTGACAGATCTGGAGAGGCTCATCAACCGTAGCTAAACAAAGCTGTGCGTGATATGAAAAGTGTATTGAAAACAACATTCCAAGTCTCCTTGAGGGGTTTCTTTGGCTCTCCCTTCATCACCATCACCATACTTACTCCACCTGCTGCTTTCCCCAGAAATGCAGGCTCTACGTGCTAGAACTGTGGCTTGACAAGGAAAGAACTTACAGGAAGTAAAAGTATTCCTTGAAGTACAGAAAAGAGACTGTAAAAGAAAAGCCAAGTTAAAATCCCCAGCCTAACTCCCTCCAAGTGTCTATGTCATAGTTTCACAGTAAGTTTGTTCATAATGCAACTTGGCAGCAACATCAAGGACTTTGGGAAGATGGTAGAAAGACGAAACGGCATTAGTGAATGTAATTTACCAAAGCTGCATTTGCCTTTTCATGCAAAATGAACGTCAAACTTTATAGATGCTTTATCAAAAAAAAAAAAAAAGTAAGCAAAAAGTAGGTCAGTTGGTACGAAACTTACTGATCTCTGTAGATCTACTGGGTACTGGAGGAGGCTGTGTGCCATTGCGAGTAGGTGTTGATGACTGAGGGGATATGGGAGAAAAGGGAACCATATCAAAGATGTCAGTGGAGGGTGATTTAGGTGTCACACTGCCTGCCTACAATAAGGACAATAAATATTAGGGCAATGTTTCACATGAAAAAGATCACAACACTGAATTCTTCAGCATGCAGATAAGAGTCTCACATTTTGAAAATAAAGTTCAAAACAACCATAAGCATGCAAACCCCAGCTCCTGACACCAAGCAAAAGGCATTTGCAGTACAGACTCTGACACATGCTAACACTCCCGAGTACAAAAGCAGCATTGTAATTTTTCCATTTTCAGTCCAAAATGTATCACAGTTACACCCGACAAAGCTGTGACAAGGAGTTCTCTCTTGCAAACGTACGAGCACAGACACCTGCACGAGACCCAGTCATGGCAATATGGCAACAACAATCTGCTCTGCTCTGGAGAGCACAGCACCAAGTTAAAAGACACAATCCCAGCATTCTTGGTTTACTAATTCTTCTTTACATGATCTCTTAGTTGGCAGCTTAGAGAAACTGGTATGATCAAAGCTTTAAATGTGTTTTTGCATTAGTAATAATCTAGACGCAATATACTGAATATTAATATCCAAAATAAACCTGTTGTCGTCGAAGGTACAACTGAAGAGATTTCATTCAAAAGGCCCAGGAATTTGGAAGGGTTCAAAAAAAAAAAAAAATACTGGGCTTCCTAGAAACCCCAAACCCACCAATTACTACAGTTCTACAGCCATGTTTGGTTTTGAATGGTTCATTCCTCCTGCCACCAAGTCCACTACTTCAGGGCACAAGCGAGGCACAGTCAAGTCAAAATATACTGAACACTAAATACAGAGGATGAAATAGATTAAAACTGAGACTGACAAGCAGAAGGCAAAACTAGTTTGCGTGTTCATGTTATGGCTGAGACAATGCAGCAACCCCCACACCCTGTGTATTAGAAAGGCCAGCCAGGCACAGCAAAAGCCTGCAGCTTTGAAACAAGATTCAGTTTGCCCAAACTGTCCAGCAGAAACTCTGAAGCACAGGTTACATTAGTCACATGGATCCTTTTATTCAGAATACACAAATATGATAACCTGGCAAGCAGGTAGTCCTCAGCAGTGCTTGTCCATGAGAGTCCCATGGATACACCCTTATTTTGGAATGCTGCTTTCTTCAGTGCCTGTGCTGCAGCCTGCAGCTGCCCTGGGACAGCTCATGGCACAGATTCCTCAGTCAAGTCTACAGGTGGTCCTGAACCACCCCTATTTCTCTCTGGAGGTTTTCTGCAGTGGCTGCTGAGAATTCCTCTGAATGCACTGTTAAAACAGGGAAAAACACGGGGCTCTCAAGTCCTACATTTCCTGTTTCTTGGAGGTTCTGTGATTCTTAGGAGTTTTGAATTATTGTTTTAAATTTGGATTAATATTTTAAAATTGGATTAAGGGAGATATATACTGTTCAATATCTAAAAGAACCTGGGGTCTTTCTTCCCAGATATACAGAAGCATAGCAATAAAAAAACCCCTATATTTAACATGCTGCTTTTATTTTTTTGCCTTAAAAAAAATTTTCTCAGCCATTGCTATTCTCATGCTATAGGTGAATTAACTTCATAAAAGAACCAGTTTTCAAGATTTTAACACATCCAGAATTCTGACTGTCCTCAACTTGAGTTATGATTGGAATTCCAAAGATCCTGTGCTGTGCAAAGATTTCAGTGCAGAGTTCAGACACTACAGGCTCCTGTTGGTGTCCATGGGCCCTGCATGAACCCTGCAGAGAACCAGGATAATCCGGGTCTGGCAGATCTGGCTGGATGTCATCTGCTCCCACTCAAAGCAGGGCAACGGATGTGCTGGACCCAAAATAAAAACAATAAAGAAGCACAACCCCTTCCTTCATCCAAACCCTGCTCTGATTGCAGACGGGCTTTTGTCAGCATGAGGAAGGTGGGATCAGGTTTAGGGCATCAATAAATGCTTACATCAACCTTCATTTCCATCACCTCCCATGGGCAATCCTAGAATGTCTTGGAGATCATATGTGCTAATGGAGAACCTCATTATGTACTAAATGTTTATGGCTATCCAGAAGGCAAACAGCACTTAGCACTTACATTTAGTTATAAAAATCCCTTTTAGGCAAAAAAAGAAAACCCAAACTTTAGACTCATTTTCCAGTTACATTCCATGTTGTTGAAGTCACTTACTGGCCATTTTGATTCTACTGATAGTGTTTAATTAATACTGTAAGTGAATTAAGAAATGTGTATTTTGAATACATATGAGCACAAAAAGCATTTTTATTTAGTGAACACATGCAGAAAGCCAGGACGGTCACCAAATAAAGCCAAATATTACTTGCAAATGGAAGAAAAATTGAGAGTATAAGCACATAAATATGAAAAAGCAGGCAATATGCCCATTTCATATTTGAGAATAATTTTCAACCTTCATTTTGCACAGTTTTTAGAAAGTATGCTAAAAGTTATTTAATGGCTAATTGCTCTTCTGTTAATTCATAGCAGGAAGAAGCCCTTGAAGTTGGACCTTTAGAATTGTTTTGAATTGCTATCCTTTATATAAAAAAAAATTAACAGATGATTAACAGGTAACAGAGATCATTAATTCATGGACTAATTTAAATATGTTGTAAAATAGGAGTTTATGTTTTGGGGACGGGAGAGAAAAAGCTCTGTAGAAATAAGAGCAATTCTTCACAAATTCCATATTTTAAGAGTACCCCTAGAGAACCTAAGATTCATCTGCCCTATCCTTTAGCCACTGTACAAAATGCACATTTTTAATACAAGTTAATACACGACAGAGAACAAAAGAAAGCCAAAAAAAAAAACCAAAACCAAAACTTAAAAAGCTTTTGCACAGCAAGATTACACGAGGTCTTGGGCAGCTGTATTCACTGGCAGGCTTTGGAAGACCACTTTTTGAAGGTGGTGGTATTAACAATCCAGGTGGTAGTCTAGAGTCAGGAGAACTCCTAGGAGTAAGCGTAATGGAAGAGATATCTAAACAAGGAGGTGAATCCTCATTGTTACACCAGAAAAAAGTAGAGGGTCTTTGAAACATATGTTCATCATTATCACACTTTATGTGCAGCAGCTGAAAAGGAATCACAGAAAGAGAAAACATTCTGAGGAACAGAACATGGTAACGTCAGGGAAAGAAGAAAAAAAGAAACACATTTCATATTTCAAAAAAGCTTGTCAGCAACTTGCTGTTTGTTCAGTGCTATAGTTACAAGATACAGAACTCGAAAATACTTCAAAACAAAATATAAGAATATGCCACATTAAGAGGTAACCCAGCACCGACTGGAACAAAGACAGCTTGATCCTTGATCATTACACCAAACAAATGAAGTCAGACATCTTTCCTAAAGTGTGTGTGTGTGAGATGCTAAGAAATGTCTAAATCCAACAAGGTATCAGCAATCTCTCACATCTGCACTTGTAAATTAGCAGGTAGGCACACGTGTGGGGAGAAGAGTTACTGTGCCATTGAATGCACAGGTCAGACTTTTCTATAACTGAGAAAAAATTTACCATTTATATCCCACCAATGCTGAAAGAACGGCTCATTATTGAACTAACAGCTTCAGAGGACACAATAATCTCTGGATCTTTACAGAAGGGATTGCACACTGGTGCAGAAAGTTCTCCTTGGCCACAGCCAAGAGCTCCACATGGAGAAGGCAGGAATGGCACCTGGGCTGGAGGTGGCCTGCCTAAACCCTGTGACTGGCCCAGGCTGAGGCAGTGGCAGATGAGTGCAGCAAGAATTCTGAATTCTGAAGCTTGCTTTAAGTCCCTTTGTAGTGTTACACAATGGACATGTCATGATTATTTCATTAGAAGTTTGCATAACTCAGTAGAGCCGGATTCAATCAATTATTTTAAACTTTTTTTTTCAGTGTTATGTAGAAAACAAAACGTCTCATATCCTTTTTAAATGAGTCTCAGCTTCTTGCTTCACTTTCTTTACAGATTAACCTGGCTAAGGGTACAGGTGACTAAATGCAGTAACAATGCCATACTTGAGAATATCAAAACCACCCACAAAATTCCCTCCTGAAAACTTGCAATTCAGCATTAAAGAAAAAAGATTTTCATCCCAGCTTCAAAAATTTCCATACTGGAATTGTGAAGTGGAAGGTTTGGAATAGTAATCAATAAAAAAGAAATAAAAAAAAAACTACAGGAGAGAATTATGATTATTATTTCAAGAGTATCACAAGACTACAGGTAGAAGAGTTGCAGTGCTACTGTGCATTATTGCCATGGAATCCTTGCTGCTATCCATAACTATGGGAAAAAAAATAGCCCTCAGAATAATAAATGCTCAAAAAGACTAAATACAGTGTAATTAAGAAAGCCAAATACTCTCCTGAAATGCAAAACAGCAAAGAACAAGTAGTTTTCATAAGAAGGCATGGATGTCACGTGAAAAATCACACAGAAAGCAGCAAAATGCACTTGGGACACCAAGCAGCAAAGCCATGAGGATGATGAACATAGATCAAATCCAGGCAATGGAAAAATTCAATACAAAACCAGAATATACAGCCCTGGGGTCATCTGAGCCCTGAACTGGAGCAGTCACAGGTCTCATCAGTGACACTTAGGACACCACACACCATGTGGGGTGGCGAGCTTCATACAGCATCTTTGGGAACGCATCTGCTCAGGGAATGAATTTTCCCTAGGAATTCTTCATCTGCAGAGCAGCACAGAACCCATCAGGTGCTGGGAGGGCTGCTCTGGGTCTCATCCCACGGCCCAGGAGGACCTGCAAGGCTGATGGGTTTTCTGCTCACAGCCCTCTGGATCGAAGCAGCCCACAGACACCACAGGGACAGCAGGGAAGTGTATTCCACAACGGAAAACAGGGAATATTGCCAGATGCACACAGTGCAGGGGGAGAAAGGAAGAGACCCTTAATCTAAAAAAATACAAC
Organism: Nicator chloris; assembly: GCA_013400495.1. Classification (NCBI taxonomy): domain Eukaryota; kingdom Metazoa; phylum Chordata; class Aves; order Passeriformes; family Pycnonotidae; genus Nicator; species Nicator chloris. The sequence goes on from WAAE01001273.1 coordinate 78,316, forward strand.
CTGAAAAGAGTGTAGCTTCTGAAAATTAATACTCTTACACCAAATTATAAAGGAAGAAAATACAGTGAAAATAATTAAATTGTCATTTCATATAGCAGCTGCTGTCTGGGGTTCTCACTCAGACCTGTAGTAACAGGGCATTGATACAATATGTTCCAATTTGGGCCTCGTGCCATTAACAAAAGAAAACAACAAGAAATGATACTTCATGAAATTATCATACTAGTTCAGTGCACTTGGTCTCTTTTAAGGTTAGATGTAACTGTGTGCCAGCAAATAATTGCTTTTTTACTCGTTCTACTGAGAATGGTGCTGAAGATGCACTCTGGTGCTGCATCATACCAGAAAATGTAATGTGATTGAGATTTTACTAATTGGGAAATCACTTCAAAACCGTTTCTTTCGACAAGGTGCCCCTAGACATTGATTGCAATCTCTGTGTCATACCCACAAAGCAATCACCTAAGTGTGAATTAGAATAAATTAGAAAATGGGTTTTTTTCCTTAGATCATTCAAATTGGCAACATAGAGAACCACCACAGCGGGTAACTGCAGTGATGTTCCAGGGAATGGTGAGTGACCTTGAATTGAAAATTATGCATTTAGTCAAGAACCTGCTCTTTCCTGAGATGTGGGACTACAAAGAACACTCATTAATCCATAACTTAGTGATTCAGAATATACTGTGCAAGCATTAGCAGTTTCATTAATTAACTGCAACGCCCTCAGTTCATTTAGTACTTTTTCAGTGACGTGAAATATGCCATAAGCAATTTCAAATTCATTTTAACATCATGAATGTAACAATTTTATACTGCCATGAAGAAGTGCTGAAACAACTGAACATAGAATACTATAAATCAAAAAAAACTGAAGATAGGCAGAAAAACCTCAAAAAAAAAAAAGTGCATTTTCCCACTTGGCAATCTTGGTGGAAACAGGAACCAAGTGATACGCATAAACACATTCCCAAACGGTTTTTGAAATCTGCATACAGTTCCAACGTCTGTCTTGGGGTTTTCCCATGGGTGTGGTACAGCTTTCCAGTCCCTGGGGCAGGTGGCCTATGCCTCTAGGTCACAACAAAACCTTGGAGGAAAGGTCTAATCAATCCTTATCTTTAATGCTCTGCTTAAAGCTGGAGGGGTTTGCACCACCTCCATGCAGGGATATGTATTCCACACTGCTTCTTTGGTAACACTTATGGGCCGTGGAAGAACACTGATCCTTCTGGGGCTGCTTCTCCCAACATCTCCTCCTGCTGCCCTTCAGTTCTGCTTCCCCCACATTCCAGTGTTCCTAGGGGACCCTGGCAGCTTTGGGCAGCACTGGCAATGGAAACAGCAGCAAGTAAGACACGATGTGAACCCAGCCTGCCAGGGCTGCACTGAGCTCTGGAGGCTGCACTCACACACAGCAGCAGCAGCCAAAGCCTCCCCGTGGTACAAACTGGAGCAGTGTCCCCACAGGCAAACTACGGGATGAGAATCCAATGGTCCCCACATAATCAAGACCAAATGCAAAAAAGACCAGAGATTAAAGCATTGCCAAGCCACTGAAGCAGATGAGAAGTAAACAACAGATACACAAGTCACAGAAACTTTAGCAGTGCATGCAAAGGAGCGAGACAAAGGAAACATTCCATGCCAACATTTCCCACGGCACATGGAAGCGCAGCTCGAGAGGCAAACTAAGGAAACTCTTAGTTTGGGATTGCATGTCCTCGACAGAGCCACTCAGGACAACAAAAAAAGTGACAGTTCCTGTTGCATAACACTTCTGCATTGGCAAACACAGCCATCTGGGGGACCAACTTTTCAAAGTTCTAGGAGGACTGCTCAAAACCAGCGACCCGAATGTAGAAAAAGTGATCACTAAGCAGTTTATTATTTACTGAAAGTGCTGAGCAAATGTAAATCTAATTAGCTACAATATCCTGAGAGAAAAAGGGTGAGGATTGATAATTTGATGTCCAACTTTCACAATATATTTTATGTAAAAGTATTTCATTATACGATCCAGTTTTCTCTCTTTCATTTCCAGCTATGATCTCATTGCCTTAATGGCTTCTTTTATAGGTTCAGAAAGAAATTTTATTTTTTCCATAGAGTTTATGAACTGACAGAAAAAGCACCTCAATTATATTGATGTTGATTTGGCCATATGGCTAGATTTAGAGCAGCTACAGAAAAATTTGCATAGTGATACTAATAACCAAGCAAGGAGAGAATCCTGATGGCAATTGTATCCCTCAAAAGCAGAACTGGATTGCTGTCAATGCTTTTCCCTCATTTACACACTGCATAAATGCAAAGGGTAGATAATTGCATTATTCACACGTGTATTTTGCACCCATTTCACTCTGTCAGTGCTATTTTAAAATATGTCCTCAAATAAACCCTTAGTTGGCCTGCAAAAAAACTGCAATTCAAGCAAGGATCATCAGTAAAGCAGAATTAGACCAAATTTCCCTTTGTACATCCCAAACAAGCCTCTAACTTGCACTATTTATAAACTGGAGAGGGAAAAGTCATCCCTAAATTTTTAAATTATTACTACTTTCAATTTTCATATGCCAGTCTGTTTGTTTTTATTTTTTAATTTAGATTTTTTTAAATAGAGCAACTGAGGACTCACAATAAACTCCCTAATACTCCAATTCACTATTATGACTTAAAACATAATTTAATTTAAAAAAATTAGTAACACATATTTCATCTGGAAAAATGTTCTCCCTCATGAAATTATCAATTTTATCAAATTTATCAATTTGCAAAATATTTTTGATTCTGTGCTTAAAATGAAGCTTTAAGCTTACAATCCACTGCTTGCATTTTCTTCTCTTAGTTAGACCATGCAGGAATTTTTGGATAAGTCATCAATTTGTACACATTCTGATGTGAAGGACCAGCAAATTCAGGTGTTTCAGTAGTATGTTTTGCAAAGAATGTGTTAACACTACTACCCAAGAGTTGAATATGTGAGCACAGGGCCAACTCCTTTTAGAGAAGTAGATCTGTCAGCAAAGCCACATATTGCAGTCCAGCCTGGCACATCACATTTTGTCTACAGTTTGTGAAACTACAGACAAAATGTTTTTAAAACATTTTGGAAGTAAAATAGGATCTGAATTTTAAGTCTTGATAGTCTTACATTTGATCCTGAGCAAATGGTTTTATTTCATATTTAGCTACAAACCTATTTTCAGTGACAACAGGAAGTTAGAAAAGTTTATTTCAAATGACAGCCTGGATGTATCTACTTAGAACTGAAGCATTGAAACGATTTTTTTTTTTTAGACGTGTAGTGAACCATATGCTTAAAACCATACACATACTAAGTTATCCATCCACAGTTTAAAGATGCTCCCACATTCTATTTTCTTTTGATATTGAAATGAAAATAGGAAATGTAATTGAGCCCTGCTTGTGGGAAAATGATCTGGGAATCAGAAGACTGAGCTGTCAGAACGAGCAGAATTGGCTTGGAAAAAAAAAAAAAAAGACAAACCCCAAACCACACAAACAAACAACAATGTCATGGGTCAATGATATAATACAAAAAAAAAACCCTGCTGCACTTCAAATTTCCCAAAGTATTTTCTCCCTTCTTCATTTCATTAAAAACTAACAGGAAGACTAATATGTCTGGAATGATTAAAGACACCAAAATCAATGCACTTCAGAAGCAGGAGTAAAGAAATTACAGACTGGCACTGCATGAAAATGGTACCATGGTTTCCCAGTTACTGCCAGGTGGGAAAGGCATTCTGTCCTAGATCAGTATCTTAACATGATGCCTTAAGAGATTCTGTGCTGCCCAGGTGTGTTGTTCTGAGCCTCACATTAAGTGTCAGTCAGCTCTCTGCACAGAGCAGGGAGACAAAACAAATCCTTTTCCTGCTGGAGACCAAGGACAGCTGTTATAACTTTTAGGCCCAAAAGCATCAACAACGGTGGGCTGAAGAGAGAAAACAAGAAGGATCATACTTCACAACCCAGAGTTGTAATTGGACAATTAAACCCCATTATGCAAATGGACTAAAACTTATAAAAGTGTAAGACCTTGTGACTGGTCGTCCATTTTGTGACCATTTTGGGTCCACCTTGGGTGTAGCCCTGGCCAGGCTCTTGTCCTGCCCAAGGTGTGCCCTAAAGGCCTTGCAATAAATATCTGCTTTATTCTCTACCTCTGTCCAGTCTCTGTTCCAGGTCAGCCTTCCCCAGTTATCAAACATACAAAGCATGACAGTGACATCACGTGCCGTCTGTCACAGCAGTGTGTCACTCCACGGGACCAATAAATTCTAAAAGCCCCTAAGTCTCCTCTCCTGGGGATGGAAAAATCCCCTCCCATTGCCAGCCTGACACTCAGCCTGCTTAGACCCCCTGGCTTCACTGGGATGGCCCTGAGGGAGAAGAGGACACAGCCCAGAGGGATGGCAATGTTTCTGTTGTTTCTATTATTTCTATTGTTCGTGCACTGCCAGCACAGGGCTCTGCAGCACTCCCTGCTCTGGGAAGGAGCCCCTTCTTCAATCACCTTGCTGCTGGGGCTGCTGCAGTCCTGCATCAGCTGCTGACTGCCAGGGGCTGCTGAGGCCATGCACTGATCACAGCAGCAAGGGCTCAACAGCCTGTGTGACAGTGAAGCCACGGGAGCACATCTGCAAACGTTGAGAGAGCACAAACAGCATGCAAACAACCAAACACAAGGAGGAAAGCACAGGGTATGACAATCCAAGGTACTGTTTAAGCACAAACAGAAGCAACTTTTAACCATCTGTAGCTGGCTTCTGAAATGGAACATTTCCTTCCAAACTGCTGTGATGCCAGTTACAGGTATGCGGTTTTTTATCACATTAGGTGTCAAGGATCAAGGGTGAAACTTTCCATTGACCACTGAACAATCCCTTCCCTAGACCTCAGTGAGCAGAAGAGCTGGACTGCCAAATAAGAAGCTCCAGCCATAAAAGTTTAAAAAAAAATAGAAATAAATCAAAATGCTTATTATGTCTAAGAAAAGCTGTTGTATGGCACTGGCATCTCTGCATAATTCAACAGTGTGATATCAAAAATGCAAGAAAATGTAAAATGTATAGTTTCATAAATCTCTTCTAAATCACAAGAACAATTAGCTTATGTTCACAGCATGTAACACCAAGACTATGTGCATGGAAGGAAGCTTTCCCCCATCCATCCAAAAGTGCCTAGAAAAGGGCTCAAACAAGGTATTATTCCCCATGTTGGATCTTCAGCTTCATTTAAGATATTTTTCTTCAGAAAATACTATCAGCAGATCTGATAAGTTTACTCTGACAAAATAATCACAATATAGATCTATCACTTTAATTTTAAAGACAGAGCAGCAGCAGTACAGATATTTTTTAGTTTAAATTCAGAAAAAAATCTCCAATTATTTAGTTTAAAACTAAAGGGATTTTTTTCATTACAGAAATTATGTGGAAATAGGGGGAAAGAAATTTTTGCACCACCTCTTTTTTTCTGATACGAATTGAGACTTTGCAGAATCATACTTAAAATTATAGTTGATTTGAATGAAAAGTGTAAAATATTAATTGCAAACTAAAACAGGCAATCAATTGTCTTATGAATGGTTTGTAATTTTGTTCCTTCATACATATTTGTTGCTCACATAGTGAAAAAGGAGATACGTGTCATCACATTCACTGCTATTCCAGGCACATTGACTGATAATCCTTTTAACAGACTCAAACTCCCCTAAAAATATTTATGCTTCTTATTCTCTCACTGAAGTCACTTGTCAGCCTCACCAGTCCATTCCTTCACTCATTCTCAACCTAACAGTTGCACTGACATGGAGTTATTCCTACAGCAGCACATTTGAGAGCTCTGGTTTATCATCTCCACAAGATCTGGTTTAGACAGGACCTGCCTGAAAGCTGCCTCCTGGTGAGGTGCCTAAGTCGATACTGCTTGGTGGGAACTGCTGTGAGCCTGGAGTTGAGAATGAGGTTTTCCTAAAAATGCGCTTGGTTTTCGTTTGTTGGTTTGTTGGTTTTGTTTCGTTTTCATTTTTGGCTTTTTTTATGTAGGCTTGATTTGGCCTGCTGGCTGCTGCTCGGAGCAGCAGTAAAGCCTGTGAGAGAGAGAAGTTTTCCCCAAACATTAATCTGTAAAACTAGTGTAGCAGTTGTTACTTTTGCCTAACACGCGAAAAGTCCCTAGCTCGAAACCAACCAGAAACACCATGTGCAAAGATTGTTTAAATTCTTCCTCACAGCTTCACAGACCAATGTTTTGAGAAAACTTATCTCTCTCACAAGCTTTACTGCTGCTCCTAGCAGCAGCTAGCAGGCCAAATCAAGCCTACATTTTTAATTTTTAAATTCTGCACAACTGACGGAAGAATCCTGTAAAAGGAAAGGAGCTTAATCCAAACTCCTGCTTGAAGCAGGATCCAACCAGCCGAGGCTGTTGAGGACCACGCTCACGGAAGATCCAGCACCTCCAGGAGTGTGGAGAGCTCCAGCCCCTGGGCATCCTGTTCCAACACTCACCCATTCACAGAAATCTTCCGTGTCAGAATGGATGCAGATGTTGAACAGGCTCTTAGGTGGCTCTTACTGCAGTTTTAAACATTTGTGACAGGAAATATTCGGAGCTTTCATTTTAAAGATTAAGGAGTATATAAAGCAGTAAAATGTGCAAATTAATAGCCAACAGTGATTATAGAAATACATTAATTAATATCAATAATTATCAGTATTCTATAGTTTTGTTGCAGCACAAGTGCTATTTATGCAATATGCTTATTCACTGTACCAATAGTAATTAACAGTAAAACATCATCTAGGGAGAGAGTTTACAAGTGGTTGGCAAATTAAGAAATTTATATTGTTTCATAATAATATGGAATGCAACATTGTTGTCTTAAAAGACACAATAAGTCACAAACTACCAGATATTTTTGAGGCATTATTCATAATTTTCTTTAATTTTTTTTGCTTAATGAAATAACAAAGTTCTTTAATTTAAATGAAAGAAAATAATTGATTGCAATGGATTTAAGAGCCTATTTATTTGCATTCAAATATACATCTAGTTATTATATTCATAAATAAAAACAAACTGCCATCCCAATTGAGGAAAAAAAAAAAAGAAAGAATTGACTAACCTGATATTAAATCTAGCATTAAAATTGATTACCTATCACTGAATGCTTCATAAGTGAGAAGATATTCATAATTTAAAATGTTCACTGTGGTGGTTACACAGTATTTATAATTTATGGTGCCCTCTTCTCTAAGTAGATTCCAGTAAAATGAAATGGCAGTCCCTCATGGGAAACCATCTAATCAACATGAAGAGTGTACAGACACCACTGAGAAACTGCAAATATGGTTTTACACTGCCCACATTTTTGAACACCCTTTTAAGGGGAAATGGTGAACATTCAGGGCAGGAATGAGGCAGTCCCACATGCACAGCTGAAAAGAAGTTCCTCTTGTTCTAAGATTTTGCCACACAAAAATCTTTAAGAAATTAAAGAAATTGGATTTATTTTCACAGCTGCCTAAAGCTGTGCAGACAGAACACACTTGTAAGAAGAGGGGAGTCGTTAGGACCAGTCTTCAGTGCAACCTGCAATTTTGGAGGTCCTGCCTAGGTGTCAGGAAGTGCCAGCCAGCCATTTAAACAAGCTTCTGTCCTGGTCATCTACAGGAACTGCAGAGCAGTTGGAATTTCCAGTGAGAAACCCACCCTTGCTTCTCTTTCCCTAGCAGCCAGCATTAATTCCCAAGACCTAATGACTCCTTGGCAGGTGGATTGTCAGCCACAGTTGACCATGTGCTTGTGACAAAGGTGTGAGGAGCTCCCAAGCAACACTTAGGAACCAGATCCTTTCTGTGCAGAATGGTTTTGCACCCCCAGCTGGCACATTCAGATCTCTACCAGACTGAGCATTTACTGTCCTTAGGCAGCAACAAATAGGTATGGAAGAGCCCTAACTGGAGAGATTACAATTTGCACTTCTGCTGGCTCATCACAATGTCACTGTTAGTCCAACACTGCCCTGCAGCAGATGTGTTACTCGATCACTGCATGTTAATGGCAATCTCTGGGAACAGCAGGGATGCTCTTAATGATCATAAGGTGATTAGAAACACAGAGAGGCTTCAGACACAAGAGTTATGTCATGTACTTACTGGAGACGCGTGTACTTGTGTTATTCTTAACTGGTTTTCCAAATCTTGGACTTTATTTTTCAGTTCTGCATTTTCAGTCTCTAATTCTTGAATCTACAAAGCAAGTGGTTATTCAACAGCTATTGGGATAGTCATGGATTTCAACAACAGCATCCACTGAGCATAAGTTTCATCAGAGATCTGGTGATTTAGAATCAACCTTTAACTCATTATCTAACTACAAAACATAATTAAATTTCAGTATCCTCCATAGTTCAACCTTGCTTTTTAGTGTCCTTGCAGGACAACAAAACAAAATATTTTTAACACATTTTTTTCTTTTCTTTCTTTACCCTAGCAATCTGAGAATAATGCTGGAAATTATGCTTCCATAAAAAGCAGATAATACAAATACAGCAGCATCTACTTTTATCTCAAAAAAAGAACAGCAGAGTTCAGAACTTACTCTTTTCTGTAAACCTGCAATTTGTTTCCTTGTTTCAACATCTTTTCCTCCGGATTCCAGAAATTTCCTGTAAGCTAAGTCAAATGCTTGACCAATTGTTAAAGTTATCTCTTCCGCCTTAACATAAAACATAAGACTGAAATTAGTAAATTAGGAATATTTGCTGGAGCTCCTCTCATTTCAGAAGATCACAAAATACTTTATACCGTGGCTCATATCCAAAGGCTTTGCCCCATCCAACATGAAGCCAACACTACGAGGGAGCATCATGAGCACCCCTCAGCAAAATACCTTGGCAAAACACTAGGAAAGAATGTAAAAATACTGTGGATAAAGAAAGGAGATTGTATAGTATAAGTTTTTTTATATAATAAAATAATTTTTTTATTATATAAATTATGTCATGAATTTCCGTAAACACGGATACCATACTGCACAATGGCTTTTCCTGATGATTTCTAAAGCAAACTCAGCTTGCTCAATCATTAAATAAAGCCTTTTAGATTTAATGAAATAATGTTTTCATGCCAGTGGATATTTTGACCCCTATTGATTTTAAATCTGGATTTCAACACTTATTTTAGTGAGTACTATAAAAGTTCATTCAGAATACTGCAGAGAAGTATTTATCTGCCCAATTAGTTTCAACTACATGTATCCAGAAAACAAAAATCCACAGAAATTGCATTTGTATGTGCAAAGTATAATAATTTACTAGTTCTATGCTGTTTCATATCCTATGTTATGATGTGTTTATACAGTCAAAGTATAATATCCATGTAAAAAATGATGGGGGTAAAATAAGCCTACAGGAAGCTGGTGGTGGACACCAAGGTTTCAGAAACAAGTGATGCCAAGGCAGGACCAATAAAAGTTGAACATATGGATACACCACTTGCTTAGAAATTTAGCAGAGAAAGTAAATACAGTAAGGAATAACCGTTCTGTCTCAGACACTAGGGAATGTCAGTGCTTGGTGCAGTGAGTTGTTTGGGGGTGCTTTGTGGTGTTAAACTTGAGAGATGTGTCAGGGAAAGAGATGGACAAAGAAGAGAGAACCTTGCTGTGATAAAATAATTTAAAAAACCCAGAAAACAAACAACACACAAAATCCCCAATGCAAACCAGAGACAGACACATCAGCAGAAAAGCCTGCAAGGGTATCTCAGCACCAGAGTTGCAGTAATCTTTGCAAACAGCTGTGCAAACATCTCAAGCCTGGTGGGACGGAGCCTGTTCTCCCAGAGTATTGCAGATGCTTCCCCTAGGATGTTGAGCTGGGCAGCAAGAGAAATTATCCCAGAAAACCACCCCAGATCACTGAAGAAAGAGACTCTCCCTTAATTTAATACATTAAAGTTGCAAGACACCACAGTGGCACGAAAAACTTGTGTCCCAGTTAAAAGGCAGGCTGTCTCTTATTAACCATTCCCACCTCATTTCAAGGCAGACCCATCAGCAGCACAGTGACCTCGAGCCCTGCAGAGTCCCGAGTACTTACACACTTCTCACTGTCAAACACATAGCACAGGTGCTTATTTGATTCTGAGTCTTTGCATATGAAAGTAAATATTCTCTTGTCGGTTTTGTCATCAGCACAAAAGGATATCCTGTGGAGCTGGCAGTTGTGCTGGACCTCCTGCAAACAAATAGAAAGGTAATTTTTAAGAAATTACTGCACTCGCTAAGGATAAAGATGCACTAAGGAAAGCTCTGGATTTCCTCATCAGAGCAGGAAGCTGCAGTAATGTTTTTGAACGTCTCTTACTGTACATGAGAGCACCCAAAAATGGATTGAAAGTGTAACAGAAGTTAGCAAACTCATCTCCTAAAAAATGCTCCTGTTTTTACTGAACGTAAACAGGAAGTTTTTATTTGGACAGTATTTATCTGGAAGTGTTTATTTGAACAGTAATTTCTGTTCTAGAAAGTTGATTTTACTGTTGCCTTGCATCCCTCTGCAATTTATTTAGGGCCTGATTATGTAAAATAATCTGTTCTTTTTCCAGGTGCACATCTTTAAATTTCATTACCTCCCAAGATTTGTTAAAATGCATTTCCTGAAATGAGTCCTTACTTTGCTACATTAAATATAGAAAATAGAAATAAAATTACTTTGCCAACCAAATAAAGAGAAATAAATCTGACATAAAAATACTTATTTACTTGAGGTGCCATATAAGCAGTTATTATCTGTGTATTTTTGCTACTGTATTTAGTTTTCCATTAAAAAGCAAGTTCCAGTTATTTAAAAAGTTGCAATGGCAACGCTCTTCAGCTGCGAGAGCTTGACAGGACCATAAGAAACTATCTCAACTATTTTTTGTTGTTTTTCTTCAACAAGTCTCCTCTTGGTATTTTATTTTATTTGGCCTATTATATGGGAAAGCAGTATTTGCTTTAAAGGAAAAAATGTCCTTTAGATGTGAACTATTATCTATTAAAAAAAGAAAGCCTCTGTGCAGCACTGGGGTTCCCAGCTTGCTGTAAGCGCATAAACAAGGCCACGTCCTTTCTGCATGCAACCACATAGCCAAAAAATGCACCCTATGGGCAATCTTCTCCCCCTGCCCCAAGTGAGTTCATTTTCTCAGTCTTTACAGCTGTTCTGAGTATTCTATTTATCCCATGTCCCAAATCTCTGTCCTGTGGTAGCTCTTCAACACATGGAAATAATAACGTGTGCTTGCCCTGGCACTATGAGGTTTACACAGCCATAGAATTATTTTATATCATTTAAGGACAGAACCACTTTTCTAGAATCCTTTTTTGGTGTGCCAAGTATAGAATCAGGTTCTGATATATGAGCTGACCTCCTGTTCCTACTGCCATTAATGGTCAACTTGTGACTAAAACTCAGTATTCCTCTGTAATGTACTGAAGTGCTTTGTTTCAAAAACACACTGCAGAAAAGACTAATTAGTGCTGATAACATGAAACTGAATTTCCTAAAGCATTTATAAACTGTGCAAAAAGAAGGAAAACTCGATGGAAATTTACATCCAGCTACAAGAAAATAAGTGGGGGAGATAAAAAGACTGCTCACAGTTGATTACTACGTGAATTGTAATAACAGCATTGCTAAGAGATTAGAATGTTCCTGCTCCCCCAGACACATATCCCACAGCTTTCTGTTAATCCCTGCAGGAAGGCTAAGATCTTTTGGCATTTCAAACTGTTATTTTAAAACAGTTTTTGCCAGGATATGGCGTTTAGCAGGCCCGTCTGCCCTATGGCATAAGGAAGATGCAAAAACTCCAATTAAAGTTGACATGGGATATTTCTTGTCCCCTCTGCTTATGTATGAACTGTTGAGCTCTGGTTGTGTAAAGAGTCTGAAACAAAAATGGGCTGCAAGCATCTGTAGCTTTGAACTACAGCTACCATTTGAGAAAAGGCACTGCCACTGCCTGAATGCAGCAATTACTCCTCAATTAAGAAGCAGGAACAAAAGTAGCTTCCAAATTCAACATTTAACGTATGTATGAAAGGTTTTTATCATATGCAGTATTAACATTTATTTAGCTCATTGCTTTCATCTTCCTCAAACTTTAAAAGTCCTACTGTGAAAGGATTAAAAAAACTGCATGCCACATTAGCCAGAGTGTGCCTTCAGGACTATCATGCACCTTCCTGGGAGGATGGCACCCACGTGTTGTAACAAAACACAGTATTTTAGATGATTTTTTTTTCATCAATAGAATGGATTTTGTTATAATACTTTTAAAAATACAAAACAATGAAAGCCTTAATAGCAGTGAAACAAGTATTTACTAGTTTAGCATAAAAAAACCCCATGTAAGTTTCTTACCTTTGTTTTTGGGTCTAGAATTTTTACACCATAGATTGAGATTTGTAACTCAACTTTGGGCGTCTTTTGGCCTTCAGATTTCTTGATATGTCTTGCAAACTGAAACACAAAAAGCACAACAGCAATCATATTAATAGCAAGTTTATTGTTTTTATTAATTCTCATTTTCTCTCAACACCCTCCACCTGAAGTTGTTTTCTTCCTTCTTCAAAAAGCTTCTCATAAACAACACCAACTATTCCAAGAGTCTCAGCTGGGCACAGACCAGCATTTCTAACTGCACACTACAGAATGGTCCTAAAATTCAGGAAGAAGAATTTTAAATTACTAAGCATGTTCCCCTGAAACTTTTAGCTGCTTTTCATGGACTTAGCTGAAGCTTTTGCATGAGATTTCTCTGAGAGCAGCAGAAACAGAAACACTTCCAGTTCAGCAGCTGCCTGGTTGTTGAGCAGGGAACACCTGTGTGTTTTCCACACCTCACTATTTCTAAACTCATTTCCATACTTGTGCATGGACGGTACTTCCAGATATTTCTTTAAGATATTCCATCAGTCACTTTAAACAGGGTCAGTTTGAAAGAACTACAGTTGTCAACACCTAAGTACCTGATCTATTTTATTCTCAGCATTTATCTTCCTGCAGCACACATGATGATGGTTAGACAGAACTTTATATGACTGGGTTGGGTAATATGTCCTATCCAAGACATTTTCCATCCTTTTCCATCTCCTTTTCTAGACTTGCCTTTCTCTCTCTCATGAGCACTGCCTATAAAAATCAGCACAGTATCTCAAATTTGCTCCTGCATGACAGTTAAGCAGTACCCTAAATTTGGGTACCTTTCTTAGCAAATGTATGTGATTGCTCTGTATTTTTGCTCTCTTACCAGAACAAAAGGTTGCCCTTTTACTATCAAGTCTTTGACAGCCTGGACTGGCATTTTCAAATGCCATAAATAAGGATGAAGATTCACTAAAGGCCAGAAGTTGGAGTCTCTACTTCAGAGCTCCACGTTTGAACACATGATCCTCAACATTCCCATTCAAGAATAAACTGGGTGTGTAATTCCCCATCAGTGCAAATTCTCTGTGTCACAAGTCAGTGTGGACACTGGCTTTTGGTGCCATCAAGAACCTAGGGGACACCAAGTGTGCTGTCCTATCAGACCTGGAAGACACAAGCCTGAATTGCCTTGTGATTGTCAAGTGCTTGGCTGAAGCCAACTGACTCCTCTCCCACAAATCCTTAAACACTCTGATTACAATTAATTATTCATTTAAGTGATAGTTTGGGGTTTGGATTTTTGCTCTGATCCTTTTCCAACTAGCACTTGGAAAATCTTCCCATTACACAAGTGCTTTACACAATATGACTATCAATCTCTTTTACTTCATTTTGCTTATGGGCAGCTTCATTCATGGCAAATTATTAACTAGTTTGGAGAACCACCCTAAAAGCACAGAATGAACCTGTTTTTCCCTTTCTCCCAATTTTATTCCTCATTTTGAAGGCATACTTATTGGACTTTTAATAGCTAAACATTAATTTACAATTCATCCTATTAACTTCACACAGTAACAGGACTTACCCAAAATCTTCATTACTGAATAATGCACCCCAATAGCTGATAAGTATCACACACTTGGTAAAACAAGCATCACCCTCCCACCCCAAAAACCCCAAACAGCTATCCCCCATCTAAACCACTCTGTGACATTCTCAAAATGCC